>CM016486.1:6427858-7027858 GCA_002890555.2 Lagenaria siceraria
GTATGAGGTTATAGTAATCGTGAGCGTTCACTGTTATAGTAATCGTGAGCGTTCTAGGCGTGATTGAAGTGGATCATCTTCCAATAATGAATAGAAATAATTTTTTTTAACATTACATTCATTGAACTCCTTTTATATCATAGTTCCAACATAAAAAACTTAGTGATCTTTCAATTATTTCATTTAACATGAATTATAAACAAAAACAAATAAAATTGGTCAACTAAACGATTATTACCAATATTTAATGAAATCTATCTATTCAAATAATTTTCAGCACATTTTATTTTTTCAAATACTTTAAAAAACAAAATTAATAATTATTCCTTTCCAAACACAAATATGACATGGAATTGATATTGGTCTTTCAATTATTTCCCTTTAAAGCCTCACCTATTAAATGAATTCAACTTCAAAATTAGTTGTTTAACAGAGTAATTTTAGATCTCACATAAAATCATATACCAATTTATTATTGTGTTTAAATGACAGAATTTCCAAAAAACAAAAAAAAAAAATGGTTATGTTTTCCTTAAAACTGAATTTGAGGGGTAAAATAGTGAGTTGATATTTTTTTTAGTTTAAAATTGAAATAATAATTTGATTATATATTGAATATGACATACATTTAAGGATCGTATTCAACTATAGAAAAATGAGTCAAAATATTTATAAATATAGAAAAATTTCATTGTCTATCACGATAGACTATAACTTGTTAGAAAGACAATTTGAACGATGACCTTTTTGCTTCAAACCTACCAAAATTGAAGGCTCGATGGAACAAATTTTGGAATGTCAATGCCATATCTATGGTTAAAATCATCATGTGGAGAATTATCCTTCATATTATCCCATCAGATCTATTCTAACCATTTAAATGAGTCAAATATGAGGATTTTTTTTTTAAAAAAAGAAAAAAAAATTATTGATGTAGAACGTGGGTTTCTTTAAATGTTTCTTAAAAACATTTATGTTTTGTTTTATATTTTATCTTGAGTTTGTGGTTGGTGGCCCATTATCTAAGTTTTTATCTTCTTTTTGTTTTTGAGTGGGCTTCAGGTTTTTGGCCCATTTTTTTGTGTTTCCTTTTAAGTGACTTATTGACGTTAGTTAGGGTAATTTTTGGAATGATCTATGTTAGCAGCTTGTTTGCTAGCCTTAGACTAGCTACTTGTGTTCTTGATCACTTCTAGTTTTTTTTTTTTTGGCTTGATACAAATTCTATGACATCCTTTCTATTTATAATGGGATCCCTAAATTACAAATGTCTTTTTAGAAATTACATTTTTGTTTGGACTAGGCCCAAATATTTTTAACCCAAAATCAAGTTTATATTTCAACATATTGGAGCTACAACAATAATATGATCAACTCCCACAAATCGTTTCCTAATCATGATTAGTCTTTAGAGAGATGGACTGTGAAATACCTACACGATTTTAATGGTGATAGAAGTTTTAATTTGAATGATGTTAGATGAGAGAGTCTTCCGAAGTGGACTGAGTATCATCCTCTAGAAATCGGGTATTAATCCTTCTAGCTATCAAGAAAACAAACCTAATTTTATATAGGGATCCAACTTTGGTGGTTTAGAAATTAATTAAAGAAATAACAGAAAATCAAGACATCTTAGGGTATCTGGACCACTGAGTTCAACCTATTCATTCTTGAATTGATTATTATAAACTATTAGGAGTGCAATAAAAAATCAGGAAAAAAAAACTAATTCAAACTGATCCATTGGTTTGGTTTGGTTTGGTTTTTTAGTATAAATTGGACATATTGGTTTGTATTTGGAGAAAACAAAAAATATTGGTTTGGATCGGATTTTGATTGGAAAAACCAATCAAAATCGAACCGAACCGTGATATATATATATATACTCTCACACTAGGCATCTTTTAGTGTTTTAGTTATTATGATGCAAATATATTTATTTTTCAGAAAAAATACCAATTGTTATGGAGTGTGTATTTTTTATTTAGAAAGTGTCTAAACCAAATGTCCAATTTTAATCTATAGAAAAAGAAATGAACCCAAGTTAACAAAAAGAACCAATTCAAAACAAAATTGGAAATAATATAAAAATAAAAATTTAGAAGAAAAAATGAAAATGTCAAAAACTGAGAACCAAATCAATAATAAACCTAATCAAATAAAAACCAATCCATTGGTTTTGTTCTTTATTGGACATCGATTTGGATCTCTTCTTTATAAAATTGGTTGATTTGATTTGATTTTTGGTTGACCCCAAAATCGACAAAATTGAACCGACTATCACCCCTATAAACTATGTAGATCTCAGAGTCTTTTACTTGGGTTGCTCCTCTCGAGGTCAACCTTTTCTCTCACCCAATTACTAATTCCTAAATCATTTTGAAACTAACCAATTAAGCAAGACACAACAACTCTTCTTCATCAATCTCTATCATTTGTTTATTATATTCATACATTTGAATGATGGTCTAACATGCAAAGGTGAAGTCTAAAACCCTCTCGTGAGACCAAGACAATAAACACAACATCAATTAACAGTCATCAAACGTTTCATAGCATTAAGAACTTACATTATTAAAAAAGTATTCAGTAAGCAATAAATTCAAGATAATATTAAATATAATTACTATATCAACATGATCAATCTACAAACTACATCAAATCCTAAAACTAACAAGTTTAGTCACTCATGATCTCAGAACATAAATTCAACAATATACACATAAATATTCATAAAGATAAATGACAAAGAAAAAGTGCAAAAGAATTATCTGGCGATCCAACCCCATTTTCGAAGCAAAATTGCTCACTGAGTTCTTGATCCTCATGCTCAAGCTCTAGAGACTCCTCCATCACGATCCCTAGTCTCCATCTCTTTGAGAATATTCTTCTCTTCTCTCTCAGCTTCCAAAAATTCAAGTTGATTAATCCAAATGACCTAACGAAATGACACTTTAATTAATGTTGAAAAATGGGGTAGCATCGTAACGTTATCAAGCTTGGGCTTCAGCATGCTACAACATCGCTAGATGCTGGTGTTGCTTCATGTTTGAAGCAAGTGTTGCGATGCTGCCCCTTGAAAGGTATTGGGTTTTGAGCCTTGAGCAATGCCTTCCTCCACGCCTTTTTTAGTCTTTTTTTTTTCTTCATGCCCTTATGTCGATTTTGACCCTCTTAAATTTATTTTCTTCCACATTTCATCGAAATTCTTTCCCTTCTGTTTAATTGCTAAGTTCCTAGAAAATCAATAAAGAAATGCATCAAAGCATACAATTATCAAGCAAAACAAACTAATAATAAATCTGAGAGAAA
The DNA here is from genome assembly GCA_002890555.2 of Lagenaria siceraria. Lineage (NCBI taxonomy): Eukaryota > Viridiplantae > Streptophyta > Magnoliopsida > Cucurbitales > Cucurbitaceae > Lagenaria > Lagenaria siceraria. The sequence continues at coordinate 6,431,171 of CM016486.1, forward strand.
CACTTGATCGGGAATAATTTTCAGAGCCCTTTCCCCGCCAATGTGCTAGAAGACGAACCACATATTCGACTTGGATTGATGATATCGGAATGCGGAGGTATCGACAAGATCGTGCGCGACTTTAAAGGGTCTTCTATCTATAGTGGCCATCGTAAAAGTCATTCAAAGCTCTCCATCAAATACCAAGAAAAAAGAGTGATAAAGGAAGACCTAGAGAGCTTACTATCTTAGAGTCCTTGGTCATTTTCCACTATCATTGTTGAATTTGATGGCCTACAAATAGACTCTTGAATTAAGAGGTGGGTTGATCTTTCTAAATGGAACAATGTTGTTGAAGAAATCGGTGCTTTGTCTCATTGTTTGGCCGAAGTTTCTTTTCTTAAGCTTATTGCGTCTTTTTTTCGTTTTTTGGTTTTCCTAGTTGTTTGGTCTCCCTCATTAAAGAGAAATTATTGTTTTCCTAGTTGTTTGAACATTTAATGAAGTTTACTTTTTTTATAAAAAAAATCTTGAAAAGCAAGAAAAGTTTGGTATTATTAATATATAATTTTTCCTTTTGCCTTGATATTTCTCTTTCCCTGACATATCCCTATCACTGACTAATATATATATATATATTTTGTCTATTACGTATTTTTAGTAAATTAATTCTACGTTTATCATTGATATGTCTATCACTTCTCAACCGTTTTTTTTTGTCTATTGTTAATGATTTTTGTTATGTATTATCCGATAGACCATTAACAGAAAAAAAAAAAGTTCAAATATCATTAATATATCATTATTAATCTTATTGATATAGTATATCAATGATATGATTAATAAGAAATAAGCGTGTTAACTATCATAGATTTGTAAATGAAAGTTAAATATTATAAATATATCATTTTCTCCCTATTGATAAGACATATAAGTAATAGATTTAATAGCAAATAAGCATGAAAACAACAATGGAGCGGAAACTAGGTGAAATAATACTTATATACATTTTTTTATTCTATTGATAACTATTACCGATGAATTTAATAGTAGAGAAACATGTAATTAATTATTGGTAAATATAATAAATATAAGTATTATCAATATACTTTTAGGGAAATTTTCATAAATAGAAAAAATGTCAAACTATTTATAGAAAACTAGCAAATATAATGATAGATATTGATAGACTTCTATCAGCATCTATTAGTGATAAACTTCTATCATTTCTATCACTGGTAGACCCTAATAGACTTCTATCAACATCTATCACAACTATCTAAAAATTTTGCTATTTTGTGTAAATAAGTTCCTTTATTTTTCTATTTTGTAAAATGTCTCATACTTTTATGTATTTTTTAGTACGATATATCATTGATAGATCTAATAAGAATTAATAAGTAGAAAAACAATTACTACTAGAAACAAAAATGTCAAATACCAAAATTTTATCTTTTGTAATTATTAATTGATATGATAAATCAATGATAAACTTCATAACACGTAAGCATCAAACATCATGGATAGAAAATAATTTCAAATATCATTGGTATACAATTTTTTAATTATATCGATATGGTATATTAGTGATATATTTAATAACAAATGAACAATGAAAATAATCAAAGATAGAAAAATAAAAGTTAAATATCATTGATACAGTATTTCCATTTTATTGATAATGTATATCCATAATAAACATACAAAAATGTACGTGCAAGATATCATCTAATAGTAAATGAAGTAAAATAATATAATTATTATATATTATATTTATATTCTATTGATATGATATAACAATCACGCATATAATAGCAAACGAGTATGCAAACAATCAATAATAGGTCCATCAGTGATAGGAATCTTTGTTACTGAATAGAACTACCAATAATAGATCTCAATTAGTGATATAGATAGTGGATAAAATTTTTCCATATTTACAAATAATTTTAAGGGTTGTTTGGAAAAATGACAAAATAGGAGTTAGATTAATTAAGCCCATGACTCGCACTTTTTATATTTGCAAAAATGGCAAAATTTCAACCCAACCTACAAATATCAAAAGAAAATATCCTAAATGCTATCCCCTTCATGATCTGCATTTTTCGACTCAATTTCCTAAAATTTAGAGTTTCATTTTATCTCCGTTTGACTTCTATATTCCTCTTCCTAATTAATTTGAAAAAAAAAATGTTTTCCAACCAATTTATTTGAAATAAGTACAATATTTTTCAACCGATTAATTTTAGAAAATTTTAGTATTGTTGATATACAAATGTTTAAATATAATACTGAGATGTTGTTAACATACTTTATAATGATACACACATTTATATTGAAACTAAACTTTATTGATATATTGTTGATATACTTTATAAGGATATACTCGTTTATACTGTTGATAGACTTGATTAACATATTATTGGCATACTTTATAATGATATTGCTAATAAACTTTATTGATATACTTTATAATGATATAACACTTGTTTATACTACTAATACACTTGTCTGAAATATTACTGTTGATATACTTTATAATGATATCCAGGCTTATATTTGTTACACTTGATTGATGTCACACCCCCTCCCAACTTAACTTCTATAACCTACAAGGAGGCGTGAAGACAACAAATATCACCCTTTTGTGATACTTACAGTTACCGCCCATCTCATACTATACTCATTCAACCACCCTTATTGATGCGTAAATATCAATTAAGACTAGTTACTACATTTAATTAAATGACTAACTTGAAAGCTTATGCAATCCATCTTATAAGATTACAACCTCTCCTAAAAATAAATTCTAACTTCTGAGAAGAAAATCTATCTCGTGGCAGACCTCGACTTTGCGTGGCAACCATGACTCCTCTATAACCTGAGAAAGGAAATCATAAAAGAAAAGAATGAGCTAGAAGCTCAGTGAGTCGTAAATAACATACAGGGTTCTTCACATCCCTTTTAGGTAAATAAGCTCAAACATCAGCAAATCGAAACGAGGTACTACCCAAACCTCAATCTTGGTTAACCCTATAACACATTTGTTCACTGTTGCTTTTACAACCACAGCAAACAACCATCATCTTTATGTGCACATAGACTTATCTCTTATGGGCTTAGACGTTAGACCAGTCGATCCTCCGACCATCTCACACGAGGTTCTACCCACACGCTCAGAAACTAGGGTTCTATGACCCTCTGACCATCCTATGAAGTTCCACCCCAGGCTTAAAATCTAGATCCGAAGATTCTCTGACGATCCTGCGCGGTTTATCTTTCACCACCATTCGCACTACATTAACATGTATAGAATCACAAGAAAAACATTTAAAGAAATAACCACTCACAGTAACAAGCAAGGACTTTTGGCTTCCGAGTTCTATTGACCTTGATTCGAACTCTTTATTCCTCCAAGACTGAGCTTGCCCAACCCTAAAAGTGCCAACCTGACCAGAGGCTCAAACAGTCAGTTGGGTGCATAAACTGACCAGTTGGGCATATGGACTACTCAGTTGCGCGTGTGGGTTGCTCAAATGGGCGCATGGGTTGCTCACCTCTTCCTCTTTCACGACCAAAAACTCTTCCTTTCCTCTCCCATGTTATTTCTATGGTGATTTGCAAGTGAGAACTCTTTTACTCCCAACCTCCTATTTATAAGCTCATGAAAACATTCTTGTCGACACAACCTCACCTCAAAGTATGACACTTTGACAACAAGTGGCCTTAACATGCACGAGACTTCATGCATCCTACCAATTCACCTTTTCATGCATGCTGCCAACTCATCTCATCATGCATGTTGCCAACTTAACTCCTCATGCATGCTGCCAACTTAACTCATCATGCATGCTACCAACTTAACTCCTTAAGGTGTTCACCTCGGAGTTGGCCACCACCACCTTTGATGTTTGGTCAAAATCTCACCCCAAATACACCATGCATCCACTTACCATGCGTCCAACTTCCCCTCACCATGCGTCCAACCCTTCCTTTTTCCCGAGGCATGCATCTAACCTAGCTATAAGGGTAATGAGTTGAATTCTTCACATTTTGTTTCAAGCTTCCAACCTTCTATTCCAACACTTAGTCAAATTTTCAGTACTTAAACTATGAGTCCAATAATCTAGGCTTCAAGTTCACCACATAGTTTCCATTCTCAAAGCATAGCTAACTTCATTCGCAAAGCATAGCCAACTTTCACAAACTAGGCTCCAAGTTCACCACATAGTCCTAGGTTTACCTTATAGCACCAAATCTCACAACATAGTTAACTTCCATTTTCACAGCATAATTAACTTTCATTCTCACAACATAGTTAACTTTCATTCTCAAAGTATAGTGAACTTCCATTCTCACAACATAGTTAACTTCCATTCTCAAAGCATAGTTAAATTATATTCTCAAAGCATAGTTAACTTCCATTTCCACAGCACAATTAACTTTCATTCTCACAGCATAGTCCACAACTTTAAAAGTTCATAGCATAATTTTCTCTCAACAACTTCTATACCCAATTTTTTCTCATAGTTCAAGCTTGGACAAACTCACTTCCTCTTTCCCCAAGTTCAATGCATATCTCTCCTAAGTTCCAAAATTTTCTAAGTTCACAAAGCACAAATCAACTTATAGAATTTTGTGAAAGTTTTGAGTGTTACAATTGATATATTGTTGATTTAGTTTATAATGGTACACATATTTATACTATTAATGCACTTGATTAATACTACTGATATGTTTCATAATGGTACACTCGTTTATATTCTTAAATTTCTATTCATCACAAATTTCGTTAATTTGAAATTTCGTTAATTTTGCTATAATTTTGTTTTAAATTACTATATATCTAATGGGTCCTTAATTGATTCCACATGTCAACATCTTGTAAGAATTATGTTCGATCCAACAAAATTAAATAATCTTTATGAAAGGAAAAAGTTTAGTGTGAACACATGGAATACTATGAACTTTCGTGCATCCAACGGATTCCAAAAATGAGATTTCTCAGTTCGAGGAAATTAGTCCAAGAAGAAATATTATTTAACTAGGGCTGTAGCCGTAGGGGGAGTGAGAGAAATATAATTCAAAATAAAAAATAAAAACAAATAACAGAGTGACTTTTCTTGATTTTCTTAACCATGGTTAACAAAAAAAAGTTTAATTTTTAGGTATGAAAGTTGAGGAAGGTAGATCCTCTTTGATAACCATTTTAGTTTTCAAAACTTGGCTTGAATTTTAGACACCGTATTTGGTCCGGCTCGATTTTAAAATTATGCTTATTTTTATTCTTAGTTTTGATAATTTTAACTACCAATTGAATTTTGAAATGGAATGAAAATTGGGAGTTTAGTGATTTTTTTTTAAAAAAAGAATAATAATAAATATTTTAAAAAAAAGTTTTGTTAATAAATTTAATTGATTTTTAAAAATAAAATTTAAAATTGATTTGTTTTTAAATTAATTTAAAGGTAAAATGTTTTTTTTAAAAAAAAAAAAGCCAAAATCCTCCCTTATTCAATAGTCTTCTTCCCCCATCTCTCAACCAAATTTGTTTAACGTTATGCTATTTTAAACTCAATAATTCCATATAAATGCACAGTGAAGTAAAGAAGAAAAGAGGGAGATGAAGAAAGATTGAAAGAAGAGATTAAGAAAGAAGGAGAAAAAAAGGAGATTGAAAGATTGAGAGAAAAAGGAATTGAAGGATGAAAAAAAAGTGAGAGGAAGAAAGAAGAGAAGATTGAAGAAAGATTAGAAATAAAGAGATTGAAATGTCGGGAGAGAAAAAAAAATTGAAAGGGAGGAAAAATTTGAAAATAGAAGAAGTTGGATTAAAGAAGGAAAGAAGTGAAGGAAGAAAATAAAATATTGAGAAGGCAGAAGAAGAGGGGAAGAAATCGTTGAGGAAGAAGAAGAAGAGAATAAGACATTTAATAAAGGGGTGGCTTCATGTCATATTTTATTTGTTTTTTTATATTTAATAAATATAGTGGGCCCCACATACTTTTATATTATTTATTATTATTATTTTATAAACATAGTGGACTCCACGTACTTTTATATTATTTTTTCCTCCCATTTTCGATTTATACTCTTTAGTATTTATTTATTATTATTATTTATACATTTATTATTACTATTTTTCTTTTTTCTCTCCTTATTTCATCTCATCTCTACATTTACAAAAGATTCATGTTTTGTTTTTATTTTTTTAAAAATATTTTCAAATGTTTTACTTAAAATTTTTTTATCTTATATTCAATTTTTTTAGTTTTTAATAATTATTGGATTCTCAATCTCAATAAGTTATATTTTAAATTATAGATTTTTTTTTAACACGAAATTTCTATTAAATGATGTTGAGTTTTAATGAATTTCAAACTAATGAGTTGAAATTTAGAATTTCTTTAAAGTCTTTAATCAAAGTTTTTACTATAGGATAAATGTGGATTCTTTAATTTAGTACTAAATATGCTTTAGTCATGTTTTAAAGGGTTGAAATTTCTTAATAGTATTTCAAATTCTCTTGAATTTTAAACTTTAAATACAATTTTCTTACTACATCCACATTTGCATTGACAAAGTCAATTTTAATTTTACTAGCTAACAATTTTTCAAGTATTTTTTGGGTTGGATCTAATTTAGGGAATTTCTCCAAATTTGTTATTTTTTTTATGCATTAAATATTTAAACAAAATCCAAATTAACTTTACCATTTTAAGATAAACTCTAGCTTAATTTAAATTTCAAAATTTTCAAATGAATTTCAAACTTTTTTTTAGATTTTCCATAAATCTCATGATGGAGTCAAATGTTGCTTTAGAGAAAAATATTTCATAGAGAATCCAAATATAAACTCGGAGTCAATGTCGCTCACACCATTCAATTATACTTTATTCTTAAAGCTATCATGAAATTTGGTGAGACATTTCTTTTATTTAAATTTTATCAAAATTTTCTAAAATAATTGGCTAAAATAATAATTATGTCTAGGTTGAGGTACTTAAGTTGACCGTAAAAGAATACCTCTACTTGGGAATTATTTAAGTCAATTTTTATCGGGTTTTATTTTATTAATTTTTATTACAAGTTTGGATATTAGAATAAATGTTTTCAAACGGGTGTTGCAGGGTGCAAATACCTTTCCTACACTCAACGGCTCTCGAACCTATCTCAAGAAAAGTAGATCGTTTTTATTTTTATTCATTTTAAAATGGGTGACCAATCACATCCCACAATGATTGGTGGCGACTGCAAATCTTTCACCTCGAAAAAGACCCATAGGGACGAACGTTGTCCGCTTCGCGTCGCGATGGCGTTACGACATGAATTTTAAATATATTGGTCAAAAGTGGATAACAAATCGAAGAAACTCATAGGTGGAAGTAATAATTAAAAGTGTAATTTTCAAAAACTAAAAACTGAAAAAATTAAATGATTATCAAATGAATCCCTAATTCAAGTTCGAATTGCAACAATCTTCACTTTGTACTAAATTTTAAATGAACACTGAGTTAAATTTTACGATATACTATCCTTCCAAAGAAAAATTTACAATATACTCTTAAATTGTTGGGTAGGTTTCAATTTCATGCCTTAAAGTAATTTAGATTAATGTTTCTTTTAACTTTGAACTTCTATATCGTTCCAAAAATTACCCTCAAAGAGTATTTCCACCAATGAAATGAGGGGAAAAAATACATTTATTGTTGCAAAAAAGTCCATGGAAGTTGAGAACCTACCAAGCAAGTTATTTATATATGTGTTTTTTTGTTGGGATAGTACTAGCACTTTTTTTGGCAACACTTGTTGTATTTATAAGTTTCTTTGTAAATAACTTAACCATGGTTACTAGTTTTTTTATATATAGTTTATTTATATAATCAACAAACCTTATTTTTATAAATGAAAGTTCATATTTATGTTTGTGTATATTGTGTCAAAATTGGAAAAAATATAGGTGTAATAACAAATATGAAACAAATAATTATCGATCGTCATAAGCATTTTTTTGACATTTAACAAATGTCATGAGATGTATTTATGAAAGTGAAATATTGTCATCAATCGAACTTCAATGACTATTAGTAAGTGTCAATGTACCTAATTTAATGACATTCAGAAAGTGTCACTATTAAAGCATTATTGACACTATAAATGTGACATTATTCATGTTTTTGTGACAGATTTTTAATGTCAACATAAAGATTTAATTGACAGAAAAAGTCAACTTTTGAGCTATTTATTGACAATAAGAAATTGTCATAGAAAATCTTACCATGATAGGTAATAAATGTCAGTAAATGTTTATTGTTGACTAAATTGGAAAGTCATGAAACAACCAATAATGACTAATTTTTCATGTGTCATCTATACACTTTCCTTGATGGTGGATTCAAAGACTAAAAAAAAGAGTCACGAAAAGCGTTTATGACATTTTTCTAGAGTCATGAAAACCCAATTTTGTTGTAGTGGAAATTAAAATTTTAAATCTACACCAAAGTTCAAAATATTTGATTTTATTTAACATTTTCCATATGATGTGGCACTAGCTGCCCTTCCTCTAGCAAATGTCTCCGAGAACTATTTACTTTACTTTTTTGGAAAAAAACTTTTTAGTATATGGAAGTACTTGTTACTTCCATTCATATAATTTGACACATCAACATTACTACTATAACAGTAAATAATGAATGGATGTAATATGAAAAAGTTTTTGTAGTACCGTATGCTAGAAAATTTTTCCTTTTTTTTTGCTATATTTTATTATTATTTTTTATTAATATATGAACACGTAGTTCAAAGGTTCAATTTTTTATTACTATTGTTTAATTTCTTTTGAAATTTCAAAGTTTCAAGTTTCAAAAGAGATAAAATAAATAAATAAGTAATCAAAGTTTCAGTTATAATTTATTGGTATACAAGAAAACATAGTCGTCATCGGTGATATCATGACTATGGCCAAATCAAAGTTTAGCATTTGCTTTACTTCATTAATAAGATAATTTCCTACCGCTAATATATGCTTTTATTTTTCTTTCCATTTTTTTCCATAAAAATGTTTCTATTAATGGATAAGGTCTCATTTGAAAACTATCTGTCTTTTTGAAAATTAATTAGCTTACAAAGGCTATTTTCACATATTAATTTCTCTCTTTTCATGAAACCTAAATGATGTGGTATATAAATGTATATAGTTTTTTATTAAATATAAAAAAAGTATACGTATTAGTTTGATATATATATTACAAGTTTAGTTTACCAACTAAAATCAGTCTACGGTTCAATGGTTTAGGAGGTGCATGCAATTTAAGCCTCCAAAGTTTGACCTTTGATGGCACTCTACTTGCACACTACTTTATATATATATATATATATATATATATATATATATATTATTGTTTTAATTATTTTGTTAGATAATTTTTTGGACTCTTTTCAAATATAGAAAAATGAACCAAACTATTTATAAATATAGAAAAATTTTGCAGTCTATCATTGATAAATCGCGATAGAATTTTATCGCTTTCTATCGCTCAGACAATAGAATTTATTTGCTTGAGCGATAGAAAGCGATAGAATTATATCACAATCTATCACTGATAGACAGTGAAATTTCTATATTTGTAAATAGTTTGATATTTTTTCTGTTTATAGTAATTTTCCTAATTTTTTTTGCCTGGGTCTTAAATTTTCAATTTTATAGTTAATAGATACAATTTAATTTAATGTGTAATATAACATTTAATTTTTAATATTTTTATAAATATAAGAGACCCATTGGATGCAAGATTGATATTATAGAAATTTATTAGACACAAACATCGAGAATTCATGAACCTATTTAATGTCTTTTAGAGTTCATGAACTATGCATAGAAACAAATATAGAAGTTCATGAACTAAACTTCTAACTTTATATGAATTTGTGCTCTCCTATCGTACAGTTTTAGATGCGCCACTGAGTATCAGTGTCTATCATTGTCTTTGAAACTTTGCTATGTTTGTAATTATTTTTACTCATATTGTTATATTTAAAAATAGCAAAGAAAAAAATATGTGATAGATGAAGTCAATCGTCTTTAATCATACAAAATATTCTTTTAGAATTTGATAGTAACATTTTTTGTTTTAGTTTTCAATTTTTGAAAAATAAAAATGTCTCAAAAAATTCTCGTTCGATATACCGATCTTGTTGATATGTCGAAATTTCAAGCGACATTTGAATTATCGCTCGAAATTTAACAACATGGTTCTATTCAACAAATAGGAAAATGAGTTTTACCCTAATACTTTTAAAATTATATGAATTGAAGTTAGTAATAGAAAAAAATAAAGAGTTGTTTTCAAATATAGAAAAATGAGTCAAACTATTTACAAATATAGAAAAATTTGACTGTCTATCTATCGCAGTCTATCGTTGATAGACAATTTTTTCTATTTTTATAAATAGTTTAATATTTTTTCTATTTATATTAATGTCCCAAAAATAAAAAGCATATTGAATGCACAAAATCGAAAACAAATATAGGAAGAGTCAACCTATTTTATTAGGAAAAAAAAAAAAGACTTATACCTTTCAATGATCTATACTATATTAAAATAGCTACATTTTATGAAAAGAAAACATTTTAGACCGTTATACCCTTTCATTTCTTTCTAAATTATAAATGAAGAACCATTTTTTAATGTTATTAATTGGAAAGAATGTGAGACATAGGAATAGGAAAAGGGAAGAGAGTAGAAAGAATAGTTTAAAATAAAATAAATTATTATTGTAATTTAAAAAGACGACTTCACCTAATCATTTTATTATCTTTTTCTTTAAATTCTAACTTCTTCTGCAATTTTCTCTGTTGACCTTAGTATATGTATAAAATTATGTCGAATCTTTTATGAAACTTAATCTAAAATTGAATCCTCATTATTTAAACCAACCCTAATAATTGACAAAATTATTAGGATAGATCACTACTATGTAGAATGACAAATTAGACATTAATGAATAAACCATGTAGAATGACAAATTTAGACATTAATGAATAATTTAGAAACTCCATGAATTAAATAATTATTTAGATTAGAATTCTCTTTTTAAAAAATTAAAGAAAAAATGAGATTAGAATTATCTTTTAAAAACATTAAAGAAAAAATTAGATTAGACTAGAAGAAAGTAAAATAATAATCACTAAAAAAAGATAATAAAAAAACACAAAAAAAGCAAGAAATAGAGAATGATAAAAATTTGAAGATGAAACGGTATTTAAAAAAGACAAACCAATAATTTTTGGCTTTTAACCATAGTTCGGTCTTTTGAGGTGATTGAACTGAATAAAAAAAATTACCTCTATTTTTTGCAAATTATTTCAAAACTACCATATTTTTGCTAATATTTTTTAAAATAATCCTAGTTTTACATTTAATCCCGATAACAAGACAGTAGAAAAAGCCTTGATGAACCAACTCGTGAGTAGTCCTATTTCTTGACTTGTAATATAATAACATAAATTCGAAAACCTTGATATGTTTAATAATTATTTAATTCATGGAGTTTCTAAATTATCTATTAATGTCTAAATTTGTCATTTTACATGCCAGTGATCTATCCTAATAGTTTTGTCAATCTATTCCAATTTCCCAATAAATAATCCCTCAAAGTTAGCCAATTGACTGACAACCACAATGAACATGACTTCTAAACAACCTCCTTCCCATGTCTTCCTAGTGTGTTATCCTGGCCAAGGACATATCAATCCCACTCTCAGACTAGCCAAGAAACTCGCCGCCGACGGCTTTCTCGTCACCCTTTGCACGGCGGCGCACTTCGGCCAAACACTGCAGAAAGCCGGAAGTATCCCCGGCGGCAGCGACCAACCCACTCCGGTCGGTAATGGCTTCATCAAATTCGAATTTTTTGAAGATGGCCTCAGAGAGATTAATCCCAAGGAAATGAACTTGGGCCGCTTCGTCGCCCAGCTTGAGCTCTCCGGCCGGCCATCGCTTATCGGTCTGATCAAGAACCAAACTGCCGAAAAGTGTCCGGTTTCTTGCCTGATCTTGAACCCTTTTTTGCCATGGACTTACGAAGTTGCAGAGAAGCTTCAAATCCCCTGTGCCATTCTTTGGGTTCAATCTTGCGCTGTGTTCTCAATTTACTATCATCATTTCCACAAATCCGCCTCGTTTCCTTCTGAAATTGAACCCAAAATCGATGTTCAGCTCCCGATTTTACCACATCTGAAGAACGATGAAATCCCGAGCTTCTTGCATCCCAATAACATCTATGGTGTTTTGGGAAAAACTCTGTCATTCCAAATTGATAAATTATCAATACCCTTTTGTATTTTAATGGATACTTTCGAAGAACTCGAGAAGGGAATCATCGATTACATGTCGAAAATCATTCCCTTGAAACCCATTGGCCCATTGTTCTTAAATTCCCAAAAATTAGAAACAGAGGTCTCTGGTGACTTCCTAAAAGCAGAGGATTGTATGGAGTGGTTAAACTCAAAGCCCCCACAATCCGTCGTCTACGTTTCATTTGGAAGTGTAGTTTACTTGAAACAAGAGCAAATAGATGAGCTTGCTTATGGGCTTTGCAATTCAGGATTCTCATTTTTATGGGTCCTGAAACCGCCGTCTGAATTTTTCGATTTAAAACGCCATATTTTGCCAGAAGAGGTTCTGAAAAAAACAGGGGAGAGGGGAAAAATAGTGCAATGGAGCTCGCAAGAGCTGGTTTTGTCGCATGAATCTGTTGGGTGCTTTGTGACACACTGTGGGTGGAATTCGTCGGTGGAGGCTGTCGCCAACGGCGTGCCGGTGGTGGCGTTCCCGCAGTGGGGGGATCAAGTGACCAACGCAAAGTTTCTGGTGGAGGAATATGGAGTTGGAGTGAGGGTGTCGCGTGGAGCAGAGGCAAATGAGTTGATTACGAGGGATGAGATCCAGAGATGTTTGTCGGAAGTGATGATCGGCGGCAGTGGGGAGAGTAAATTCAGGCAAAATGCTTTGAAATGGAAGAAGGCAGCAGCGGCGGCTGTGGCGGACGGCGGCTCCTCCGCCCGTAATTTTCAAGAGTTTGTTGATGAGATTAGACACAGATCATTGAAAGGTTAAGTGTCCCGATAAACTCTTGTAAGTGGGTACGTTTGATAGAACCATCGGTCATATTGTATCAATCTCTTTCAATAATTTATCATGAAGATCTTGATTATAAATCACTTTTGACTTTTGATTACGTTGTATTTAGAGTCGTGTTTATTTAGTTGATATATTTAAAAAAATGGGTGACAAAATTTTTCATTTGTGTGTGTTAAAAGAGAGCTTTAAACTTTAACTTGTTTTTAAGAGGTAGTTTAATTTTTAATTTTGTGTCAAGTAGACCCTTCATTTTTAAGATTTAAGAATGTATTGGACATAAAATTGACAATTTATTTATTATAATTATATTTTTTTTAAAGCAACCAAAACCATAAAATTAAAATCTGATAAACTCCGACAAAAGGAGGAAATTACGAACATCCTATTTACGAATAAATATTAACCAAACAAGAAAATTAAACAACCAAGGAAACGAAACAGCAGAAGAACCCTGACAGGCCAGGTAATGTGCTGCCTGGTTCCAATCTTTACGCATGAAGCAAAATCGAATAGATTGGAATAGAGATGTAGACCCTAATCTCAACCAAAATATGACCCAACTCCACGAAAGCCTTCAACGAACCATTCAACATCTCAATCAAATTTTGACAGTTCAAAAAGATAACCAAGTTACTCACATCCACTTGATGAGCAAGCTTCATTCCTTCTAGGAGGGCCAAAGCTTGTGCCCAAATTGGAGACCGATACAAGGAATGAAAACTAGAACTTATAAAGCAACACACACCCATAACTAGAAATATTGACACCCTCCTTGCATGAACCATCAATGAATAACACAAAGTTTTCTTTAAACACCAAAAAGGGTCAACAAAGCCCCCTGAACCTTACTAGTATCCCCTCCATCATGATACCCAGAATAAGCACGGAGATACTCCACAATCCAATCACTTCGAAACGCTATGGAAGGAATATTTTCATTATGGACCACCTTATTCCTATTCCCCAAATTGCCCAAAGCCCCAGTATAAGTCAAAGCAAATTCATCCAAGTATAACAGGGTAAATTCCTCTACCCACATCTTGTTAGCAAACCGACATAAACCCAAAATTTTCCATCTAGGAATTAAACACCCCTAAATACATCTAATTCTACCACAATCAAAGACTGCATGCGCAGAGGACTCCACTCTCGTCCCGCACACCAGGCAAGTGAGAGAGACATTTAGATGTCTTTGATGTAAATTCATACTTTCAGGCAAAAAATCATGAAACATACACCACATAAAGTATTTCACCTTATTTTGAATGTTAGCACCCCGCAACTTCTTCCACTAGGAAGACCAACCCCGAGTCGCTTGATGAAGGCCGAGATCCTCCAAACTCCCGCGCAATTCTACAACCACTTTCAACATAATACATGCCCCATTTATCGTAGTCCCAGTTCCACCTATCAAGGCTTCCCATTGCTTCAATTTTTAAAATAGCCTCTCAATCCACCAAGAGAAGAAATCTCTTAATCTTGTCGACATCCCACTAGCTGTTCAAATCGACTAGCCCAACCACCATCATATCACAATCCCCAAACTGAGGAGTAATGGGTTTGAAGGAAACAAACCTAGGAATCTACAGATCCTTGTATACCTGAATATGACAATTTAATGATATAGTAGAAATGAAATTTAAATTTAGGTATAATGTATTTGTTAATTTTAAAAAATATTGAGTATGTCAAAAGCTTGGACACAAAATTGATGGTTCTAAGTACATGTTGAATATTTTTTAGAGTTTAAGGACCTCTCAAACATAATTACAATAGTTTGAGAGTTAAAGTTTAAGGACCTCTCAAACATAATTACAATAGTTTGAGAGTTAAACTTAATATATGATAGTATTTATGTAAGAATAAAAAATAAAGTAGTTCGGTTATAAAAATAATAAAAAGAAAAAAGAAAGGTCACTTAAATATACTATTTTTTAATGGTATTTTGAACATTGTCTCTTTATATTGGCCTTTTAAATGAAAAAGTCAATTCAAACACGTTTAGAAAGTCCACGAACATATCTTTTTAAAACATGTTGTACACTTGTACTTAAAAAATAAAATCTATTAATCTTTTGCTTCAGCCTTTACAATAAAATAATTTACATTTTTTTGCTAGAATGTCTCCAAGTTACAAAATTAAACAATCTCAAATACCTCACAAAATTGCCTAAAAAACCGCAGAAAAATTTACAAAAAGAAATGTGCTGTTATAATTTCAAGTAAAATGAAAAAGGTAAATATATATAGAAAGAAAAAGGACAATTTAACAAATGACTCGTTATTTATAAATATAGCAAAAATTTTTAAGTTACTACAAATATGGCAATTTAAATTTGAGTTTTTTTCATTTCCGATTTTGTCCTCTTTATTTGTGTGAGAGGTCATATGCAAGGTTTAAAATGTCGATGTCGATGGAAATATTGAGGTTTTAATTTTACGAAAATTTCGATGGAATTATCGATAAAATATTGATTTCAACGGATATTTATGGAAAAATTATAAAAATTAAAAAATTAAATTAGTAAATAAATAGTTGGGCTCTTTTCAAATATAGAAAAATAAATTAAACTATTTACAAATATAAAAATTTTTTACAGTCTATCACTGATAGATCGCGATAGAATTTATTTGCTTGAGCGATAGAAAGCGATAGAATTCTATCGCGGTTTACCACGGATAGAATGAAATTTTTCTATATTTGTAAATAGTTTGATAATTGTTCTGTTTATAGTAATTTTCCTAAATAGTTTATTATTTTCAAATATGTAAATATGTCTATTATTTATATTATATTTATATTAGTGGCAATTTGATGCTTATTTTTTGTGTTTCGTGGATTTTTCTACGATATAATGGAAATATCGATTACCCCTCATATCGATATCGAACCCATGGAAATGTGGAAATATTGATGGAAATATCGACATATCGATGGAAATTTAATACTATGGTCACATGAGTGAGGGAGAGCTGGGGGCTGCAGCATGAAGATTTTTTTTTTTTTTACTTATCTAATATATGTATTGATTAATTAAAGGGAAATTTTTAAAAATATAAAAACAAGGAAAATTATTTACACAAAATAACAAAATTTTTAGATAGTTGTGATAAACGATGATAGGAGTCTATCAGTGATAGAAATTATAGAAGTTTATCATTGATAGATGCTGATAAAAGTCTATCAATGTCTATCAGTGTTTTTTTTGCTAATTTCTGTAAATAGTTTGACATTTTTTCTACCTGTGAAAATTTCCTTCAATTAAAGCCAATTTTTTTTCTTTTTCTTTTAAACTCCATATCTATCAAAATATTCAAATCTTTTATAAAATAAGATCCAAAATTAAACTAATTATCACTTCAAATTAACTCAATTCTAACTTCAAAAATCCAAAATTAAAGGAAAATAAAATCCAATAATTTAAGATAATTAATTTAAATTTACACGAAACTCGGGATGTTACAAGTTCGGTGTGAATTTGATTGTTCAAGACCCAAAAATAAATTGTGGTGTCATCTTTGAGATTTGTAATGGTGGATCGGAGGCCGTATTTGATGAAGAATAGCTTTGGTATGTAATGGATTGTGGTGTCGTCTTTGAAATTTGTAATGTCCATGATATACTTATTATTGATAGACTTCTATTATGATTTACTAGAATACTGATAGACTTGTATATACATCTATCAGAGTCTATCAGTAGTATAAAAAATAAAAAAAATAATCATATACTTATAATTTTAGCAGTGTTACTTATATATACTACTATCAGGGTCTGTCAACAATCATATACTTATAATTCTGTTTCAAATTTATTATTTTAATCAATTAATATTTTTAAATGATCAAATATTTTTAAATTATCATTTAAATGGTTCATACATTATATATATATATTATCATATTTCAAATAATATATTTAAAAAAAAATTACCAACATATGTTTTTATAAGAACTAAAAAAACATATTTATCGGACTTTATTTATTTTTTTAAAAAGTATGTATTTAGTAATAACTAATATAATTTAATATAAAATTTTCTTTTTCTGTCGTTATTGATATTTGAAAATAAATAGAAAAAATATTCTAGATTACATTAGCATGTGAAAAATAAATCATAAGTATAAACATTTGAAATACTATCAAATAATATTATTATCAAATATATATAAAAAAATTCAAATGCAATTGCATGTAGAACAAAACTTATATGTAACTTTATTTTCGTTTCTTCTAATTGTTTTTTTTTTTTTTTTTAATGTTTCTTCTAAAATTTTTATAAGAATAAGAAAAAGTAGTTTAGATAAACATATTACTTTTTTATAGAATTTGAACATTCTAAAATTTAAATTTATAAATTAAAAAAAGACACGCATATCATGAATTAAAAAAAATACATTAAAAGTAATGAAAATGAGATTTAAGATATCATCTAATAAGAAAGGAAAAAAAATATTCAAGATATGTTTATACACAATTCCCTAGAAATTATAAATTTAGATTTCACTTGACAATCATAAAAGAAATAATATCTGCACACCCAGTGGGACATCTCTACCTCTCATCTCTCTCAACCTTCAAATCAAGCAATGACCTTTAAGAAAGTTGCATCCAACGCTCTTGCAGTGTACAACACTCCTGTCGCGTCCCATGCTCCTGCCGCGTCCAACGCTCTTGCTGCGTCCAACAATCCTGCTGCAAGCGATGCATACACAGAACCCATCACTCGCAGCAACTCAAAGGGGATCATGCAGGACAAGGAACAAGATTCTGTCGTTGCAGAGAATATCTTGAGGCAATTAACATAATCTCCTAAAGGTGGGATTGGCATCAAGGAAAATCCTTTGTTTGACAACTCTGCTCCTGCGTCTGACCGATCCAAGAAGGAATCATACCCTGATGTGATGTCCGTCATGATAGCTGACATAACGACCGAGGCAACCATGGCAGAATTGGAGAGGAAGATAAATTTCCTAGCGAAAGCTATCGAGGAGTGAGATAATGA
This sequence comes from Lagenaria siceraria, assembly GCA_002890555.2. Taxonomy (NCBI): domain Eukaryota; kingdom Viridiplantae; phylum Streptophyta; class Magnoliopsida; order Cucurbitales; family Cucurbitaceae; genus Lagenaria; species Lagenaria siceraria. The sequence continues at coordinate 6,449,298 of CM016486.1, forward strand.
GATCTCCGCCTTGAGAGAGCAAATGCAAGCTCGAGAAACTGCTGAGTCGAACCAAACTACCGTTGTCAAGGCAAATGACTAAGGAAAAACTCCGCTGCAGGAAAGCTAGCTATAGCACTCTACCTCCGTCGCCTCTCTGTCAGTCTAGCAGCTGCAGGACATGATCACAAATATCATCAGAGCCCAGTATGGGAGATCGCCACAAACTTCTTTTATGTACACCAAGTCGTACACTAAAAGAATTGACAACCTCAGAATGTCTGCCGGATATAACTACCAAAATTCTAGCAGTTCGACGGAAATGGCAACCTTAAACAACACGTTGCTCATTTTGTTGAAACCTGCGAAAATGCAGGGACTAGAATAGATCAACTGGTTAGACATTTCGTCTGTACCTTGAAAGGAAATACTTTCGATTGGTACACTGATTTATAGCCAGAAGTGATTGACAGCTGGGAGTAATTGGAAAGAGAATTCTTGAACCGCTTTTACAGCACTAGGCGGACTGTTAGCATGATGAAGCTAACAAACGCCAAGCAGTGGAAGGGAGAGCCAGTCATCGACTACATCAACCGATGGAGAGCTTTAAGTCTTGATTGCAAAGATAGACTCACTAAACTATCTTCAGTGGAGATGTGCAACCAAGGCATGCACTGGGAACTTCTTTACATCCTGCAGGGAATAAAGTTCTGTACATATGAAGAATTGGCGACTCGCGCCCACGATATGGAGTTGAGCATCGCCAACAGAGGAGCAAAGGACTTCCTGGTCCTAGAGGAAAAGAAAAATAAGAAAGAGACAAAGGGCACCGAGAAAACTGTGAAGAGTGCCACGAAAGAATCTATGGTCGTCAATACGACCCCATTGAAATTTTTCTCTAAAGGACGAGATTCAAGAGTTGAAAAGAAAGATGATGGAGGCAAGCGGCGTCGTCTAACTTTGAAGGAGAGGCAGGAAAAGGTCTATCCGTTCCCTAACTCTGACGTTGCAGACATGCTAGAGCAACTGTTGGAGAAACAACTTATTCAACTGCCTGAACGCAAGAGGCCAGAGCAGTTAGAGAAAGTCAATGACTCCAACTACTACAAATATCATTGGGTCGTTAACCACCCAGTTGAAAAGTGTTTTGTCTTGAAGGAGCTGATTATGAGGTTGGCTCGCGAAAACGAGATAAAGCTAGATCTGGATGAGGTAGCTCAAACGAATCATGCTGCGGTGCCAATGCCTTCAAGTGTTCCACCATCAACACTGTTTTATGATCAAAGAGAAAGTTTGATCCAATTTGGGACCGTTGAGCCTATAGTCGTTCGGTTCCAGCAAGAGATCATAATGACAGACTTTCAATGTAAAGATGAGTCTGCTGAAGATGACGACGAAGGGTGGATCCTTGTGAATCGTCGAAAGAAACGAAAGTCGAGCTCCACCAAAAAAGAGTTGCACTTCCGTCGAGATTATAGAAGAGGAAGCAAGAATCAGAAAAAGAAAGCAAAGAAGAAGGTGTGGAAGTCTAAGCCTGTCAAGGAGGAGGACGAGGATCTTCCTCAACCTCGGCGATCAGTAACTCTGGCAGAATTTCTGCCAAGAAACTTCCTTGATAATCATCCAGATGAAGTGCTGGAAGTTCTCGCGTGTCACGTCGTCAGCACAGCAGAAGGCGAAGATATTCCTTCAAGTTTGTTGGAGACGGCGGTAGAATCAAAAGACCTACCGTCGTTCAACATAGATGACTTGTTGTCTCTCCCTTAAACAGTTAAGATTGCTCTTATTGATGCATTGCTAAACTCAAGTGCATCAAGTTCAACAAGTTCAAGTGTCCCTACCTCCAGAGTGCGTACGTGCGCTTCTTGTTGCATGTCTATAGGCTTTTCTGATGAAGATCTATTGCTGGGATCAAAGTCTCATATCAGGCCCTTGTTTGTCTCAGGATACATGCGAGAACAAAGGCTTGGTCAAATTCTTATTGATGATGGGTCAGCGGTCAACATTATGCCTAAGTCCTACTGTTTCATATACTGCTCGTTGGTTATGTCGGCAACAGTGACAGCCGTAGTGAGGTCGACATCACACGCATACCTCCAATACTGCCTAGGAAGTCTTTCTCGCTTATACGATTTATGCCACACCTTCTCCTCGACGCCTTCACAGATCATCCCAGACCAGTAGTTGTATCTAGTGCACAGTACATGTACACCTAGATACCACATGTAGCAACGTGTATCTAGAAACCGTGCTTGTTCTGGTGACCCCTCCTGCCAGTCGGTTTGGTGGCGATTCATATGTAATACGTATTGATCTGCCACTACTTGGAAAGGATCTACTTCAGGATATATACTAGCTTTATACATCCCAAGGAGATCCACACTCATGTCAACATGCAACTTCTAGAGAATGTTCAGCAGATTCTCCTGAGGAGGCAACAATGATAAACCATTAGAATGTACTTTGTTAGCCATGATGAACAAGTGGTTGTAGAACATGTTACCGCTCTGACCAGCCAAGAATCTCCATTGCAATACGCTAAAGTAGACTCCTAATTTATTCCTTAAACAAAAGTCCGATCCACATTTCCGCATGATCTCCAGGTAGTATGACCATATATGTTCTTGCGCGACTTTTAGCTGACTCCTGAGCCGCTTGTCCCGAGCATCGTATAGACAACGCTTATGGTACATCTTAATAGCAGCGCTAGCATGTAGAAGATATGACATGTCTTGCAGGTCGCGCTTGCTAAAGATGTACAACTCGTGATCCTTCACCGGAACCCGGGGCGCTTCGTGGCACCCCTTGGTGTCAGACCAGGAACAGAGCAAAACGTCGGAGGTGCGCGGAAAGCGATACCAGATGTAGAGGTAATAGGTGTCATTGTAGTGGTAGGTGGCGATGGAGTTGTTCCCCCGCTTGATGACGTGAAACCACTTGATGGGTTGGGGGAACGTCAACCTTGGCAATGGAGGTTGGATTAAAGGCTTGGTAATGCTCAAGCGCGGTCTTGCGGGTACGACAGCGGGAGAGGAGGTCGATGGTATTGGCAGCGTCAATGCACCATCCTCTGATCTTGGCGTTGTACTTTGCGCATCTATATCCTCTGGAGAGCATGTCGAAGGTGTCTGCGGCTGCTCTAATAAATCCCTCGTCGGAGCCTCTGGTAAATCTTCACGAATTACTGGCACCACGACTACGTCGACTGTTGGCTCCGGGGGATAAGTAACTGGATACATGCGTAACGTGTCCATTCGCATGCTTAATCGCCCTAGTCTCACCAAAATGAATCCCCCACCTACAAGTAAGTACACTTTCAGTAAATCGCATAACACTACTATTTCCGTAATATAGTCGACTGTTACCAGTAAGCTACCATAGTAGGCCACTATCCTACCATCGAAAGTTGATTGGGCAGAAATTTGAATGATGCGTCGTCGGCACGATGGCCGTGTGATCCGTCGAGTTATCATGAATCATCAGAGCAATGGGTAGAGCCTACGTCGACCTTTTATCTAATAAATACATCCCTTCCAGAAGTCAGGGTTTGTTGCACGTATTAGCTCTAGAATTACTAGAGTTATCCGAGTAGCGGATACCATCAAACAAACTATAACTGATTTAATGAGCCATTCGCAGTTTCACAGTCTGAATTAGTTCATACTTACACATGCATGGCTTAATCTTTGAGACAAGCAAATGACTACTGGCAGGATCAACCAGGTAGTGTACAAAGGGCAGGGACGTAGTCAACGCGAGCTGATGACCCGCGCTTAATAGGAATTCCTCATTGAAGACCAACAATTGCAATGATCTATCCCCATCACGATTAAATTTCAAAGATTATTCGGGCCTGTCAGCCAAGGTTATAAACTCATTGAATACATCAGTGTAGCGCGCGTGCGGCCCAGAACATCTAAGGGCATCACAGACCTATTATTGCCTCAAACTTCCTTGACCTAAGCGGCCATAGTCCTTTTAAGAAGCTGGCCGCGGAGGGGTACCTCCGCATAGCTAGTTAGCAGGTTGAGGCCTCGTTCGTTAACGGAATTAACCAGACAAATCGCTCCACCAACTAAGAACGACCATGCACCACCACACATAGAATCAAGAAAGAGCTCTCAGTCTGTCAATCCTTACTATGTCTTGACCTGGCAAGTTTCCCCGTGTTGGCGATGAACCAACTTGCCAACTTTTACCTTTCAGAATGAGGTAAACTAGAGCTCAAAACAAATATCTAAGCGTTCAGAATGAGGCCCTATGTGTTTCGAACAGGCTGATAAAATTTCAATACGATCCGACGGTTGAAACTTCGACAAACGACAATTTTCCGGGAGTTGTCGCTGAAAATCGGAACTACACTGTTCTATTTTCCTTCTCCGTTTTTTTTTTGTGGGGTTTTCTCCCTCTTTACCTCATTAGGTCACTTAATATATATATATAATCCTAAACACTAATTCCTTAATAAATTAGGTATATATATTTTTAAATTTCTCGAATTAAAATTTGGCCATATTCTAAAGTTTATCTCAAATTCAAATCAAATTTCGAGTTTATCCCAAATTAAATTTGGCCATATTCCAAATTTTATCTCAAATTCAAATCAAATTTCGAGTTGATCCCAAATTAAATTTGGCCATATTCTAAATTTTATATCAAGTTTTAATCAAACTCATGTACTAAATTCATAGTTTGATTGACACATCAAATAGAGTTAAATTCGAGAACATGTACAACTTGCATTTTGACTCAACTTCATTTTTCGAAACTCCCCCACCCATATACGTGCATAAATCTCGAAAAGGGGATATTTGTTGAAGGAGAAATTTTGGACCAATCACAAATTGCCACGTCATTTCTCAAATTAATGGCAAAATTAAAAATAATTAAATTTGGGACTAATTAAAAGTTACACGTGTCCTAATTTGAAATTGAAGACACAAAATTGGCAAATCTCGATGGTGCCACATGTTTTCATCGTCACTGTTGGATCAAAATAATTATTTTGGTTAAATTAATTGTTAATGTTTGGGCTAGAATCCAATTGAGTGTAAAAATAGGCTTAATTTAGCCTATGTCAGCAAAGGTCCAAATCCAATTAGTTGGGCCCAAGGGCCAGGTCCATGGGTCAGTCAAGCCCAAGCCCACGAAAGCCCACATGAGAACTGTATAAATAGAGAAGATCTCTTCATTTACAAGGTTCAGAAAATTTACACTTAGAGAGCCTAGAGAAAATTCTCCCTACAATTAGAAGACTCCCTAACTCCTGAAGCTGAATCACGCTTGAAGACTAAGTTCAACTTCAAAAATATCCACGCACTCCGCTTTCCTACATCAAGCGCACGCGTACAGTTGAGAGAGAATCAGAGGATCAAGTACTAGAGATCGAACCACATCCGCATCAAATCTACATAAACACAAGTTCAACTCCACGAAACACGTTTCTCCGAAAACCTCGTTCGAACAAATTGGCACGCCCAGTGGGACATCTCTACCTCTCATCTCTCTCTCAACACTTAAATCAAGCAATGACCTCTAAGAAAGTTGTATCCAGCGCTCCTGCAACATCCAACACTCCTGCAGCGTCCAATGCTCCTGTCGCGTCCCATTCTCCTGTTGTGTCCAACACTCCTGCTGCAAGCGATGCATACACAGGACCCATCACTCGCAGTCGCTCAAAAGGGATCATGCAAGAGAAAGAACAAGGTTCTGCCGTCGCAGAGAACATCTTGAGGCGATTGACAGAATCCCCTAAAGGCGGGATTGTCATCAAGGAAAATTTGTTGTTTGACAACTCTGCTCCTCCCTCTGACCGATCCAAGAAGGAATCACACCCTGATGTGATGTCCGTCATGATGACTGACGTAATGATCGAAGCAGCCATGGCAGAATTGGAGAGGAAGATAAACTTCCTAGCAAAGGCCCTCGAGGAGTGAGATAATGAGATCGCCGCTTTGAGAGAGCAAATGCAGGCTCGAGAAAATGCTGAGTCTAGCCAAACTCCTGCTGTCGAGGCAAATGACAAAGGAAAAACTCTACTGCAAGAAAGCCAGCTGCAACACTCTACCTTCGTGGCCTCTCTGTCAGTCCAGCAGCTGCAGGACATGATCACAAATATCATCAGAGCCACAGTATGAGAGGAGAAACCCTGGTAAACATTGGAGCACTACGTAGTACGAGAAGTATCGTATGAGCTTCTTCAATAGGATCTTCAGCATTGCGCAGGCGACTTTCGAGTCCTTGGGTAGGACCCAAAAGCTCGAAAGGCGCATGCCTAATCTGCATGTCATAATCATCGAAAGCCCTAGTAATAATTGTAGGAATGAGTCTGAAGGTATAACATCCAGCAAGGAAAGGCTGAGTAACGTTTTTCTGCTCAGTTGACGACATCCGAACTCTTCGCACTCCTCGTGGTGCAGATTGATAAGAATAAACCAACTCATGTAACCTAATGTCCGTGAATATAGGAGACGGCGACGACCAAGGAACTTAGGATCGACACTAAAAAAGAGTCTCCATGAATCCTCGTGGTGGTCGCCCATCCTCATGGACCATACTTACTTAATCATAGTTCCTTCAACAGTTACCTCATGCATCTCTAAGACATGAGGCACGCGAATTCTGGCCGTCTCCAATATGTGCGAGATTACATTAAGTCAGTTAGCATAGGCGCTATATTAGGTTGCTTACGCAGGAAAGTGAGCAATTCCCTGGCACAACATCGCTGTTCAAAATATTTAGAGGCCATTCTTAGATCCCGTCTTACTGCTCTTCTAAGCCCGTTGACAATTGAACGTTCCAAAAGTTTCGATAGCGTAGCACTTGATGCCAATTTCTGGATGAATTCATCTATATATGCAACTGGAGTTACGACATACATTAGGCGTACTTCTTCAGCGTTCACATTCTTGGTAGCTAGCATGAACTCTCCTAATCCTCGCAACAGCTCAAGTCCCACTCGATCCTGTTCAAGGAAAAGGCGGCTAGTGTCATTGTTAGTCATACTCATTAAGCGTTTTCGCATCTCTGCTGCTAGTCGTTGTGTACGTATCCTTGGATCACCCACATGAAACTGTTCAGGCTCCCTCATGAAATTGACAGGGTCTATTGGCTCTATAGGCTGGTTCAGAATAGCTCCTATACTGGGCATAATCCATGGAAATTCATGTCCGAGCCTTAACAATGTGTCCATTCCCTCCTTGGTAGCGTTCCGACTTTGTTACATCCTAATTGAAGTGGTGTGCGCATACCCGCTCCTCCAAGGCTCAGAGGTGTTACACAGAATTAATTGATAATCTAGATTACATATGTGCGGATTGTCTTGCATAACTAGACCCATTCTGTGATGTTCCATCAATGTATGATAGATATACATGAAATGGCATAGGTCTAATGGGGCTCCTACTCCATGTGCACCTCGCATCTTACCAAAGAATAGCTGCTCGTAATCACTCACTGACATTATCTCCTTCAGCTCCAAGTCTCCAATAGTATAGAAGCTCTTCAACCCACTTGAAACGAAAGATCCATCAATGACTAGTTCATTGAAAATGACAAACATATCGCGACTTATGAATGTCTTGTCCCAACTCAATTCGCGACCCAATACTTTCAAGCGGAATATTACGTCTTCGATTACAGAGCGAGCTGCATCTAAGCATTGACTATCCGACCGATCGCGGGTATCTATTGCAAATCGGCGTAAACCATCATCTATGAAAGATAGGAAGAGCGATTTGCCTCTGATCAGGCCTCTGTCTCTGCATAATTTGGTTGACAAGCCTTGTGCAACTATTTCCAACCAAGATTACTCGCTCCCCTCATGCCCTCCCGATCGGTACCATTGCTATTGTAATGGACCAGGTGTCCATGTACGCGATAGTAGAGATCACAATGGTACATTATCGGACCAAATGCTTTCATACCCGAGATGTTGAACAACTCTGCGAAGAAGTCGACAGGCAACTGTTGTGAGCGTGGATCCATATAAGGACTATATTTTGCCTTGTCGTCGCTCATGTAGAAGCTGTAGCGGTCTCGACCCTTATACTGTGTAGTTGAATCAAGGTCTAAGAACTTCTGCCGAGTATATTTCCCCAGCATGCTCTGAGGAACATGGTTGAGGAAATCTCGAGTTATTCCATCAAAATAACTGAGAATGCACCCCCACGGCGGACTAGCTGCATAGAACGGTCTAGATACATCTTTATGTATTTCACAGCGTGATCCGATAACTATGTCAGTGGTGAAGAGAAAGCTATAATCCACTCTTTCTATATGAAGAGGGCTAAGGGTTCTACCTACGTCATCTAAATGTCGTATAGCGTCTTGCAAATTGAGCAAAACATGCTCTTGTATTGCGTACAATAGCTTTCTTTTATGGCGTCTTGGCGCTGATCTCATTGCTGTGAAATCAACGTATTCAATCTTCAGAGGAGGGGTGCATGCAGAGTCCTACTGTTTCATATACTGCTCGTTGGTTATGTCGGCAACAGTGACAACCCCAGTGAGGTCGACATCACACGCATCCCTCCAATACCACCCAGGAAGTCCTTCTCCCTTATACGATTTATGCCACACCTTCTCCTCAGCGCCTTCACGGATCTTCCTAGGCCAGTAGTTGTATCTAGTGTACAGTACATGTACACCTAGATACCACATGTAGCAACGTGTATCCAGAAACTGTGCTCGTTCTGGTGACCCCTCCTGCCAGTCGGTTTGGTGGCGATTCATATGTAGTACGTATTGATCCACCACTACTTGGAAAGGATCTACTTCAAGATATATACTAGCTTTATACATCCCAAGGAGATCCACACTCATGTCAACAGGCAACTTCAGGAGAATGTTCAGCAGATTCTCCTGAGGAGGCAACGATGATAAACCTTTGTAATGTACTTTGTTAGCCATTATGAACGAGTGGTTGTAGAACAGGTTACCGCTCTGACCAGCCAAGAATCTCCATTGCAATATGTCAAAGTAGACTCCTAATTTATTCCTTCAATGAAAGTCCGATCCACATTTGCGCATGATCTCCAGGTAGTATGACCACATATGTTCTTGCGCGACTTTTAGCTGACTCCTGAGTCGCTTGTCCCGAGAATCGTATAGACGACACTTTTGGTACATCTTAATAGCAGCGCTAGCATGTAGAAGATATGACATGTCTTGCAGGTCGCGCTTGTTAAAGATATACAACTCGTCATCCTTCACCGGAACTCGAGGCGCTTCGCGGCACCCCTTGGTGTCAGACTAGGAACAGAGCGAAACGTTGGAGGTGCGCGGAAAGCGATACCAGATGCGGAGGTAGTAGGTTTCAATTGTAGTGGTAGGTCGCGATGTAGTAGTTCCCCCGCTTGGTGACGCGAAACCACTTCTGATCAAGGGTTGGGGGAACGTCAACCTTGGCAATGGAGGTTGGATCAAAGGCCTGGTAATGCTTAAGGTCGATGGTGCCTTGTGTTTTCATCGTTACTGTTGGACAAAAAATTGGCAAATCTCGTTGGTGCCACGTGTTTTCGTTGTTACTGTTGGATCAAAATAATTATTTTTGGTTCAATTATTTGTTAATGTTTGGGTTATAATCCAATTGAGTCTAAAAATAGGCTTAATTTGGCGCAAAGCCCAAATCCAATTAGTTTGGCCCAAGGGCCAGATCCATGGATCAGTCAAGCCCAAGCCCACGAGAGCCCACATGAGAACTCTATAAATAGAGAAGTTCTCTTCATTTACAATGTTTAGAAAATTTACCCTCAGAGAGCCTAGAGAGAATTCTTCCTACAATCAGAAGGCTCCCTAACTCCTGAAGCTGAATCACATTTGAAGGCTGAAGTTAGTTGGAGTACATACATTCCTCCAAGACAACAACTTCACGTGCATCCACGCACTAGAGAGAATTCTTCCTATCAGAAGACTCCCTAACTCCTGAAGCTGAATCACACTTGAAGACTGAAGTTGGTTGGAGTATATACATTCCTCCAAGACTCCAACTTCACGTGCATCCACACGCTTCGCTTCCATACATCAAGCGCATGCACAAGGTTCAGAAAATTTACACTCAGAGAGTCTAGAGAGAATTTTCCCTACAATCAGAAGACTCCTTAACTGTTGAAACTGAATCCTGTTTGAAGACTAAGTTCAACTTTTCAAGAACATCCACGCACTCTGCTTCCCTACATCAAGCGCATGCGTACAATTGAGAGAGAAGAGGATCAAGTACTAGAGATCGAACCACATTCGCATCAAATCTACATAAACACAAGTTCAACTCCACGAAACATGTTTCTCCAGAAACTTCATGCGAACAATAACAAATCTGATTTTATTTACTAATAATTTCATTATTTTGAATAGCCCATAGCGTAGAGCTCGGAACAACGATTCTGACGCTTCTTGAATCACCCAAATTGGAGTTCAAACGAAGAAGTTATCGCCGAAATAAAGTTAACGGAAAAATACCTGAGATGATGACGTTGCCAAATTATTCATCAAAATCGGACTAATTAGGGAGTGCCATTTGGAGCCATAGAGGGAGTGATACATGGGGTTTTATTTTTATAATTGGTAAATTTTAATTTTATTTAAAAAAAAAAGTAAAACTAAAAGATATTGATTTTGAAAATAAAAAATAATTTAAAAAATAAAATGAATTTAATATTATATATATGTATGTGTCTAACGGCTAGTTGATTTTAAAATAAAAAGAAAATTATTTTTTTACTTTTAATCTCAACCGCCCAATTTGCTTTTTACACAATCCAATGAATCAAAATCAAATTCAATTTTTTAGCCCACTTCCCTCCCTTTTTAAACTTTATCTTCCCCAACATTGTTTCAACTTTTTCACACTTTTCAATTCTCAAAATTAGCAAAAGCCACCATTGTTGCTCTCTCTCCGAGCTTTCAATTTTTATTCTTTTCATCTTATTCTTCAGACAAATTTATATTGTATTGTGAGGATTAGAGTGTGTGAGCTCAAATTTGTATACCCACTCTTTTTAGAGAGTTTTATTGTGTGATTTAAAGATTTCAACAATATTGTAACGGTTTGATCCTAACCCGAAAAAGGAGCAAGGTAGCGGTTCGACTATGATCCGTGGAAAGAGTCAAATGAAATTTTTAATCGAAATCCCAAAAGGCGCTTGCGAAAGTGGATGTAGGTCGAGTTTGATCGAACCACTATAAAAATTACGGTGTCTTCTTCTCTAACTCTTTCCTAATTATTTTTACATTTAATTTTAATTGCATGCTTTCGTTGGTTGAGATTGATTGAGTTTATTATTACATACTTTTTGTTAATCTTGTTATTTGGCATCAATTAGAGTTTTTATTAATTTATTTTAAAAAGTATTTAATTAGTTTAAATTGAACATATTTTTTTAAAAATTTAATTAAACCCTATTCACCCCTCTAGGGTTCCATACCGGTCCAACAACACATTCACATCACCTAACAATGAGCTTTAAATTGGTAAATTGGTGAATTAAAAAAATGGTGAAAGAAACCTCATTTTTTATAGTTAAATTTCAAATAATTAATTATAATTAAAAGTAAGGATTTAATACATTATTTTAGAAAATAAAAAACTAAAAATAGTATCAATTTTACTTTTTTAAATTAAAATTAATAATAAAAAGTGTAAAAAAATGGGAAACAACAATAAACTTATATCGCAAAATTAATATAAATAAGTTAATTATATTTATTAACTCATTTCTTTTTGTTATTATATGTTTAAAGTACTACTTAATGTACTTTTTTTAGAACCTATTTACTGTATGTTAACCTAAATAATAAAATAAAATAATTACTAAAGAAAAAAAAGACAAGTAACATTCTTTTTTGAAGTTACATTCTTAATATTTAAATAATAAAATAATTACTAAAGTCAATGTTAATGGCAGTTTTGTAGTTGTATAAATTAAAATAAGGGTATAATCGTCCAGCAAAGTTTTTCAAAATTCATGACTTTTTAATATATTATAGATTATAGATTAGTAGAAATATGGACACTTTTGAAACTATCGATAAAAACTGAGCCATTTTTTTGTCTTTATTACAAAACATGCTAACTTAAGGAAAAAATATCGTTATCAATATAAATATTGGGTAACTCAGATTTACAGATATATCGATAGATATTTAAATATCGTCGGATATTTCGAAAAAAAAAATCATGGAGAATGCATAAGAACAAACAAGTGTAACCTAAACCCTAAACCTTAAATATTACATTTCTGTCATTTTTCCATAAGGATCTCATCAATTTCTTTCGGCAAAAAAGACAAAAAATACTATAACCAGGAAATTTAAGACAAAGCATTCCCTAAAATTTTTTATTGATATTTTTACTTGAAAAATAAGTATTCTGTCTTTTTTTCCGTAAGAACTTGGTCGATTTCTTAAGGGAAAAAGAACAAAATACATCTTACAAAAAATTTCTGTTTTTTTTCCTGTGAGGTTCTAGTCGATTTCTTATGGAAAAAAACATTTTACTAGAAAATTTGATTTTTTTAATCACATTAAATTGTATTCTGGCTTTTTTCATGTAAGGTCATGGTCAATTTCTTATGAGAAAAAAGATAGAAAACTTTATGGAAATTTTGAAGATAGGCATATAAACAAAAATAAGATGGATAAAAACGATAAGAAAAATGGTAGATACCCTAAATGGAATCTAAACAAAATACCTACATAGAAATCTAAGGTATGTTGTGTAGAATCCAAACGGGAGGCAAACGAAGATTCAAGACACGAGTGAGAAAAGTTTTTTAGAGAGGAAGGAATGATTATATTCAGAAAAATGCTTTCGAGAAGAAATGAGACCATTGAAAGTGATAAAAAGAGGATTTCAAACACCGAAGAGGAAAGAAACCCAAACTTTTCTCTTTGCATTTTTGAGGGTCTAGAAATAAAAGTTGAAAAAATAAGAAAGTATTTAGAAAAAACTAATTTTTAAAAAAGATAGTTTTAAAAGATAAAAAGCTTTTTAGATTACAATACTTAGAAATTGCTCATTGTGAAGGGGTAATTATAAATTATATACCAATTTGTGGGAAGGAATTTGGCCATGGAGTTGTTAATGGGACATCCCATCATCTTGCTGTTTCTTCTTTCCATTTGATTTGTCTCATGCCGTTGCTTTGATGCCTTTGGTTTCCCCACCATATTTTTCGATATCAACAAAGCTTCATTTTGTAGTCATAATTTTGAAATCACATCTCACCAAACTCATAAACATCATATAGAAAATTACAGTCCCAAACATTTTTGGGTTAATTTCACAAATAATATAATTTTTTTAAAAAATGATAAAAACAGAGTACTGTGAAAAAAATTTCTAAAAATAAAATGGTAATAGAAAAATATGTCTCATTTAGAGTCAGATGAAAAGTATTAACAAAAATAGGTGAGAAAATTGTATTTGGGTACACAAATTTCTTATGCAAATCGTGGACCGTCCACGATTTCTTTCAATTTAAATTTAGCCAAATATCATCTATCAAATAGGGTGTCACATAGAACTCGTAGATGGGGTCCACGAGTTTACCTCTTTTTTCTTCTTTCTCCTATTTAGTCTTTTTTGTTAGGTTTTATTTTTCACTTTAAAAAAAATCTATATAAAGTTATATGTTAAATGAGAGTTTTTGGTAAGGAAAGAAGTCGCACGTGCACTGACCGAAGAAAGGAAAAAAATGCATTTACCTTCAATCTGCCACTTGCCAACCTGTATAATTGACACCAATAAAGGAAAAGAACAATTAATGGGCAATATGTCTAGTAAGGAGAAATTACTCCAGGTTAAAGAAAAGTAAATTTGGAGAACTCCATTCGTGGACCGAATCTTCATAACGACACTTTCCTTATTTTACTGTCTTTGTAAATTAAATTTTAATTACAATTCTTTTGGTGCATAATCGATTAAACTGTACACTATGCATTCAACGTAAAGTGGTCAACATTTGATGGTCAACGTCAGGTGGTCAACGCCTGATGTTCAACGTCTGCTCTGCGATAAACTCGTGCTGGACGCCTGCTATGCGATGAACCTGCAAAATAAAAACTCGTGAAGACTGAATCGCGGAGCTTGCTCTCTTTAAGACATTACGCGGCTCTGCCCAAGGTGCTCGCACTTCTAGATGACTGTCACGTCGTCCCCAGGATAAAACAGCCCAGAAAGCACTGTCTCTGTCGAAACTCCCACAAGAATCAATCGGTTGCTCACACTCTTTTTATATTGCTCGGCATACAGGAAAGTAAAGATTTTTCGTTATCTCCTTCAATTGAAGATGGCAAGGCTTTAAATACTACACGAGGTCTAACCGTCACATGCTGAACGAGCGCTCAGAGCGCTCAGCCACAGAACGTGTGTTGCACAGTGAGTGCTCATCCACAGCACGTGCACCGAAAGAAACAGCGGGGGCGCGATGGACGCAAAGACCAGAAGACAACGTGATGGACGCGACGAGGGGTAAGACGGTAAATTCTAAAAAGAAATTTTATTTTAAAAGAAATAAAATAATAATAATAAATTATCTTTATTGTCGCTTCGCCCTATCGACCAGACGGCGGCTGCACATGTGGAGAAGCCACTAAGCCCACCATTGCCTATCTCCTTACCCTTTTCAAGACATGGTACCCTTTGGAGCCTAAGCCCAACACTAAAGGAAATTGTATATAAAGTGAGGTCCCAATGCTAAACTAAGGAATGTAGAATTCTCACTTTTCTAAAAACTCAATTTTTTCTTTTGTTTTAAAATCCTTTTCTAATATTTTCCACCAACATAAACATTCATTTATTTGTTTCCCTTACCATAGATGTTATTCTTTAAGGTTGGCAACATTGGTTGACTTGCCAACACAAAATTAGGCTGAATTATTATTTTCCCTTTTTCAATATTTGTACCTTCTTGTAAGTTATATATTGAGGATGAATCAATGTTTTTGGTAATTTATTCGGGTAAGAAAAATTTTTTTTTAGAAATTGTGGACAGGGTCCACGATTTCCTTCCATGTCATGCATAGGAGCGTTGACTGTGGCAGCCATGTGGGGGAGAATCGTGGACCCCATCCACAATTATCCTAAATCGTGAACCGAATCCACGATTTCATTAAAATTGTGTACCCAATCCATAATTTTACAATATACTTTTGTCAATTCTTTTCTTTCCACTCTATTTTTGTCATTATTTATTAAAATGATATTATTTTAAAAAACAAAATTCAACATTTTTCCATTTGCCTGCATCTTTGGCAAGATTAATCAATTATATGATCTCTAATTAATAACTTTATTATATTGTAGCCTATTCTAAATGTGTGTTATTTTTATTTTTTTTTTACCTTCTATTAAAAAAAAAGAAAAGAAAAGAAAAGAAAGTGATAAAAGTTTTCTAACCCTCATTGATTTGGAAGAAATGAAGAAAAGAACAAGTTTGAACAAAACAATGTACAACATAAACAATTAAATTACAACTCATAAAACTCAACAAATTTACCGCTGAACGTTGTACATTTTTTTTTTCTAAAGCATGATCATTTTCTGTACTAGTATAAATCATTAAATGCTTGTGGAAAACACTTTTAAATAATTCTTCCATACAAAAGCTTCACAGGAGGTAAAAAAAGAAAAATTGCATCACATATTCAAGTAAAATTATGTACAATTTGTTTATTGAAAGTTAGCTAAAAATAACGTTTTACTAAGTTGGCTAAATTTTTAGATAAAAGTTCAAATTTTCTTAAACTTTACTTACCTCTCCAAGGATGGATCTATGAAGGGGCCATTGGTGACGTTTTATATATATATAGATTGATTTTCATTAAATATAAAAATTTGTAACTATACGTAATAAGTATTTCTGTTAAACTAAGAAACACTAGCGTGGTCAACGATTAAATTCATGAATTGCACTTTTATTTTTATTTTAAACCTTTCATATTTCTAATTTTTTTATATATATAAAATGAATTATTCACCAAATATATTTACATTTAGTTTTAATTTTTTATTTTAAAAAATATATGTAATATTTTAATTTTTGGTACGCTTGAAAAAGTCTGAAAAGCTTAATTCCATTTTAATTTTTTCTCATATACAAATATACAAATATTCTTGGATTTTTATAAAATTTATTTTACAAAAATTGATTGAATGATTTTTTCTTATATATTTTGGTGAATAATTCTATAAAGATTTATAATAATTTTGCAATTAGTATTACTTAATCTAGATATCATACATCAGTGCATTTAAAATTATATTTATGTGAAGGTTAAATTATTAGTCCCTAAATTTTGAAAATTGTTATTAATAAAAATCATTAAACTTTCAATTTTTCTCTAGCATCTAAAAATGTGTAATAAATCTATGAACTTCAATTTTATATGTAATAGATCTTACAAATATAAAAAATATTTAAAAATTAACTACTTTATAACACAAAAAAAGTTTGTATCTAATTCAACCTTAAGTTTTAAATGTTGGAAAATTATTGTAAACAAAAAAATATTAAACTATCAACGATAGACCGCGATAGAATTCTATCGCTGGAGCGATAGAAAACCGTCGATAGAATTTTATCACAGTCCTTAAATTTTGTAGTTAATAGATAAATTAATATTTTTTTTAAAAAAATGTCTAATTGTATCTATTAAGCCACAAAGTTGACTTTTTTTTAGGCAAACACAAAGTTCAATTTAATGACTAATATAACATTTAATTTTTAACATTTTCAAATGTGTAAGAGACGTATTAGATTCATATGATATTTAGGAATCTATTAAACACAAAAATCGAAAATTTATGGACCAATTAAATATATATCTTTTTAATTTTGGAAGTATATATAAGCACAACTCTAGAAGTTTATGGGCTAAACTTCTAACTTTATAGACATTTGTGCCTCTCCTGACATAAAATTCTAGATTCGTCACTCACATTGGATATATATACGAATTTGAGAATATGCACATCTCTAGTTTTTCTCAATTAAGGGAATCAGACAAGAATAACCAAATAATTAAGAAGTTTCATTTAAAAAAGGAGAATTTTTAAAAATAGAAAAATAAGGGAAACTATTTACATAAAATAGCAAAATTTTTAGATAATTGTGATAGACGCTGATAGAAGTCTATCACGATCTATCAGTAATAGAAGTGATAGAAGTCTATAACTGATAGATGCTGATAGAAGTCTATCATTGTCTATCAGTATTTTTTTTTTTTTTTGTTATTTTCTGTAAATAATTTGACATTTTTTCTATATGTAAAAATTTTACCTTTAAAAAAATAAAATTGCATAATTAGAGAAATACCCATCTCAAACTCATTAAGAAAAATAATCTAAAATTCAAACAATAACAATCAAAATTTAAGTCAAACCATAACAATCAAAATTTCGTTAATTATTAAAAACACATAAAATTTTCAAATCTTATTAATATACAAAAAAATCATACTATATAATAAAAAAATCTAAAATTTAAATCATAACAACTCATAAAACATAACACTTCCAAATCTTACTATGTAATGAATTTCGTTAACTACTTAAGAACATAACGTTTCCACATCTTACAATGTATTTGAATAATCTAATCGATCAAATTTAAAAATGTTTATTTTTTCTCTATTATATACTTCTGAAAACAAGAAATATTATGAAAATATAGTTTTTAAATTAAAGTTTTATGAGCTATACACCTTAATTTCTCCGAGAAAAATATTCTAAGCCCCTAATGTTGCTTACATACAAACAGATTCGTATTAAGCAAAGAAGCCGCACCAAACTCAACAAACTTTTCTGCAAAAACCCAAGCAACTCTGGAAGCACACAGTTTCAGGTCGTGCCCATCATTGTGTTGGATTTTTTTGGTAAAATATTAGCAGTAGTGTAGTTGTCCCACATCAAAAAAATTCAAGGAAATCATAGGTTACAAGCATTATAAAAGGAGCCTAATGTCTTTGGTTTCTTGCCTCAATTAGAAACACTTTAAGCTTAGATGTGCTAACTCTAATTAAATTCCTTTTTGCATTCTCTAGTTTGAGTGTGGGAAAAAGAGTGTGAGTAGTCAAAAGCTTTGAGAGAGTGTTTTCGTAATTGGGATCAGGAGAGAGAATTATTCTATGTGATTATAATAATTTTTCACATAGTAGAGTTTTTCTGGTCTATGGTTTTTTCTCCAGTTTGAAGTTTTTTCATGTTAATTCTTGTGTTTCCAGTTTTACTGTTTTCTTTTAATTTCTCTGTTATTTCTCTGCTTATTTTTGCGGTAGAAGTGAAAGGTATTTCCCAACAAGTAGTAACAGAGATTTAGGTTTGTAGTTTCTTGAATTTCTGAGTATGCTCTGTGGTTGTAGCATTATCTGAGCTTTCACATCATAAAAGAATTCTTGAAACGGGTTGCGACGGTGTTTGTGAATAGGGTTGTTCACTATTTGCATATTTGCTAGAAACTGAAGCTAATATGTCAAGCTTTATGAGTCCAGTAAAGTTTGATGTGGAAAAATTTGATGGAAGGATCAATTTCTGCTTGTGGTAAGTGCAAGTCCAGAGATTTGTTAATACAAACTGGGGTTACACAAGTACAAGTTAAACGATGATGGTGCTCTAGTACAGTTTCAGAGTGATTCTAAGAGAGGTCCAGATAATAGATTCTTCGAGCAGAAGATAGACTAATGGGAATGCGATTAGTCTGAGCATATGAAAAATAGAGCTAGCGGTTCGTCAAAGAGCTCTAGATTAGATGTTGGCGCTGTCTTTATCGTTAAGGGAGATAGTGACTTCCTCTGAAGAAGACATAATTCATCCTTATGGTATGTCTGCTTTACCATGATAGAGGATGTGATGTTAGAGTTTTCCTCAAGTTTTCACACAAGGCATTGACTTGATAGTTATGCAAAGGTGTGTGGCGGAAATTGGGTCGATGGCTGAAGAACTTCTAGATGAACTAAGTAGGTAGAAGTTGCACCATAAATTTCAGCAGTGTTTATCGACATGTGACAAAAAAGGAAATTCTTGGAAGGTGGTATTCCGAGTGGTCTACTTTTTATGGTGGAGTTAGTTATAATTCTCTAAGTTGAGAATATAATTGTTGGTGAAAAGACAATGGATGTAGCAGAAGCTGTGGATTCTTCAAATATTTTGTCAAGGTAGAATTTGTTAGGTTTTTTTTTTTTGTTTTTTTTTTGCAAAGTATTAGAAGTGCATTTGTCCCAAATCGAAAAAGTTCAAGGAAGTCATGCACTCTAAGCACTATAAAAGGAGCCTATGCCTTTGGTTTTAAATTGTCCCAGTTAGAAACACTTTAAGCTTAGGTGTGCTAACTCTAGTTAAATTCCTTTTTGCATTCTCTAGTTTGCGCGTGGAAAAATGGGTGTGAGTAGTCAAAAGCTTTGAGAGAGTGATTTTGTAATTGGGATGGGAGAGAGAATTAATTTATGTGATTGTAATAATTCTTTACATAGTAGAATATTTTCTGGTCCATGATTTTTTCTCCAATTTAGAGTTGTTCCACGTTAATTCTTGTGTTTCTAGTTTTATTGTATTCTTTTAATTTCTCTGTTATTTCTCTTCTTATTCTATGGTAGAAGTGGGAGATTTTTCCCAACAACTAGTAACAGAGATTTAGGTTTGCAGTTTCTTAAACTTCTGATTATACTTTAGTAGACTCTAATAGAATTATAATAGAAGTATGTTGATGTAGCCTTTTACTATCGTCTATAAATGACCAATCAAATAAAATTTATACTATACGGATCAATACTACCTATACTATTAAGTAGTACAAGTGGCAAGACCGGATCGACTTGCAGGGAAGCACGAGGATTAGTTTCTCAAAGCTAATTATTTAGTTAAAGCGATAAATGAGGGGTTTTGTGTGGTTTGAGATTTGAATATGCATGAAAATAAAGTGGAAGTAAAGTAAATAATAGATGTACAACCAAATGAAATGTTCTTTCTTAGAGGAACATAATCACCCAATGGAATTTTGATCATCGAATTATCACAGCATGATTTTAACTTCTTACCTATGTCTAGCCTAAATGATTAGAAAAGCTAACCAATGGTCCAAAATATCAAATTAGCCAATTTGATTAGATGAGAAGCATCCTAATCAATTTAACTAACCACATTACGCTTTAGGGATTATGTTATGATAAATATCCAATAGGAAAAGCCTAATTAGAAATTTAATACAGTTTCCCCTAGGTCGATAGAATAATGCTCTTCATTGTCGACCACAAATCATAAGTCTATCTAACATTTTGCTTCTTAAAGTTTAACCTATAATCAAATGTCATATATTATATTTAATCTAAAACATTGAATTGCACAATCAAACATTGGTTGTCAATCAATAGCAAGAAAATGTCATTCATAATCAATAAATCCAAAGTAAAATCTATAGACAAGAAATCTAAATCATATTATCAAAATACTCCAAAAAATACAATCGGTTCCTCTAAAATCCCCTAAACTAGAAAACCGTAGATCTTACCTTCCCATGGTGGTGGAAATGATAGAATCTAACATCGTTTTTACTCTATTACAGAAAGAAGATGAAATAAAACCTAAAGAATAATATTGTAGGTGGATAGAGGGCGAAAAAACGAAAAAAATGAGTGGTCATTCGCCCAAAACGGACACCCATATCAAAAGATATGACCTACAAATCGAAGTGCAGATTTTATAATCATGCGTAACGCTGCGGTGCTGTCAAAATTCACTGCCTACTGGTTTTAGCGCCTACCAGGCGCTCTGCCTCAGTGACAATTTTATTTTTGGCATCTTTTAGCCTAACTGTTTGAACTCTGAATTGATCCATTTTAACTTCATTTTCTCCCTAACGCTTGATTCTACTTCAAAATTGTCCAAAACCTATAAAATAAGAAATTTAACATATTAAATACCACAACGATCCTGAGTTAAGCTGAGAAAATTAGCACGTTTTGGGTGCTATCATATATCACGATAGACTCTATTAGAATTATATGTGCAATCTGATTACTATTAATGAGAGACTCTAATAGAAGTATATATGTAGATAACTATCAGTATACTGATAGACTATGATAGAAGTAAGCAGAAGTATCACTGACATAATTATAAGTATATTTTTTTTTTTTATAGAAGTATGTCAGATATACTCTTATAGAATTATATGTGCAGTTTAATTACTATTACTCATCAATTCTTCTATAAGTATATAGATATCTATCAATATGCTGATAGACCATGATATAAGTATATAGAAGCATCACTGATAGAATTATAAGTATATGACCAATTTTTTATAGAAGTATGTCAGATAGATCACTATGATAGAATTATATGTGTAATTTGATTATTATTACTTATAGATTATGATAGAAACATGTAGATGTTTACTATTATGTTGATAGACCATGATAGAATTAGTATATAAAAATACCACTGATAGAATTATAAGTATATTTTATGTTTTATAGAATTATGGCACTGATAGGCTTTGATAAAATTATATGATTACTATTACTAGTAGACACTGACAAACTCAAATTATCAAGCTGGCTACATGTAAAGACAAATAATCAGTTTATCACTAAACAGAAACCTCAAACAAATAGTGTATCAAGTGAGTATATCAGTGATAGACTTCTATCACTATAATTTTATCATTGATAGAAATTAGGAGTGTAACAAAAAATCAAAAAACCAAACAATCAAATCCAACAAAACTGAACCACTTGTTTGGGTTTGGTTTTTTAGTATAAAATGAGACATCTTGGGTTGTAATTTGGAGCAAACCAAAAAGTATTAGTTCAGATCGATTTTTTTTTTTTTTAGAAAAATCAATCAAAAGCAAACTGAAGTGATGATATATGTATACCCTTAAAAATACACTATAACATTAAATATCTTTTAGTATTTTAATTACTATGATGCATGTATATTTATTTTTTAGAAAAACAAATATATAAATTATTATGGAGCAATGTTTGTTTGTTACTTAGAAAAGTGCCAAGAAAAAAAAACAAAATTGTCCAATTTCAATCTATAAAAGAAGAAGTAAACTCAATTTTAATTTGAAAATAGTAAAAATCATGACTCGTTAAAAAAAATTGAAAATAAAAATAAATAATTGAAAGAAAAAAAAATTAAAATACCAAAAATCGATAATAAATTGAACCAAATAAAAACCTATCTGATAGTTTGTTCTTTATTGAACATCAATTTGGATCCGTTTTTAATAATACCGATTGGTTTTGTTTGGTTCTTGGTTGACCGTAAAATTAACAAAATTGAACCGTCTATCACCCCTAGTAGAAATAGAATCAGTGATAGACAATGATAGAAGTCTATCTCTGAAATCAGGAATTTTGTGCCTCCAAAGCTTTTTTTTTTTTTTTGTACATTCAATGGGATTTTTGAACATTTTGTATGGGCTGAAGGTAAGTTTTGCTATATTTGCAATAGTTTTAAGTTTTATTAATTTTGTATATGTTAGGTTCATTTTGCTAGATATGCAAATGAGCCCTAAATTTTTTATAGTAAACTTTTTTTCAAAAACACCCATCAACATTAAAATTTTCATCGTATTCGTAGCGTTCGATTCCATTATTGACTAGCGAACAGAAAGACTTCAGGTCTATGATTAACAGTTCCGTTTAAGGGATTAAGGTTGTGAAGTGCCTTTCCTCGTTAGAAAAACCAGAAGGGCAGACCTTTATGTTATATTGAAAAGTTGTCCAAAAAGAGCGCATTCGTTTCTATCTATAAAGAAAGTTTGAACATGCCCTTATTAGCCCATACAGAGTGATTCCAGGAAAGGACAGAGCTGCTAACCTTAGCATCAACAAGAGATAGAGAAGGGCACTTGATAGGGAATGAGACTAGGGCTATTCTATTCTTTCTTTATCCACAAAACGGTGGTAGCCTTGAAGGAAATCATTGATTCTCAAAATGTTTGGGTAAGAGACTGGGTTACAGCTCATTATGAGACGGCTAAGCCAACATCTCGAATCCCGTCATCAATAGTCTCATATTCTCGATTTTAATCAAGAAAACTAACTCGTGCTCACTTCGAGTATACCACATTGAACTCTTGATGAAAATGTGTGCTCGCTGCTTTTGAATCGTTAGCCGAAGACGAAAGCCTTTTTGTCCAGAAATGAAGCAATGTTTTACTGATGTTCCAAAAGAATTGAAACTTTTACCTTTTCAGTCGATGGTAATGTCTAAACCCTTGAATAACATAATAATATACTAAAAGAAATATGTATTATTTCTTAAAAAATATTGATCGATATCAACCTTTTATAGATTATTCTTACCAACCTTTTATAGATTGACCTCTCACATTTCATCGACCTCAACGTCTAAAAAGTTGGATGAGATAATAATCTACTAAAAGAAATAAGTTTATCTTATTCAAAATATAAAAATGCAATGAATTATCAATCAATCCATCCGACATACAAAACTATTTCCCATCTTCCTCAAACCTCTGGAAACCAAAAATCCCAAAACACACACAACAACAAGTGACTTCCTCCATGGATTCCCTCCCCCATGTCTTCCTCGTCAGCTTCCCTGGCCAAGGCCACATAAACCCCATGCTTCGCCTCGGCAAAAAACTCGCCACTTCCGGCCTCCTCGTGACCTTTTCCACCACAGCCTACCTCGGCCATGACATGAAGAACGCGGGCAGCATCTCCGACACCCCGACCCCTCTCGGCCGTGGCTTCCTCCGCTTCGAATTCTTCGACGACGGTCGCACCAAAGACTCCACCCCGGCCACCACCCTCTCCTTTGACCAATACATGCCACAACTCCAACGCGTAGGTTCAATTTCCCTACTCCACATCTTGAAAAACCAAACCAAAGAAAATCGACCAGCCGTCTCCTGTGTTATTGGAAACCCTTTTGTTCCTTGGGTTTGTAACGTGGCCGACCACCTCGGAATCGCCTCCGCTGTGTTATGGGTCCAATCATGCGCCGTCTTTTCTAACTATTACCACCATTTTAATGGTTCAATCCCTTTCCCTTCTGAAACCCAACCAAATCTCAACGTTCAACTTCCTTCTTTGCCTCTTCTAAAGCACGATGAAATCCCAAGCTTCTTACTTCCTAACAACCCTCTTCATGCCATTGGGAAAGCCATTTTGGGGCAGTTTTTGAACCTCTCCAAGCCATTTTGTATATTAATTGACACTTTTGAAGAGCTCGAGGGCGAGATCGTTGACTTCATGTCGAAAATATTTCCGATTAAGGCGGTGGGGCCGTTGTTCAAGCATTGTAGTGAGATTAAAACAAGGATTTCGGGAGATTGTTTAAGAATTGATGAATGTATGGAGTGGTTAGACTCAAAACCAAAAGGGTCAGTGGTTTATGTGTCGTTTGGGAGTGTGGTGTATTTGAAACAAGAACAAGTTGATGAGATTGCTTATGGACTTGTAAATTCTGGGTTTTACTTCTTGTGGGTCTTGAAACCGCCTGCTTCAAGTTTTGGGGTCAAGCGCCATATCCTTCCTAATGAGGTTTGTAATTTTTTTTGGGTTAAATTATAAAAAATGTCCTTCAATTTTGTCATTTATTTAAAAAATAATCCTATATTTTTTTAATAGAAATTAGACCGAACTTTTATAAACATTTCAAAACTATTCTTGGAGTGGAAATCCAACAAGAATTTTGCTCGACAATTGAGGTGTGAACTGGTGTGGTAGTGATAACAAATGAAATTTTCGATTACCACATTGTTTTAGGTCATTGTCACACAATTCTAAGTCTTGATTTTTATTTGCCACACAATTTTCTATATGAAAGATAGTTTTAACATGTTTATGAAAGTTTGGAGTAATATTCCAACTTTTCAAAATATAGGGGTATTTTCTAAACAATGACAAAGTTCAATGGTACTGGTTATAATTTAGCCTTTTTTTACTTTTGTTTTTCTTAAAGAAAATACTTAGGTTACACCATGTCTCTTGGGAAATTTTCCAAGGAGGGTGTAGAATTTTTTTCATTCTACTTCCATTTATCATTGTCACTTTAACATACTTTTAAAAATAGTGTAGGGTTCACTACTAGTAAGAAAATATTTATGGAGACAAGAAATTTCTTTACATGTCGAAGTTTAATAGAGGTTGAAGATTCAATCCCTACCCCTGCACTTGTTGTATTAAAAAAAACTCTTTACAACTCTTTTGTGCTCTTTCACTCAATTGTTCTAATTTTAAACTTTTACTCCTATTGTACTAAAAAAAATTGTAAACTACTTTGTTAGTGTTATTTATTTTATTTTATTTTCAAATTTAATAACTTTAATTTTTCGTTGTACTAAATTTACAACATATAAGTCTAAGGTGTCAAATATGTTTAAATAAGTATATTAAGTATAAACATAAAGCTAAAATCGTGATTATCAATATTTCTTAAAAATATGACCTTATAAAAATTAAAATATTAGATCACCCTAATAACATAAAAGAATATAAACAAAAATTAGACCAATAGATTATCATAAAATTCCTTCTTCTTTTTATAGATTATGGAAGAGGCCGGCAAGAGAGGGAAGGTAGTTCAATGGAGTCCACAAGAACAAGTACTCTCACACCCATCAGTGGCATGTTTCATGACGCACTGCGGTTGGAACTCGTCGGTGGAGGCGATGAGCTCCGGCGTGCCGGTGGTGGCATTTCCGCAGTGGGGAGATCAACTCACCAATGCCAAGTTTCTCGTCGATGTCTTCCGCGTTGGTCTCCGCCTGTCTCGTGGCACCGGAGAAGACAAGCTAATCGAAAGAGATGAGATCAAGAAGTGCCTTAAAGAAGCCATGGAAGGACCTAAGGCGGTGGAAATAAGACAGAATGCTTTGGAGCGGCAAATTGCGGCGAAGAAGGCGGTGGCTGACGGTGGGTCCTCAGACAAAAATATAAAATACTTTATTGATGAGATTAGGAAACAGTCTCTTGGTTGTGGTGGGAATCTCCAAGTTTGTCCCTCTACTACCTAGAAAATTACAAACTTTCTTTCATCATCTTTTTTGTCGTTCTTATTTTCTTGTTTTTAGTTTAAGAATGTGTATTGGTGTGACGGAATATTACTTGGAAGACTTTTTAGTCGAGTATATTCCTCAAGTAGTTGAGTTATATTTTAAAATTTTACTTGTAATGTAAAAGCACATACATTAACAAATAAGATTAAACAAATAAGATGCTAATTACCTTGTTTCTTGACGCCATGGTTTAATTTTGAAACCTAACCGTGGTTAGATTAACTCTTATTTAAGTTAAACAATAAATTCAACATGATTTAAAACTATTCTTTATTGTGAATAAGAACAATGCAAAGAACAAAGGAAGAACAAAATAAGTAAAGTAGAGACAATTAGAAAGTAGAGAGAACAATTGGATTCAATTGTAGTGTATCTTACAAAGGCACCATACACTACTGTTTATAGGACATTGGATGGTGTATGTTACAATGTAGAATTCAATGGAGGGTGTATGTTACAACATGAAATTCAATAGGAGATTTATGATATTTGGCAACCTATATAGATTTGAAGGGTCAATTAGAAAATGAGGGTGGTTTTAAGAAAAAATTGGTGAAAAGGGGTAGTTCTAAAATTATTTAGGAAAATAGGGTAATTGTTTTGTCTTTTAGTAAAAACTCTTTTTGAAAGTTGGAATGAGACCCACATAATGAAGTAAATGATAATTATTGTGATTTCTTTTATATTTTTCTTTTACAAATTCGTCTTCTTTAACTTTTTAAGGAAATATAATACCAATTTTTTTCTATAATTATTATCTTATTGAATTTAATTAAAAAATATTATATATTTAATTATTTTATTTGTAAAATAATAAACTATTATCTATGGATAAAGATAATACCACTATTTTTTTATATATTTTTTACATCATATTGTAGTTTTATTTTATTAAATTTGTGAACTAGGTAATATTTAAAAAGAAAACTACAATATGATATAGTAAAATAAATTTATTACATAGATAAGTAAAATTCTAAAACCTTGCTACGTGGAAATATCAAAAGTTCTAATTTTTTCTAATTTATTACTAATCCTTCTAAGTAAAATTAGTGGATAGTTATATTTTTCGAAAAAATACCTTTTGGTTTCTTAGATTTGGATTTAGTTTCCATTTGGTTCCTATGTTTCAAAATCTAACACTTTTGTC
Source organism: Lagenaria siceraria (assembly GCA_002890555.2). NCBI lineage: Eukaryota > Viridiplantae > Streptophyta > Magnoliopsida > Cucurbitales > Cucurbitaceae > Lagenaria > Lagenaria siceraria. The sequence goes on from CM016486.1 coordinate 6,476,466, forward strand.
CCTGAGATTTCAATAATGCTCAATTTTAGTCTGTTAGATAACAGAACTATTAGGGGCTGTTTGGTTTAAGGATTTATAAAATTAAGCATGACAATCTTATATAATTGTAATAGATTAATTAATTAAACAATAGACATCATTCAATACATTGATAAAAAATAATTAATTAAGAATCAATAATAATCTTAATTATAAATATTTAAAAATTGAGTAATTTATAATTGAAATTAACCAATTAATGTATTTAATGAACATCATATTAATTATAATATATTATTTAATCATTTTTATAATTAATTAAGGGAAATTGTTGTGTATAGAAAAAAAAAACAAAACTAATTACACATATAGAAAAAAGCAAGCCCATGCTTTTCTATTTTCTACTGTTTTTTTGTATATGTGTAATTAGTTTTGTTTTTTTTTTCTATTTTTGAAAAGACCCCATTAATTAAGCTCAACACTAGTAATTTTAATATTAATTAAATAATATAAGAAAATATATTTTAATAAACAATAGATTATATAAAAAGTGAAACAAACAAATAAAAATATGATATGTTAATAAAGAATACTAATTTTTTTTCTTATAAATATGATATATTAATAATGAATGATGTAATAAAAATTAATCATAATAAATAATTAATTGATTATAAATAATCTATAATGATTATATGTTCATAATGTAAATTAAAATTAATCTCAATCAATATATCTTGTTGATCTTTTGGATTTTGACAATTATAACATTTGCGTGAATGAGGAGGAGGAAGAAGAAGAAGAAGAAGGGGAAACTTGTAATTTTGAAAAAATTAATTAAGAATTAGCTTGAAATTTCATGATTCAAGTAGGAAAAGTTGAAGATGAAGAGAAGAAAAAGAGAATGGTGTAATATGAGCGAGTATAATGAAATCGAAGACTGCAACAACCAGAAAAGGGAAAAAAGAAAAAAAAAAGAAGAAGAAGATGGAAACATGTGTTCCCCAACATACGAATAAGGACAAATTTAAAAGTTTTAAAAAATTCAAAAGTTGACTTGTCAACATTTGCCATATTTGCAAACATTTTAAAGAAGTGCTATATGTTTAGATTTTTCCCTTGATTTTGCTATCTATTACAATTTTTCGTCCTTTAAAATAAAACTACAATATGTGTAAGATTAAAAAAAATAGTGGTATTATTTTAATTTATATTTAATAGTTTATTATTTTACAAATAAAATGATTAAATATGTAATATTTTTTTAATTAATTTTAATCTTGCTAAAAAAAATGAAAGAAAATTATATGATATAATAAAATAACAATTATAAAATAAAAAAAAAGTAATATTATATTTCCTTAAACAAAAATAAAGTAAATTAATTTGTAAAAAAAATAAAAGAAATAAAAAAATAATTGTCATTTCCTTCATTATGTGGGTCTCATTCGAACTTTCAAGAAGAGTTTTCACTAAAAGACAAAAAAAAACTACCCTATTTTCCTAAATAATTTTATAACCACCCCTTTTTACCAAATTTTTTTCTTAAAACCACCCACATTTCCTAAAATAAATGTTTCATTAAAACCTTACTAGGAAAAAATCATAGTGAAGGAAAAATGGTACATTATTTTATATACTTTAATGACTGCGTGGCATTCTAATGTTGTGCATCAACTTTTTGAATGTTGGTGTGCATGGGTAATGCCTCTGTAAATAACTCTGCTAAGTTTTTTTTTTTGAAAAAATTTGTTGAACACTGATGTCGCCATTTTCTTCAAGGTCATGTGTGTAGAAGAGTTTTGGTGAGATATGTTTTGTTTTATCTCCTTTTATATACCCTTCTTTGATTTGGGTTATACATGTTGTAGTGTCTTCATATAATATCGTTGTTAAAAAAAATTCAGAAGACAAGCTACATGTTCCTCGAATGTGATGAGTCATTGACCTCAACCACACATATTCTCTACTAGCTTCATGAATTGCAAGAATTTTCGCATGATTTGAGGAAGTGGCTGTAATAGTCTGCTTTACAGACCGCCAAGATATAACAGTTCCTCCACATGTAAATAGATAACTTGTTTGAGATCTAGCTTTGTGTCGATCAGATAAATATCCAGCATCTGCATAACCAACTAGATCAAAATTTGATTTGTTTGAATAAAACAAACTCATATCAATCATTCCTTGAAGATAACGGAGTACATGATTAACTCCATTCTAATGTCTTTTGTTGGAGAAGAAATGTATCTTGCTAATAAATTCACTGAGAATGTTATATCTGGTTTTGTGTTGTTAGCAAGATACATTAGTGCACCTATTGCACTAAGATATGGTACTTCAGGACCAAATAGTTCTTCATTATCTTCTCGAGGTCGAAAGATATAATTTTTCACATATAGTGATCGAACTACCATTGGAATGTTCAATGGGTGTGCTTTGTCCATGTAAAACCTTTTTAAATTTTTTTTTTGTATATGTCGTTTGATGAATAAAAATTCAATCAGCTAAATGTTCAATTTGCAAGCCAAGGCAAAATTTTGTTTTGCCAAGATCTTTCATCTTAAATTCTTTTTTATTGTCTTAGAAAACTTTTCAGGAGTTCCAATTATATTTAAATCATCAACATATACAGCTATAATAGCAAATCCTGACTGTGATTTCTTAATAATGACACATGGACAAATTGGATTATTTTGATAACCTTCTTTTAATGAATATTCACTTAAACAATTGTACCACATCCGTTCTGATTGTTTTAATCAATATAAAGATCTCTGTAATTTGATTGACTATAATTCTTTAGAATTTGAATTATATGATTTAGGTATCTTAAATCCTTCAGGGATTGTCATATAGATTTCATTTTCCATTTAGATATGTTGTGACTACCTCCATAAGGTGCATGTCAAGTTTTTCATATAGCTAATTAAATATCTTAATGTAATAGCATCCACCACAGGTGAATATGTTTCCTCATAATCAATGTCTGGTTTTTGAGAAAATTCTTGTGCAACTCATCGTGCTTTGTATCTTGTGACCTCATTATTTTTATTTCTTTTACGTACAGATACCCATTCGTATCCCATGGGTTTTACACCTTCAGGTGTATGGACTACAGGTCCAAAAACTTCACATTTTGAAAGTGAGTTTAATTATGCTTGGATTGCTTCTTTCCACTTAAGTCAATCCTTTTTATGGTGACATTCTTCAACAAATCTAGATTCAGAACCCTCATTTTCATATATAATATCATGAGCAACAATATAAGCGAAAATGTTGTCTATGACTACATCAGTTCTATTCTATCATTTTCCTGTCATTACATAATTTGTCGAGATCTCACTGTTATCTTCATATACTTGAGTCTCTTCGACATTTTTATCATTAGTCATGTCTAAATATTCTTCTTGAATCTTTCCATTTTAATTGAGCCATTTCGACTATTGATTACTTTTTTTTCGAGGAATTTTATCTTTTGAACCTATTGGTCTACCACGCTTCTGGCGTACCGTTGACTCATTAGTTGTAACAACTTGTTGAGTTGAAATTTCAATTCTAGATGGAGCATTTGTAGCTTGAATATATAACTTGGTCACTTTTTTAGCATCTGTAAAAGCATATGACATTTTGTTTGCTATTTTTGTAAATGAATTATCTTTCGAACTTCCAGTTCGCATTGATCTGTGCGAGGATCTAAATGAGACAAGAACGATACATTCCAGGCAATTTCATTTTCCAACTTCTTAATTCCTCCCACTAATGTTGAAAAAGTTGTCTCATTAAAATGACAATCAGCGAATCGTGCAGTAAATACATCACTCGTCAGGGGTTCAAGATATCTAATAATTGATGGGAATCAAATCCAACATATATTCCTAATCTCCTTTGAGGTCCCATTTTAGTACCTTGTAGTGGGGCAATTGGAACAGCACAACTAAAAAATCGTAAATGGAAAATATTTGGCTCCTGGATGCGTCAATTAAAACCATGAAATATCTAAATGGTCCACTTGGTGGATTAGTAGGTCTACATATATCACCATGAATTCGTTCTAAAAATGTAGGTGACTCAATTCCCACTTTAGTTGGTGATGGTCTAATTATTAATTTTTCTTGAGAACAAGCAACACATGATAATTCATTAGATTGAAGAATCTTCTGATTCTTTAATGGATGTCCATGAGAATTTTTAGTAATTCTTCGAATCATTATTGACCCAAGATGACCCAATCGATCATGCCAATCAGGTTTATTGTTGTATATGTTTCAATTACTCGTATATATGTATAATATAATCCAGAGAAAAAACAGGCAGTGTTTTCAATATACATTTTCCATGTGAAACAATAGATGTAATATAGAGATATTCTATATTATTTTTATTGTTAGTTTCAACATGATAACCATTTTGACATATATCTTGAAACTCAATAGATTTCTTTTCGATTTACTAGAGAACAAAACAAAACATTATTAATTATGAATTTTGTTCTTTTAGGAAAAAGAAGGTTCGATTTTCCAAAACCTTCAACCAAGTCGCAGAACCAGATATTGTATTGACATTTGCTTCAAGCATTGTCAATTTAGAAAAATATTTTCTATTTTTAAGTATTGTATGCATAGTTGCACTATCTGCCGGCATAAGTCTTCATTATTCATCTTTGAGTCAGACAAAATATGAGAAATGTCCATGATTTTTCATTATAAAAATAAACGATTACAATACGTCTCAAAATTAAAGACAAGACTAATATAAATATTCAAAATTAACTTGTAAAATGTAGAAGAAAAATAAAACTAAAACAAAATTACTTTTGGACATTATCATAATTAAAGGAAGTATTTGCTACTTAACATCAATTTTCTCTTTAGGAGACTCAAAGAAGTCAGCAACATCCAAATTTGTCATGTTGGAAAGGTCAAATACACATAATCTTGATATGTAAAATTTGCTTCCACATTTTTTTCCTTTCTCCTTCAATGAGGCTTGATAGAGATCAACTAAGTGTTTGGACGTACGACAGGTACGAGACCAATGCCCCTCATATCACATTGAAAGCATTGATTTTCAACACTTTTAGAGCTCTTATTTTGTGGAGTTTTTTCTCTATGATCATCAGTATTTGTGGTTTTCTTGAAATATGAATGATTATTACCACAAAAAGATAATTATTTCTTCTTCTACCGCAATCACGACCTCGACCTCAACCATGATTATTTGAAATTACAACATTAGCTTTAGGAAATGGTGTTGCTCCAGTTGGTAGAGACTCATGGTTTTTCATTAATAGTTCATTATTTTGTTCAGCCACAAAAAGACATGATATAAGTTTCGAATACTTTTTAAAACCTGTTTCTCAATATTGCTGTTGCAGGAGCATATTCGAGATATGAAATGTAGAAAATGTCTTTTCTAACATATTTTCATCAGTAATTTTTTCTATTTTAAATTATGCAGAATTGTAATCACTTACTGATTTAAAATCTTGCAACATTAGGTGCATCCAATCATAATGAGTTTTAGGAAGAATTACAGTTTTTTTATAGTCATGCCTTTCCTTTAAAATTGTCATAGAACATATAGATCTTTTACTGTAAGATATTCAATCTTTAGTCCCTCATGAAGATAATGTTGAAGGAAAATCATGGCTTTCGCATTTTCTTGACTAGAAGTCGTATTTTTTCTTTAATTGTTTCAGCAAGATTTCATGACGTCCAAATGAATTTCAGCATCAAGCACTCATGATAAATAATTGTTACCATTGATATCCAGAGTTAAAAATTCTAATTTGGTTAGACTTGTCATGGTAAAACTATAACAAAGAAATGTACTTATATTAAAAATTTAATAAACATATCAAACATGCATTCTAGACAATATAGGCAATTAACACATGTTCTATTATGTTTTTAACCAATATAAATAACATGCTCAATATATATATGTATTGTAAAAAAATAATAATAAATCATATTGTTCATAATAAAAATGCAACAAAATTAATATATAGTGATTCAAAATATACATGTCAATGGTCAATTAAAGTTATAATATATATCATAATACATAGCAATATATCACACTTTTTAATTAAATTATCAAGTAATGAGAATTCAGATATGCACATTTTATCTCCATATTGATGATAATTCAAATAAATAAAGGCTATATTAACTTTACAACATGCTCATTTATATATATATATAAATGATTAACAACATGATTAGATAAAAGTGGTATAACCATTTAGATCAATGCTATGAATGACACAAATAAGTACAAGTTTAGGTACAATAAAAAAAATTACATGAATAAAATATCTCATAGGGAATGAACAATCATATTATACATAATATATTATTCCCATATATAAATAATAAGATAATACATAATTTAAAGAATAAGATAAATTCAATCATAATATTATGTGAATTGTTGAAAAATTAGTGCGGATGATTAGTCAGAACACACATAAACAGAACACAATAGCCAGCAAACTTGAAAGCGATAAGAACAAAATAGGACACAAAGATTTATAGTGTTTCGATCAATTTGATCTACATCCACTTTGAGAACCAGCTTAGTATCGATTTTATTATGAGTCAAAGAGTTACAAATTACAGAATTAATTCAGATTAATAATAATCTGTAATTTTAACAAGAACAGTAAAAACCACGATCTTTCCGTCTCTTAACTGAGACTAATCGCTTGAGCAACACCGCCGCACCACCGACTTAACTGCCGGTGGAAAAACCCACAGATTTGACGAAGACTTATCCATGCCCGAAACCCGAATATGACAATCCCACGCGCCTACACCGAACTTCCGAGACCCACGCTGTGTGACTCCCACGGGCAATCTCTCTCCCAGTTCGACAACAGGACCCACGCCGACGATGTGGTATCACTGACGCTGAACAGACACGTCTTACGCGTCCACGGCGAACAAATCGAACACAGCGTCGCTGAACCCACGCCTCCAACGACGATCTCTCTATCAGTCTCCTTCTCTGACGATCGAACAGACCGACGCCTCCGATCTCTCACTCTGTCTCACGGACTAATCTCTCTCTCTCACAGTGGAGTTGCGGTTGCTTCTTCTCTCTTTTCCCCTTCTTCTTCTTTTTATATGACAACATAAAAGAACCCTAAATGAAAAAGATGAAGGAATTTACAAAAATACCATCAGGCATTATTTACCAAAATGCCATTAATGAAAAACTATTAAATAATTTGTTATTTCAACAAATCTCCCTCATAACAAAATATTTAAAACACCAAGCTAATCCTCCAAACCCCTTATCATCTTGATTTAACATTCAGATCATTTAACATATATTTAAACCTATGAGCTGGAAGAACTTTAGTCAACATATCTGACAAATTCTGTTCTGTATGAACTTTGACCAGTTCAACATCTTTCTGAGCAACAACTTCTCGAATAAAGTAAAATCTGACATCGATATGTTTGGACCTCTTATGATGAGATGGATTTTTCGCAAGATGGATAGCACTCTGGCTATCACAATGGATGATAGGAATAATCTCCTGCGACAGCAACTCACCAACGATCCTTTTCAACCACACTGCTTCCTTAACTGCTTCACCAACTAAAATATACTCTGACTCAGTAGTAGACAGGGCAACAACTGACTGTAGAGCAACCTTCCAACTGACCACATTACCATACAAACGAAAAATGTGACCAGATAAGGACCTCATTTTATCAAGGTCTGCAGCATAATCTGCATCTGTGAAACCTTCCAACAGTGCTGATTTATCACAATCCCTTCTAAAACACAGTGATACACTGACACTACCTTTCAAATACCGAAGCACCCATTTAACTGCATTTCAATGCTTCTTCCTACGATTTGACATAAACCTATTGATCATACTCATAGTATACCCCAAGTCAGAACTAGTACAAATCATCATATACATAATGCTTCCAACAACATTACAATAGGGAATATTAGCCATTTCTAACCTTTCTTGTTCAGCAACAGAACACTGAGACGAAGAAAGTCTAAAATGAGATGCTAAGGGTGTCGAACTGCCTTGCAACCAGACATATTATACTTCTCAAGCAGTTTATGCACATAACTCTCCTGCGAAATGGTTAACAAACCTTTCTCCCTATCTCTCTTAACATCCATGCCTAAGATCTTTTTCAATTCACTTAGATCTTTCATTTCAAACTCACTACTCAACTGTCTCTTGAGTTCACAGATTTCAGCATAGTCTTTAGACACTAGTATCATATCATCTACATAAAGTAGTAGATAAATATATGTACCTTTCTGAGATAGTTTCCAGTACACGCAGGCATCATATGAGCTCCTGTGAAACCCCTGCTTAAAGATAAAGGTGTCAAAACTAATATACCACTGTCTCGGCGATTGTTTTAGTCCATAAATGGACCTGTGAAGACGACAGACCATGTCTTCCTTTTCCTTCACCTCATAGCCCTTAGGTTGAGCCATGTAGATCACCTGCTCTAATTCTCCATGAAGGAATGCTGTGGTGACGTCCATCTGTTCAAGAAACATATCAAAGTGAACAACAATAGATAAGAATAAACGAATGGACGAATGTCTCACCACCGGAGAGAAAATCTCATGAAAGTCAACTCCCTCCTCTAGTGTATAGCCCTTGGCTACCAGCCTAGCCTTATACCTAGGCTTACTATCACCCCTGTACTTGGCTTGATTTTATAAATCCACTTTGATTGAATGAGCTTCTGATTAGGAGGTTTTGGAACCAATGACCATGTCTGATTCTTCTGCAATGAGAACAATTCTGCTTCCATAACATCCTTCTATTGTTCTTTTGAATCAGATGCAATTGCCTCCTCAAAAGTGAGAGGTTCAGCTTCAATATTATCAGCTGCACACGTAAGAGCAAAAGCAACTAAATCAGCATAGCCATACCTTGCTGGAGCATGTCTCACCTCCGAGGTCTGTCACGTGTAAGCTGATAATTCTGCAGATCACTGTTACTTGAACTTTCATCAGTGAAAGCTCCCTCATCAACCAAAGTTCTCACCTGTTGAGACTGTCCACCATCAGAACCTGACTGCTGTGAAGACTCTGCTTGTGAAACCAGTGGTGATCCACCACTAGATTCACCTGAAGTAACTAATGGTCGTGCTTCAGAATCTATTTTGACCTCTGCCTCAACATGTTCAACTGACTGCTGTTTTCTCTACTCTCTGACATAAAACGACATCTCTATTTCATTAAAGGTCACATCCCTACTGATGATACATTTATTTATTCCCTCTTCTAAGCACCAAAGTTTATATCTTTTAACACCCTGAGGATAGCCAATAAACATACATTTCAGTGCTCTCTTATTCAGCTTTCCTTCCTTCACATGAGCATAAGCTGAACATCCGAACACTCTAATATGATCCAAACTTGGAGCTTTTCCTGTCTATATCTCCTGAGGAGTCGTTAAGTCTAAGGCAGACGATGGACTCCTATTAATGAGATAGCAGGCTGTTTGGGCAGCTTCCCCCCAAAACTTTAAGGGTAATGATGCATTTGTCAAGAGACATCTCGTACGCTCCATTAATGTTCTGTGAAACCTTTCAGCTAAGCCATTCTGCTGTGGAGTGTACGTAACAGAAAAATGCCTCGTGATCCCCTTAGATTTATAAAAGGAATTGAATTTGTGATTCACAAATTCTAGACCATTATCTGTCCTCAAATACTTTACCTTCCTTCCTGTTTGGTTCTCAACCTGCTTCATCCATTCACAAAATTTTCCAAAAGCTTCATCTTTTTGTTTAAGTGGATATATCCATGCTTTCCTTGAAAAGTCATTAATGATCGACATGAAGTATCTGGAACCTCCCATAGAAGGTACTTTAGTAGGACCCCACAAATCTGAGTGAACATAATCTAGTATGCCCTTCGTAGAATGCTTCCCTTTCCCAAACTTCGCTTTGGTAGACTTTTCCATTATGCAATGTTCACAAAATGGGAGTTCAACGATTTTAACCCCTCCAAGTAAACCTTGTTGTGAAAGAGCATGTAGACCTCTTTCACTCACATGAGCTAACCTTTTATGCCATAGCAAAGTCATATCTGTTTCTTTCCCAGATGTAATAGCAGCGCTACCTGAAACTACAGTCCCCTCCAACACATATAGGCCATTCCTCAAGGTTCCCTTTAGTTTCATCAGAGAAATCAGATTCCGTTTCAGTTCTGGAACATACCTTACATCAGTAAGCGTTTTAATCAATCCATTACGTGTTGCTATCTGAACTGACCCAATTCCTTTTACATCACAGGTACCGTTATCACCAAGCAAGACTTTTCCTCCATCAATTTCCTCAAAGTCAATCAGAAAATCTTGATTAGGAGTCATGTGATACGTGCACCCTAAATCCATGATCCAAGCATCTTGAATATCCCAGTTGGATACCATCCATGCCTCTGCCGAATCATACCCATCAATAACATTTGCATCACTTGATTCACCTGCATTCTTGCTACCTAATGCTTCCCTGTTCTTGTTCAAAGGGCAATTTTTTTTAAGTGTCCTTCCTTATGGCATAGGAAACACTTTCTTACCTTCCCTTTGGACTTTGACCTGGATCTCGTATCTTTGCCTTTATTATTCTTTTTCTCACTTCTCCCCCTGGCCATGAGTAACTCGCCATTCTTGCGTTCTTTCTTAATTTTAAGATTTCTAGTCCTTAAGGCATCCAACACAATATCCATAGACAAAGAATCCCGTCCATATTTAATTGCTGCCTTAACTTCTCGAAACGATTCGGGCAATGAATTTAGAAGAATAACAGCTTGATTTTCATCCGACACCTTCTCACCAATGTTATTGAGATCAACAATAATCTTATGAAATTCATCCAAGTTCTCTTCCAAGCCTTTACTCTGATCCATCTTATATTAAAAAAAATTCTCTTTTAGATATAATTTACTTGGCAAGGTCTTAGTCAAATAAAGACTCTAATTTTTACCACAACTCTGCAGTAGTATTAGCTTCATGTACTAGCAGCCTAAGCACTCCATCTGAAAGATAGAGAATTATTGTCGAATAGGCTATTTCATCCATATCCTTTTTCTCAGCTTTTGTAATTGTTGGCGGAAGTTCTGTTTCATTTAAGATTTTAGCTACTTTTTGCTGAACTAAAAGAGCCCTAATATTTTTCCTCCATAACCCGAAGTCACCCTTTTCGTCAAACTTTATAACTTCGAAACGTGTCGACAAAGAAGCAATATCACAAAAGAATACCTCAATAGCACACTGCCTCAAACTTGGCTCTGATACCACTTGTTGGAAAATTAGTGTGGATGATTAGTCAGAACACACCCAAACAGAACACAATAGCTACCAAACTTGAAAGCGATAAGAATAAAACAGGACACAAAGATTTATAGTGGTTCAATCAATTTGATCTACATCCACTTTGAGAACCAGCTTAGTATCGATTTTATTATAAGTCAAAGAGTTACAAATTACAGAATTAATTCAGATTAATAATAATATGTAATTTTAACAAGAACAACAAAAACCACGATCTTTCCGTCTCTTGACCGAGACCAATCGCTTGAGCAACACTACCGTAACACCGACTTAACCGCTGGTGGAAAAACCCACAGATTTGACGAAGACTTATCCACGCCCGAAACTCGAATTTGACAATCCCACGCGCCTACACCGAACTTTCGAGACTCACGCCGTGGGACTCCCACAGGCAATCTCTCACCCAGTTCGAAAACAGGACCCACGCCGACGATGTGGTATCATTGACGCTGAACCAACACGTCTCACGCTTCCACGGCGAACAAATCGAACACGGCGCCGCTGAACCCATGCCTCCGACAAAGATCTCTCCATCAGTCTCCTTCTCCGACGACCGAACAGACCGACGCCTCCAATCTCTCTCTTTGTCTCACGGGCTGATCTCTCTCTCTCACAGTGTGAGTTGCAGCTGCTTCTTCTCTCTTTTCCCCTTCTTCTTCTTTTTATATGACAACATAAAAGAAGAATCCTAAATGAAAAAGATGAAAAGATTTACAAAAATGCCATCAGGCATTATTTAGCAAAATGCCATTAATAAAAAACTATTAAATAATTTGTTATTTCAACATGAACCAAATAATAACTTTGTAAAAATAACATGTCGATATTGCATAAAATAACACTGTTGTCAACGTTTAAACCATACACAGTGTATATATGATGTATTTGATACATATACACTATAAACATAGAATGTTCACAACATAAAACAAAAACATAAACAAAATTACCCTACCTTTTGCAAATGAAAATGAGAGCGTTGTGTTGATAACGTATTGTGAAATAAGAACAATGCAAAGAACAAATGAAGAATAAAAGAAGTAAAGTAGAGAGAATTAGAAAGTAGAGGGAACAATTGGATTCAATTGTGGTGTATCTTACAAAGGCACCATACACCACTATTTATAGGACATAAGATGGTGTATGTTACAATGTAAAATTCAATAGAGGGTGTATGTTACAACATGAAATTCATTGGAAAATTTATGATATTTGGTAACCTATATAGGTTATGGATATCTACATTTATAATATATATAACATTTATAATATTATTGTCTTCTTTATTATAAAAAAAAAACTATATACCTTAAAGAATGAGGTAAAACATTTGATAATTAGTTTCGACGGTATGTGGTTTCTCGTCTTTGATATATTAACAACCAATGAGATATTATTCTTTCCACCATCAGGAAAATATAATTATTAAAAAGAAACTTTTCATGGCTTTTAGATGAAAAAAAAATCCGTTGATGACAATAAAAAATCCAGATTCCTAGTCACATGGCGAGTCACGCCAGTGTCAATAATCCAAGAAGAGGAAAATATAAACTTACACATCTCATTATCCTGCTGACTCTTGTTTAGCATATTCAACAAGATTTGAACTTGTTCGGGCTTGAAAGCAGCCAATGTAGAAACTGAAGCAGTATTCTCAGACACCTGTGTGTTATTACTATCTGCAACAACATTACCTGCAACTGCAACATTAACACGAGCACTAGAACCATGAGCCCGACCTGTCGTTCCCTTGCCACCTGTTAGTCGTTGTTCCCACCAATCCGGGTAGCCATAAATTTTAAAACAAGTGGACACATCATGACCAATCTGTTTGCAATAAGTGCATGATTGGTGAGACTTCTCAGGTTTGTTGGACTTATCTGATCTTCCTTTTGGACGAGCCACTTGCAAAGAAAAAGCATGATTCTCTTGTGGAACAACCTTATTTTGAGCCATATCACGAGAATGCTCTTCTTGGATGAGAGTCTGATAAGCACCATCCAATGATGGTAAAGGATTCTGAGACAAAAGATTAGTCCTCACTATAGAATATAAATTATCATTGAGTCCAATAAGAAATTGATGAAAATTTTCTTCGTTGCTATCATTTGCAAACTTTTCAAACACATCACATGTACAAAGTCCACAGTTGCAAGTATGTAACGGCTTAAGACGATCTAAATCATCAAATAGGCTCATCAATTTAGTGTAATAATCATCAATGGTCATGAATTTTGTTTGCTTACAGTTCATAATGGCCGACCGTATTTGTTGGAGACGCGGACCGTTAGCAACACAAAATCGTTTTTCAAGATAATTTCAAAGTTTCTGAGCATCATCGTGATAAGGAATCGACGATGCGATCTTTGAGTCAATACTTCACATGATCCATGAAACAATCATGGAATTTACTGTATTCCAATCAAGCATCTTCTTCTTGTCTTTTGGTTTGGAAATTGTGTCGTCTATAAACACAAACTTTCTGCGAGCCTTCAATGAGAGCGCCATTGCTCTTGACCATGCAATATAATTGTCTGATGTCAATAAGACATGACTGATTAAGTTACCCGGTTGATCGCCAGAACCAAGATAATAAGGAGAAGAGAGATCAATCTTTCCTCCTTCAAAATTTCCTTCACCATCCGCCATTTTTGTTAATATTGGATTGGTTTCTACCGCTGAAACACACTAAAAACAATAGAAAAAAATATATATAATTCTACTAAAATTTGTGTGTTAACAGACCGATGTCGAATATAATTGACAACAAATATTTTTCTACTAATGATAATCCCAAATTGGTAGAAAATATTTGTGCTAATAATAATCATAGTCGACGGCAATGGAATACAAAATTTGCGGCAATGAAAGAACCACTCAGCGGCAAGCTTCCAAACAATTTAGAAAGTTGTAGTTGGAAATCTCATATCAATGCTAAGAACCAACAAATCAACCTTGCACCATTTGCTTGGATACACACACCTCACTATCTCTTGGAAATTTCAATGGCAATTAGTAAAAGCAATTGGCGGCCGGCTAAGATTTCTACCTCTGGGTACATTTGCTATTTTTTGCTTGTTAGGGTTGGGTATGCTCTGATACCATGCTAGGAAAGCTGTTTCCTTGATCTTTCATTCAACATAATATGTTAATATATACAACCTAAATTTAGTAAACCTAAAATACAACCCAAATTAAATATGGAAAATATATTTTTAAAGAATTAGGAGAATATCTCTTAATAGTAATTATGATTAAGGCTTCCATCCATGGTGTTTAGGATTCCATCTCTTTTTGGATTTTTTACATTCGGCGGTGGGTTCTTTTTCGTATGGCGGTGTACTGATTTTTCATCTCCATTTTTTCTTTAGTTTTTTTATTGATTCGATATGTGGTTGGCTTTATTTTACTATATGTAATTCAAATATCGTTAGTTGTGTTACTTATATATTTCGTATATACTGGGATATATTGTCTATTATATTCAACCAACGGAACCATTGTTGCATTTAAGAAACGTATGTTTGGTATATTAGAATGTCTATTATTCCTGATTTTAGTTGTTTCATTATAGACGGTGTTTTATTCGACATATTTTTATAAACTTACATTATTTTACTATATGTAATTGGAATGTGTGTCAACTATATATTTTATATATACCAGGATATATTATATGATATATTCAAGAAACATATATTTATTATATTACAATGTATATTGTATCTAATTTTGACTGTTTCATTGTATACATTGTTTTGTTTCCCATATTTTTATAACTTTATATTATTTCACTACCGATAATTTGAATGTTCCTATTTATTATGATAGTTATTTTAACACAATATTTTTCATATACGACATTTTTCTAATATTTTTCATCTGTGGCATTTCTTTAATATTTTCCATATGTGGCCTTTTTCTAATATTTTCCATATGTGGTGTTTTTCTAATATTTTCCATATGTGGCGTTTCGTATTTCCTTTTTTGTTAAAAAAAAATTTGTCAGAATTATGCAAGGGTGTATATGACATTTGGACTAGATTTTTATAAAATATCCTAGCACTAAGTTATTCATGAAAAAAAAATAGTGGTTTTAGGCTATTAGTGTAATTGGGCCTATTTAAATAGACTATTAGTGTAGAAAATCTCAGGTTATGCTTTTTAACCGTCTAATGGTTCCAGGTAATTCTAATTATTTTTTTTATTTTAGTTTTCTCCCATTATTAGAATGTTGTATAAACACTATCATATAATTCTTCTTGAATAATAATTAAATTGGGGTTACATAAAATTTTTCCGACATTTCGGTCTAAAGAAATAAATTTCAACTATTTAAAATACGCAGTTAAGAAAAAAAAAATAGCCAGAGAAAATCTAATAAGTACCAATAGTAGGCATATCATAAAGAATGCATATGAAAGTAAAAGGTCAAAAATTGATCCGTTAGAAGTTCAGTTTTTGAATTTTCTAGATTTGTGTTTCTTTTATGCATAGATTTTTAAAAGTCTAATAATTCTCTCGAACTTTTAATATTATTTTCGATAAGTCTCTAAATTTAAGAAGTATCTAAATAAATCGATAAATCTTTTAATTTTTGTGTCCAATAAATACTTGAATTTTCAAATTTGTTACCTCCATACAAATGTCATTAACCTATCCAACATTTTTGTAACAATATTTTATAAAAATAAAAAAAAATACTTCAGACATTTATATATTTGTTAAATTACAACTCTAGTGTGAGTGTATATATATATAAACCCAATTGTTAGTGCTTTGTTGTTGGTTATATTTTTTGGTGTACAGTTTTGGATGTTGGTAAACATGTTTTTTATCTTGTCCTTTGTGATGTTAGGTAGAATGTCTCACCTAGTGGCTTTATAGTTTGGAAATACTTTCTTTGTAAAGGAAATTATGTGTGACCTTTTGTAAGGATTCTTTCCTTCTCTGGGTGTTGGCTAATCTTGGTCATATTTGTTTCCTTCCTAATGTTGTGGGTATATAAGGGTTTGCTCTCTTAGCTTTAGGGTTGTCACTTTTGAAGAAATTGTGCTATTTGTATTGAGCTTTCATAGTGTGAGAAGCAATAGTGTCAATCCAAGTGATTGTGTTGTAGACACCGTTGCTAGAAATGAGTTGCTCTCTCTAGACTATCTTGAAGTAAAGCTTTTATACGTGAGAGATGATTCTCATACCGAGGAGGAGCTTTAGTTTCTCAGGTGAAGAGAGGTCTTAGGTTAAGACAAGGAAAGATCAATATTACAATTGAAAGGGAAGTCTCAAACTTAAGGGGAGCCTAAGCTTTCATTCACTAATTAAAGTTAGGTTGTTCGTTTGTCACAATATAAATCTTCTCTTAATAAATTAGTACAACATTGTAATTGCATAACTGTTATATTAGTAAAATTATCATTCCTTGGACACATTGCCACCAAATGTAGGTGATATTGCACCAAACTAAATTACCAAATTTTGTGTCTTTTTCTGCTTTCTTGATAGTTTGTTTATCTTCTTGTTGTTGGGATTTTTGTAACATTGTGTATGATTTGTTACAATCCGTGTTAGACAAAATAGTATTTTCATTATATAGGGTCCTCTGCTTAAAATCTAAAAAGGTAAAAACGATGTTAGAAAAATTAGTTTTTAAAAAAGAGATTAGTTTTGAAAAATGAAATTTTTTTCAGGTTAAAAATAGCAATTTCCCAATAGAGATAACAAATTTTTGCTCTTTATAATTTCTTCTTTTTAATTTTCTCTCTAGTTGCTTTTCTTTGTTCTTGTATTATTCTTATTTTTCTTGTTTTATAACACACTATCAACACGAGTCTCTACCACACTTTCATTTATGAAAGGTAGACTAATTTTGTTTTTTTTTTTGTTTTGATTTATGAACGTTTCACATATTGAGTGTATATATATATCAAATACCTCAAATATATATATTGTGTATATAGTTTAAACGTTGACAATATATTATTTTATACACATGTTGTTTTTATTTATATATTATACCTATAAAATTTATTATTTATCATAATTTTATGATTAAATAAATCTTATTATTTATGATTTATCTTATTGTTTGTGTGTGTGTGAATAATATATGTTTATGTATAAATTGATTGTTCATCTTATTTTATGTGAATTCTTTTAGGCATGTGATTTATCATTTTACCCAATCTTAAGCTTATCTATCATAGAATTGATCTTAATGCTTTTAGCATTTTTTCTAATTAATATATTGTTGTTAATCATTTTATATATATCATTTATTTTATGAACATATTGTAAAGTTAATTAAATTGTTAAATCCCTATTAGAATTGATATTTTGTATATTATGTGTACTCAATGTTACAAGTTATTTATTTATTTATTGTTTTATTTGAAACATAAATATGTGTCTAAATGCATGCTTATATTCTCACTACTTGATAATTTAATTTAAAAAAAGTATATTGTTGCTAATCTCCTACTTAGAAGGACACTCCCTCTCAGTTTATCTTTCCAAACTCATATGAAGAGCACTTCACTAGAAATATCTTAGGCTCTCCCTAAGTGTATGAATCTCTTCACAAGATAAATATGTTGATTTCGACAATATTTTAAGATCACCTTAAAATCAAACAATGCAACAGCCTACTGATTTGTCCTTTGTATCGTAGACCACATTATAGAGCATAATCAAGAACACTTTATTCTAGTTGAATGACTAACCCTAAAATAGTGAGCTCCACACCCTTAAGTACGCTAGTCATGCGAGGAGGGAAAAGGATACAACATTATATTCCATAAACAACTGAGAGCAGGAAAGGATAACATTTTATTTAAAATAACTCCGAGAGAAATTCCAAAGACGAAACCAAAAAATTAGTAGGAAAAGCTTCCAAAAACTCTTGGAGAGATTTTCCAAATAAGAAAATAAATCACCAACAGATAACAGTAGTCCACAAAACAACTTGTGAGACATCTCAAAATGTCAAAACACTAACAAACGTAAAACAAATATGGCCAATACACAAATCCTTAACATGGTTTATATATATATATATATATATATATATAGAAGTATGTCACTAATAAACTCTAATAGAATTATTTGTACAATCTGATTACTATTACTAATAGACTCTGATAGAAGTATATATAAGTCCATGGTCGTGCGAATTTCGTCGCCCAAAATTCGTTCCAAATAATTTAACCGTATCCATCACTACAAACTGCTAATCTTAGTGGCAAGACGAGGTCGAACATAGGGAACCACTGAATTTCTCAATCAAATGGTTTAAAGTCCGAGGATAACCGAAGAAGGGGTTTTTGAAGTGATTTGATGCAAGGAAAAATAAATTGCATAAAATAAAAAGAGACAATAAAAGGGTTGTTGAAATTCAATATAAAAAAGATCTAGCTTTGGTCAAACAGAATTCTCTATTCAAGTATTTATTCATCAATTTCTCATGACTGAAATTAAACGATTGCTTTAACCTAACCAAATCAATTGGAGAAGCCAATTGATTCGTCCTAATCAAAACCAATTTAATTGAAAAAGTCAATTAAATTGTCCTAACCAACTAATTAATTCAATTCGAATAAGATGAACACATGCAAATTTATTTTGGTCTAATCGCATTAAGGTCTAAGGAACGTTAGGCAGAATATTCAACAGGAAAAGTCGTTATTAAATATTCGTTTGTTCAATTCTAAGTTGGTTGGATCAATACTAACCTAAATTCATTTGCAAGTCAACCTAACTTATTGCTTCTTACGAATTAACATACAACAAGTGTCACGATGCATAAATTAATTGAAAGCAATAATCATACATCATCAAGCGTACGATAATATGATCTAAATCTGATTAAAATAGAGTTGAAACCGGCAATACAATATGAAATCCAGTTCAAAATCTCACAAATACATGAAATAAGGGGAAATCCTAAAAACCCAAGTTAGAAATCCAGTACCTTAGCCCATAATCGGTATTTCCAACATCATTTGACTTGATTACAGAAAGAAGATGGAGAAAACTCTAAAATATAATATTGTAAATGGATAGAGCACGAAAAAACAAAGAAAAAGAGTGGCCATATGCTCAAAACGGCCACCCGGATCAAAAGATATGACCTAAAAACCGAAGAGCAATTTTTGTACTGCGAGATAGCGCCGTGACAGTGCAGTGGCGCCATTTCCAGATTCCCATTTTCCTTTTCAACGATGTGATGGTACCGTGGAGCGCCCTGGCGCCACCCTTTAGGGGCATTTTTATATTTTTTACGTCTTTTTGAC
Organism: Lagenaria siceraria; assembly: GCA_002890555.2. NCBI lineage: Eukaryota > Viridiplantae > Streptophyta > Magnoliopsida > Cucurbitales > Cucurbitaceae > Lagenaria > Lagenaria siceraria. The sequence continues at coordinate 6,496,074 of CM016486.1, forward strand.
CTATATGCTTCTTTAGGAAGCCAAATTGGTTCGTTTTAGCTTCATTTTTTCCTAACGTTCGATTCTACCTCTAAATTGCTCGATACCTACAAAATAACATATTTAAGCACATTAATTATCATCAACGGGTAAAATTAAAGGCATTACGATAACACATTTTAAGTGCTATTAGTCCATCAGTAATCTAATGGACCATGATAGAAGTCTATTCATATTAAGTATATCAGTAACATTACAGATTTCAAAGACGACACCACAATCCATTACATACCAAATTTATTCTTCATCAAGTGCGGCGCCCTCTAATCCACCATTACAAATCTAAAAAATGACACCACAGTTTATTTTTGGTCCCCAACAACTCTATTCACACTAAACTTGTAACATCTCGAGTTTCGAGTAAATTTAAATTAATTATTCTAAATTATTGGATTTTATTTTCCTTTTATTTTAAATTTTTTGAAGCCAAAATTGAATTAATTTGAGATGATAATAAATTTAGTTTTGGATCTTATTTGAAAAACAGACTCAAAAATTTTGAAAGACTTAAGTTTAAGAAAGAAAAGAAAATTTTTGCCTTTAATTAATCAATTCTATATATATATATATATATATATATATATATTAGATAAGTAAAAAAGAAAAAAAATTCAAATAAGAGAACAAAATTGCAATAGAAAAAAAACTCAAATTTAAATTGCCATATTTTAGTAACTTTAAAAATTTTGCTATATTTGTAAACCATTTGTTATAATTGTCCAACTTTATTATTATTATCCTCATCCTCATCATCAATTGTGTAAGGCAGTATATATAAATGGATGATGTATGAACTTCAATTCATATAAATTAATCACAATATATTATCATCTATTATTGTGTTGATACATTTGTTCAAATTTAACTTATTTTGTTATTTTGTTAATTAGAATTCAATTGAAATGGAAAGTTGTCTATATCATTGTTGTACTTAAATATTAGTTTTTAGTTCCACATATTGTTTAATTTAATAAAGTAAATAATTATTTAAATTTCATGAAAAAAATCTCATAATTAAAACTGCTTGGTCAATATTGTTTAATTTAATAAATAAACAAGTATATATTCAATTAAATTAATAAATTTATACATATTTAAATTAAATAAATATATGTTATTTAAGTGTTTTATTAATCAAAATTCAGTGGGAGATATGGGTAGATATTTTGTTCACCCTACATTTCCATCTCAGATCATATATAAAAGTCATTCATCAAATTGAATTAAAGAATAAGATAATTAAAAATCGCCTAAGAAATACTTTACAACGATTTATACATTTTAGGTCATGTTTATGTCACTGTAATGAAATATGGTGTAAACGTAATGGATTTTTATTGATGAATCAATTATAGTGAACCTCAATCATAAAAGTAATTAGATTGATTTTGAACACGTTTACATAACCGGTTTGAAAACATAATTTGATTACTATTAATGCTGTTTACTTAACCATTGATACGTTAACAAATAATATCACAAAAGTTTGGATTTTTTTATCGATACCCTTATTGAGAAAATAACATTCCAAAATTTTAGATTTAAAAAAAATTATCAAGCAAATAACATCCTAAAGTTTTGTATTTTTTTATTTATTTAAATATTTTTTTATCAATATGTTATTAGCAAATAACGTCCCAAAAAAAAATTACTTTGATTTGATTTTCTTTACCCATAAAGAAAGAAAAATAAATCGATAACCTTACATCGAAACAGTAAATCAATGACCATACATCAATCCCAAAATTTTAGATTTTTCTAAAAAAAATTTTACCGACACGACAGCCAATACATCGATAACTATACATCGATGTTACCATCTAATTGATCACCTTTCAATCCTCAATCAAATTACATCGATCGATTACAAATTTCATGGTAGGCCCACATTTCATTGTGATTGTTTAACTTACCAATGTCGTAAACGTGGCCTTAATTCAATTTATATAATATAATAATTTATTTTAGTATTGCGAGCTCCTCCTCAAAAAATATATTAGATCAACCCTTTTCTTGAACTACTTTTTAAATGATAACCTACCATCATCATCATCATCATCATTATAGCCACCTATTTTTATCCTATTTAGTTTATTTTATTTTATTTTTATTTTCTCTCATTATGTGCTAATTTTGATTTAGTGCTAAAAAAATAATAATAAATAATTAAATAAAAGATTTTTAATAATTAATCTTTTTTTAAAATAATAGTAATAATAATACAAAAAATGTTTTTTCTTTTTAGTGATTAAGGAAATATATATGTAGAAGGAGGGAAAATATTTTAGAAAAATCTTTTATTTAAGAAATTTTCGTATTAAATTTTTGAAAGAATATTCTCATAACCTACATTTTATTTTTTTCCTTGTAAAACAAGTTGATTGATTTTTTCCTAAATTAAAGATGTTTTTTTGTGACTATAAATTCGTGCTTTAATCTTCAAGTAGGGAGGAGATCTTTTTATAAAAAAACCCTAGATCTAGTGTGTGGAGGAAAGAAATAGAGAAAACAAAAAAATCACCATAAGGTTTAGTTTCATGGAGGTTGCATTTGGTAGGCATTCGACCCGAGAATCCGCACCTCAAACAACGAATAAATTTTGTATTATGGGTTCCGAACTTTCATCTTATTCTTTTGAGAACCTACAAGCAATAAAAGAGGAAAAAGAGATATAGACACATGCTTCCATCACTACTCCCATTTTTTTTTTATATAAATTTCGTTTATGCTTTAGATCTATTGTTTTTTGTATTTATCTTGATTTTTTTTGTTCATGTTCATCTTTTTAAAATTCTCTACTATCTAAAAAAAGGAGACGAAAGTTAAAAAAATGAGATTATCATATCTTAGAATGATTTGGTCTTGCTTTGATTTGCTTTTTTATGTTTATAAGAAAAAAATAGCCACTAATTGAATTGCTAAAAAAAAAAAAGAAAGAATAGAAGGATAAAGAAGAAGCAAGGGAAGAGAAAGAGAAAAAAAGAGAGAACATTTGAAAGTACCATAGAAAAAAAAAGAATTTAAGTTATTTAATTTGTTAAAAAAAAAAAAAGAAAGTTTAGTTTTTTTATTTATTAATTTATTAATTATTTTTGTAGTGCGTTGGAAAAGAGGTAATGTGTCCCATCACTTTTATTTATCTATTTATTGATTTGTTTATTTATCTCTTATTATTATTATTAATATTATTAGTATTATTGTTATTATCATTAAATAAAAAAAGGGAAAAGGATGGGATGGACTGCCACCCATCCCATCACAGTTTTATTATTATTATTATTATTATTATTATTTTATTTATTTACTATTATCATTGTTATTATTGTTGTTATTATCTTATATTGTTATTTTGACTTTTTTATAAACATGTTTTCTATGTTATTATCATTATTATTATTTTATTTTGATTATATTAATTTTATATTAGCAACTTTATTGGTACCTTTTATCTATCTAGTGCTATATTCAACTTGTGTATTTATATATTTTTACATGTTTTACTTTACTTAATAGTGGTTCATTTATTTTTTCAATTTTTGTTTGTTTGTTATTTTTATTTAATTGTATCATTGTTGTTAATTTAAATATATGTTGTTTCAATTTGTACATTGCATCATCGATACTTTTGTTTTGTAAATCTTTTTTTATATATAAAAAAAAGCCGACAATGGAATTTAGAAAATTTGGAAGTTCAATTTTCTAAAAATCTTGAGGTGAGGAGTCGATTTTTTGGGAGTCCGAGATCGATATCCGATATGTTTTTATTAAAAATTTTAATATTCTTTCTATATTTATCTAGTTGATTATCATGATGATGCTCTATACTTGGTAACTATCACTTCTAGACATATGTTTTTGTGCAATATTATGGAGTTAGAGAAATGTACACCTCCAAATATGAAGTTTTCTTACTTAGTCAATATATAATATAAATTTTTAACTTAAGCTCATGTATTTTGTGCATGTTCAACAGTAATTGGTATATCCCAAAATGACCAAATGGACAAAGATTAACGTAACGTAAAATTCAACATATTTTTAAAAATAGGTGGGATAAATATTTTTACAAAATATGATGCTTAATGTACTAGTATTTTTTCTTCAACTATTGTTCAATGATAACTGTCCATAATTATTTGGTTGGAATCATGTATTTAAGTTTACAATATTTTTTTGTGTGTCATTATGGTGGTGACCTTTACTTCGCGCTACAATCATTCCTACGTATGTATTTTTGGTGCAACATTATGAAGTTAAAGATTTTTTTTTTTTTTTTTTATCTCCAAATTATGGAGCTAATTTCTTAATGAGTTATATGAATTATAACCTAATCTCATGTATTTTTTGCATGTTCACCAATATTGTTACATCTCAAAATGAACGGATAATAAAGCAATTTAAAATCCAACACATTTTTAAGAAATTAGTGAAACAAATACTTTTATTTATATTTACAAAATATGATATTTAAGGTATCATTACTTGTATAATAAAAAATAGTAGAAAAAAACTTAAAATCAGACTAAAATAACTTTGCATCCTCAACGTAAACGCTTATATAGCTCATAGTAAAATAATTTGCACCACAAACATTGTCTATTATAACCCTCACATACTATAATAACTAACTCAGTGTCCTAAATAATCCCTAAAATGTAACCTAAAATTCATTAAACATGTGATATGAGATAATGCAATTTAAATGTGCCGATAAAAGAAATTAAATGAATGGAATGCAAAAAGCTAGAAAGTAAAAGGTTTACCTCCATGTAGATAAATTAATTCTAAATTAATATCTTTTATCTAATCATATTTAGTTAAAAATATGATAGTGGACACTTTCTTTTTTTGTAATATATAAATAAGGGATTCTTTCTCTATCCGAAACGCAGGAACGGTCTGACTAAAAAGTCATTCAAAACTTGATCGAAGAACCAACGTTTATTGAAGAAGCTATTGAGTCGATTACAAAAAGTATTAATTGAAAATGAAATAAAAAAGATCTACTGTTCTAATTTAATCCTTATCGAAGTTGAATATCAGAATAGTGGATATAGTCATGATTCAACGGATTAGGTCCAATTACTTTTTATTTTTACAATGTCAAATGTTTTATTATTATTATTTTTCATTTCTTCCAACTCTGAATTTCTCTTTTCCGCTCAAAATTTGAAAAGCTCCCTTTTAAAAAAACTAAAAGAAGATACTAATTATTGAAAAATCAAAATGTAGTCTTTAATAGTTAAGAAAACAACCATGAGTTTCATGAAGAAATGGAAAACTAGAAATACACTAACTAAGTTTAACAATTAAGGTTAAAATTTTAATGGAAAACCAGTTAGTAGCAGATCCAAAATTTTACGTTAGGAGACACAATTTTATATAAGGTTAAAATTTTAGCTCAACTACTAAAATTGTGTCTATATGTAGTACTTAAACTTTAAAAAATACATAATAGATCCCTAAATTCTTGATTTGTGTGCCTAATACGTATTTTTTTTTTTAAAAAATGTATCTATTGGCTACAAAATTGAAAATTAAAGATTTAATTAGAAATTAACTTAATTTTTTTTCCTAATAAAATGATTTGATTTTTAAATATTTTATGAGACTTATTAGATACAAAATCAAAAGTCATATACTTATTAGACATTTTAAAGGGACTTATTATAGTTAATTTTGAAAGTTTAGTGATTTATTAGTCATAATTTTCAAAACTAAGGACTAAAATTGTAATTTAACGTGAATGTAATTTTAACTACATTGATATATGATATCTAGATTAAATAATACTAATTGAAAAATTATTAATTATAAATTTTTATAGAATTATTTACCTAAATATATAAGCACAAAATAAAACCTAAATATATATATAAAAAAATTTAAAAATAAGACCAAATGTTTTTTTACTGCAATCAATCTTAATAAAATAATTTACTAAAATTTTAAAAAAATATGTGCATATATAAATATGTATACATATGTGAGAAAAATTAAAAATTAAATTAAATTTTCTTAACCTATTACAGATGTGCTAAAGAATAAAATTTTACTTGTATATTTTAAAAAATTAGAATACGAAATATGTTATAAAGTTAAAAATTAAAATAATGTATAAATATATTTTAAAAATTTATAACAATAAAAGTTAAGTTAAAAAGATAAGAATCTATACCTCCTTACAAGACTCAAACCTTGGACCACACTGATGACATAAACCCTCTCTACCACTGAAGTAGATATTCATATATTTTAATTTAATGGAGCACTCTACATCTAAGAACGTAGCAACTTATTTTTGTCCTATTTATTTTATTTTATTTTTATTTTTTATTGTAGGCTAATTTTGGTTTTAAAAAATAATAAGTAAATAATTAAATAATTTTTTTAATAATTATTCTTTTTTAAAAAAATATATATTAGTAATAAAAAATAAAAAGGGTTTCTTTTTAAGGAAATATATATATAGAAGGAGGGAAAGTATTTTAGAAAGATCTTTTATTTAAATTTTTTTTTATTAAAATGTTTGAAAGAATATTCTCATAATCAATTTTATTTTTTTCCTTTTAAAACGAGTTGATTTTTTTCCTAAAGACCTTTTTTTGTGACTATAAATTAGAGGTTTAATCTTTGAATTGAGAAGAGATTTTTCTTGATAAAAAAACCTAGAAGAAAGAACACACAAAAAAATCTTAGGAGAGTCTTTTTTATACTGAAAAAAAAGACATAGAGAAAACCCTAAAGAAAAAAAAAATCAGAGAGTTTCTAACATCCTCCCAAAATTTTCGAAATGAGGTTGCATGGTAGGACTTTTTGTCGAAGGATCCGCACCTCAAACGAGCGACTTCTTGTTCTGGATCTAACCTTCAATCTTCTTCTTCTCTCGGAGATCTAAAAAAAATAGAGAGAAAGAAAAGGTTATAAGGATTTTTTTTTATTTCTTCCCGTTTTATTTTATGTTTATTATCATGTGATACTTATCTATGTCTATATGCATTTGTATTAGATCTACTACTGCTGTTTCTTTTTTTTTTTTCTTTTTTTTTCGTGTTCATTTTCTTCCTCTCCTATGACATTTTCTTCATTGTTTGTTTTTTTTAAAAAAAATAAAAAGTAAAAATGTGAGGCAAAAAAAAAATTAAAAAAATAAGAAGTAAAAAAAAGGAATCTTACCTTAAGGCAAGAGAGCTTCATTTCTTGGTGGTCTTGAGAGTTTCGTAACCTTCTTTTTTTTTTTCTTGAATGTGAAGTTAAAGCATAAGAGAAGTTTTGTAAAATAAAGAGAGAGAGCAAAGGAAGAGAAAGAGGGAGAAAAAGAGAAGTTTTGAAGTTTAAAAGAGAAATGAGGTTTAAAGTGAGAAGGAGAGAGTTTTGATTAAAAAAAATTAGAGTTTTTTTTTTAGAAATTCTTTTTTTTTTTAAAGGTTTAAAAACATTATTATTATTATTATTATTTAAAAAAAAAAAAAAAGAAAAGAAAGGGATGGGTTGGGTTGCCACCCATCCCATCACTTTTTAATTTTTTTCTCTTCTTCTTCTTGGGGTCTGCTTCACGCACCCCTTTTGGATTTTGTTTTTTAATTTAAATCTTATTCTTATTATTATCATTATTATTATTAATATCTTTTTATTTTAATTTTGTTTATTTGTTTCATATTTCCTTTTAGCATATTTTCTTTATGTTTTTAATAATTTCTTTTTAAATATAGTATTTAATTACTTTATTTATCAAACTTCTCCCTTTGCTCTAATTTTTAATATGTTTATGTTTATGTTATAAAATATACATTGTTAATACCCTTAAATCTTCACCTTTATTTTCTAAATGAACTGACGATGGAATCTAGATAATTTGGGAGTCCGATTTTCTAGAATTCTTGAGGTGACGAGTCGATTCTTTGAGAGTCCGAGGTTGATCTCCAGTATTTTTTTTTTAAATTTTAATATGTTTTGTTTATATTTATTTAATTCATTATTATTATTATTATTGTTATTATTTTAGTTATGTCTTATCTATAAAATTGATCTTATTAAATCTATTAAATCTCACTTAATTTCCATTTAAAATTTTGCTATATTTTTTTTTTTTTAAAAAAAAAAACTCTCTTTAAGCAATTTAAAATTCCTTTAAGTTACTCTTTCGTCATTTTCTAAACATTAAAAAAATCAATATATTATTTCAAAAGGTTTCCTAATAAGTTTTTCTAAGAACTTGACACCGTTTTTCTTTAAAAAAAAATTCCGACGATGGAATGTAGAAATATCTAGGAGTCTGTTTTTCTAGATTCTTAAGGTGAGGGATCATATCTTTGGTAGTCCGAGATTTTGATTCCAAGAAAAAATGAATTTAATTAATGTTTTAAAAAATCCTTTTATTAAAAGGCTAATCCTCTGACGAATTTGAGAAATGGTAATATTTTCTCAATTTCTTGAGGTAAGGAATTTTTCTTTAATTCTAGTGTAGCTTGATTGACGGAAATATATTCCACTTATTTTATGAGATCATTACTCCAAACATTGGAGTAATGAGGGGGTGAAATAAGACATTTATTTTAAAACCTTTTCTTCCTCAAATGTTTTCTTTAAAGAATAATTTTCAATTTAAGATTTAAAACTTGGCCACCATTTTCTAAACGGGTGTTGTGGGGTGCTAACACCTTCTCCATACATAAATGACTCCCGAACTCAACTCTAGTTTTTTTTCGCAGACCATTTTTATTGATTTTTATTAAAAAATATTTACTTTATTTCGGTGTCCAATCACACCGTAAAAAAGATTGGTGGCGACTCATTTTTTATTTTCTTTTAAAATAAACCCTTTTTAGAGGACGTTGGCCGCTCTGCGTTGTCTCGAGCACGTGGCGACAAAGAATACAAATTTGTATATTTAAAAAAGTAAAATACATATAGGTAAAACGTCATGATGTGAGAGGCACGTGCCCTTAGCCGCTCATAGATCTGCCCCTGCACACAGTTAAAAGCAAGTTTAGCTCAATAGTAATTGTCATGACCGTCCTCTCTTGAAGTCGGAGGTTAGATCTCCACTCCCACAAGTATTGTACTAAAAAATGTTAGAATTCTTTCGCAATCTATTGCTGATAGACAGTGCAATTTTTCTATATTTATAAATATATTGCCTCATTTTTTTATATTTGAAAATAGTCCCAAAATTTTATTACTTCATTTACAAAGAATTTAAAGAATTTTTCTTTAATTATAGTAAGTAACTTCAAGTAATATTTTATCTAAATTATAAAAGAGTACCTATTGTAATTTGTTTTCAAAAATAAAAACATACGTGCATGGTAAAACACTAATATTTTAAAATCCAGGGATTAAATTGAAACTAAAGTCAATACTTAAGAACTATTATTCAGAAATCTAAGGACAAAATGGAAAGTAAACTAAAAAATTAAACAACCAAAAAAAAATTTCCTTTAATTTTTAATTAGGAAAATTACTATAAATAGAAAAAATATCCAACTATTTTCAAATATAAAAAAATTCACTGTCTATCAGTGATAGACAGTGATAGAAGTTTATCACTCAACGATAGACTTCCATCGCGATCTATCGCTGATATACAGTAAAAATTTTCTATATTTATAAATAGTTTGATTCATTTTTTCTATATTTGAAAACAACCCTTTTAATTTGTAGGTTGTGCCGTGTGGAGCACGTACTAGGGCACCGCAAATTACCATAGATCTAAGGTTTTTTTTTTTTTTAAGAAAAAGAAAAAGAAAAAAAAAGCCATAGATCAAAGTTAGATAATGTAAAATTAAGTCAATGCACTAATACTCGATGTCCCATCCTTTTTAAAGTAAATTTAAGTTAATGCACTAATATTGAATTAAGAAATAATCCACGAGTAATGCACTACTACTTTACACTTTAGACATTTTTATATGGAAATTTTTACGGATAGAAAAAGTGTCAAACTATTTATAGAAAATAACAAAAAATATATTGATAGACATTGATAGACTTCTATTAGCATCTATCAATGATAAACTTCTATCATTTCTATCACTGATAGACATTGATATTCTTCTATCGGCGTCTATCACAACTATCTAAAAATTCTGCTATTTTGTGTAAATAGTTTTCTTTATTTTTCTATTTTTAAAAATTTCCCTAAAACAAAACTCATGAAACTATTAAACAGAAAATAAAATACTCAAAGTCCCATTTTTTTTCTTTTAAAAATGGCTGCAACTATCTTTATACTTAATTATTAGATAAATAATTTTTTGGAAAAATATCAATTTATACTCTAAATAGATTTGTATCAATTTAAACCCTAAACTAATAATTACATCAATCTAAACCCTAAAATTTTATAAGTGTATTAATTATTTACACTATCTATTTATATTCTATTTGGAAAAATATTGTGTGAAATTTATAAATTATCAATTCAACTCGTAAACTTTCACATATGGATCAATTTAGACTCTTAGTCAGAATTTTCTTAGAAAATTATCCATGCATTTACTCTAATCGTTCATTTTTGTAGATCCGACACTTGAAGAAGTCTACCTACGTACATTTGAGAATAAATGCATAAATGATTTTCAAAGATAATCATAATGAAAGGTCTAAATTGATTAACTTATAAAAATTTATAAGCTTAATTGACTCAAATCATAAGTTTCACAGTATATTGGTCGAACAAAATTTAGAGTCGGGTGTACACCAAACTATTAAATAAAATGAAAGCAAATGGTCAAGGTAAGAGTTTGAGTTACTTAAATCTTACTATCCTGACTCCGAATCGATTTCCTTTCAAATGAAAACAACCTCTTCTTGCTGCAAGGGCGTTGCACGAAACCAAACTGCTCCTCCAACTGATCAAGTACCTGTTGCTTTTCTGGTAGGCCCACTTAGGTTAGGAGGCATTGTCCCTCAATTCTTACCAACATCCATTGTGTGTAATCGACAGGTTGCTAGCTTCAACTCGGTGGAATAAGAATCATTGATTCCCTCTGCTGTCTATATCTTATTCAATCAGAGCGTTCGATTGTTGCGTGCTCCTTTCTTAAACCAGAAGAAAGAAAATTCTAACTAGTTATATAGTTAAGGTTTAAATTGATACAATTATTGGTTTAGATTTTAATTGATATAATCCTCAAAATGTAAGGGTATTAAATTAATATTTTTCTTAATTATTTTTAATAAAATTATGAAAAACTTTTAAAAATAGAAAAATAAGGGAAACTATTTACATAAATAGCAAACTGTTTAGATAGTTGTGATAGATGCTGATAGAAGTCTATCAGGGTCTATCGGTGATAGAAATGATAGAAGTCTATCACTGATAGATGCTGATAGAAATCTATCAATATCTATTAGTATTTTTTTTTTTGCTATTTTTTGTAAATAGTTTGACATTTTTTCTATCTGTGAAATTTTTTCTAAATTTTTTCTCTTTTTATTATGTAATGTAAAGAGGTGCATGGGATAGACTACATCTAATTATTCTCCGTCTTCTTTTAAACCGAAGTTTCATGTGATATGGGCAGCAAATATTCAAATTGTTTTCCTCACGACTTATCAATTGGTGAATAAATTATCAAAAAGGTCCACAGCATGGTGCACATTTATACATAATATAACTCCCTATCTTTAGAAATTAAGATGAAAACTAAAAACTGAGTTAATATGATGTTTTAATTTTTTGTCCACATGCCAACATGTTCATTTTCACATATCTGTGAATTCTATTGGAATATCTTAAATTTGCCTAAGTAACGCTTCGACTAACCAAGAATAATATTTTCGACTTATTCTGTTTAGAGTTTAAGAGGGATACTATATATAAACCCTCTAAACTTGCAAAATATTTTTGTATTCTATATTATGTTGCTCATCAAATAATAAAACAACTTTCTTTTTCTACTCGTAGATGTAGTTAACACATTAGTAAAGTACGTGATTATGTGTGTTCATTTCTTCTTGTTTGATTCTTTCCTTGTAAATTGTTTTTGTCATAACAAGTTCGACATAGATATGAGAGACGCAAATCAACATTTACATTATATCTTAGAAAAATCGATGAAATATAACTAAAATATGAATGACATGTTTGTGAATGATTTTAAAATAGTTTAAAATCACTTTTTGTTATGTTTAAATTAAATATTTCCAAAACACACCTTTAATTCAATAAGAATCAATTTAGTGTTTAATATTATAATTTTGAATGCAATTTTTGTACTATTAAAATTAATTTTGAATGATTAAATTTTTTTTCTAAATTAAAAAGTTTTTTTTTTTCAAATTGATTTTAAAAGTAACAAGAATGATTTCAACAGCGTTTTAGAATCACTCTCAAACACATCAAGAATATCAATAAATTCCACACAATATATTGGGTTATGGACCTCATGAGAAATTTAAACATATTTTAAAAGATTGAAATATATACTTATTAATTTAAATATTTTTTATATATAAATTTTCAATATACATGAAATTTTTTCAGAAAATATCCATCGACATTCAAATTTTATCGATGATATGTTTCATCGACATTCTATAAAAATTGAGCCTTCAACATTTTTATCTATGTCAACGCCTAAAACCTTGGATGACATCATAATAATCTACTTATTAAAATATGAGCAAAACTTAGGTGCATATTGTGCTGCACCTAGCTTTGCAATCTAGCCACGTGGCTCATTTTTGTGGTGCCATGTGTCTCTCTATTTCTTTTTTCCTTTTCTTTCTTTTGTGTTTATCTATGTTTCTTTGTTTCTACCTTTTTCTTTCTCTAAACCCCAACTGCTCCTTTTGTTTTCCAAATCTCAAGCTCCACTTTTCTTTTTTTACTAAAGGTTCATCCATTTCCTTTTCAGTTTTTATTTTTTTTTTTAATTTTTTTAAATTTTTTTTCCTACTCTAGCCCCTTTTCTTTACCACCATCAAATTTTGCAATTTTTACGCTTTTGAAGTAAATCCCTCCATTTTCTCAGTCCAAATCCCAATTTTTTTTTGCGTGTATTAAAACCCTAACCACTTCCATAGAAGAAAACCTAACCGGCCCAATCAAATCTTCCGATTTGTAGTGTAGAGTAATACTTTTCAATTTGCAAATTTATTGTTAAGAAACAGAAGAGCACCATGAGAGTGGAGCTTGATAAGTGTTGAATAAAAGGAGTCATTCTTATTATGAATATAACTCCATTACAATAAATCATAACAAAGAGACCTATTTATACATTATAGGTCCTGAAAATGAAAAGGAAATGTAGAAGTAAACTGTAACAACTTTGTAACTACTTAACCGAAGGCTAATAACTCTGTAACTACTTAACCGAAGCTAACAACTCTGTAACTACTTTGTAACTACTTAACCGAAGGCTAACAACTTTACAATGACCTTAATACTCCCTCTCAAGTTGGAAGATGAACATCCAGAATACCCAACTTGATTAACAGCCGAGATAAAGCAACGGAAGGTAACGATTTTGTAAACATATCAGCTAATTGCATACTCGACCGGACAGACATGATTTAAAGGAAACCATCAGCGATTTTATCCCGCACAAAGTGGCAATCAATCTTTATATGCTTGGTCCTTTCATGAAATGCAGGATTAGAAGCTATGACAATGGCAGCTTGATTGTCACAAAACACAGTAGCAGGCAAAAAGCTATTGATATGCAAATCCTTCAACAACTAAAAAATCCATATCAATTTACTAGTGACAGAGGCCAAGGCTCTGTATTCAGCTTCTGCAGAAGATCTAGACACTGTGGGTTACTTCTTGGATTTCCAGGATATTAAGGAATCCCCTAAAAATACACAAAAACCAAAAATTCAACGTCGAGTGTCTAGACATGCCCCCCAATCAGCATCAACGAAGGCTTTAAGATGAAACTCTTGAACGGGCTTGATCAAAACTCCTTGCCCTGGGGATCGTTTGAGATATCTCAATAAATGATGAATAGCATTCATATGTCTATTAGTAGGCCGGTGCAAAAATTGACTTAGACGGCGAACAACAAAGCACAAGTCTGGCCTGGATATCTGAAGATATAATAATCTACTAAGTAATCGCCAGTAGCAAATAATATTCTCTTCATCCAACACAGCATCTTTGAAAGCTTCAAATTAGGATCCATTGGTAACAAAGCTGGCTTAGCATCAAGATAACCAGTGTCCTCAAGGATCTGCAAACAATATTTTCTTTGGGAAAGAAATAATCCTTGTTGGGAACGAGATAATTCTAATCCCAAGAAGTATTTAGCTTAACCAAGGTCTTTGAGCTTGAAATGCTGTTTCAAAATGCTCTTAACAGAATCAATTTCTTCCAAAGATGGTGCTGTTAATAATATATCATCAACATACACCAGCAATGCAACAAAGGACCCACCATTGCCTCGTGTAAAAAGTGAGTAATCAGATTTGGACTGCAAAAATTCATGCTTGGTCAAGGCGGAAGAGAATTTGACAAACCACTGTCTAGAAGCCTGTTTAAGACCATAAATTGACTTATTCAGCCTGCAGACCAACTTCTTCCCCTGTTTTGGTATGTCAAGAGTCTTATAACCCATAGGTAAAGACATATGAACCTGTTCAAACAAATCTCCATTCAAGAAGTCATTGTTAATGTCCATTTGAGCAATAGACCAATTAAAGGAAGTTACTAAAGTGAAGAATACTTTAACAGTAACTATCTTGGCAACGGGAGAAAATGTATCAAAGAAGTTTATTCCTTCTTGTTGGCTATATCCCTTAGCCACAAGCCTTGCTTTATATCTATCAACTGTGCCATCAGGTTTATACTTCACCTTATAAACCCATTTGCTACCAACAGTATGAAGATCTTTAGGTACTGACACCACTGTCCATATGTTGTTGTTTTTCATGGCATCAATCTTATCTGCCATTGCATTCCTCCAATCTGAAAACTTAACCGATTGATGATAGAAGGTTGGCTCATGAACAGACGCCACATTTAACAAAAAAAAGTCTTGTGAGAAGTTGAGTATGCATCATATGACAAATATTTGCCAAAGAAAAATGGTGCTGATGAAGCCATAGATATATTTGTAATGAGATGACAGTGGAAATCCTTCAGATACGAAGGAGGACAATGTTGTCTTGAGGACCATCTAAGGACTGGAGCAACATTTTGCACATCAGATCTCACATCTGTTGCAACTATCTCAATTGAAGTAGACCCATAACTCACATTTTGCACATCAGATCTCTGTAATATCTTGAGATGTTGAATGAAATGGAAATAGTTCCTCAAAGAATAGAACATCCCTTGACACAAAGAAGGATCTTTTAGTTATTTCATATAGCTTATATCCTTTGATTCCTGATGGATAACCTAAAAAAAATGCAAGGATGAGCCCTTGGATCAAATTTGGACCTGTTCACAGACAGTGTAGAAGCGTACGCCAAACAACCAAAAACCTTTAACAATGAGTAATCAACCTCTTTCCCAAACAGAACAGTGAAAGGAGTCTTATGAGACAACAAACCATTGGTGTTCTGTTAATCAAATGTGCAGCAGTCAAGACACACTCACCCCAGAAGGTAATAGGAACCTTAGATTGAAACATCAATGCTCTTGCTACACTAAGGAGGTGTTGATGTTTTCTTTGAACAACAGAATTTTGCTGAGGAGTATATATGCATGCAAATTGATGCATAGTACCAGTGGTAGTAAAAAATTCCTTAAAACTGAGTTCAGGGGCATTATCAGACCGAAACACTTTAACGGTTTTGGAAAACTGTGTTTCAATGAGTTTAAGAACCTTGGAACAATCTGCAAAACATCATTCTTATTTTTCAGAAGATAAACCCAGGTATATCTTGATCTATCATCAACAAGAGTAACAACATATGAAAAACCAGCATGCGTAGGGGTTCTAAAGGGTCCCCAAATGTCACAATGGACCAAATAAAAAATATTTTCAGCAACATTATTAACAGCAGGAAAGGATAAACGACGTTGTTTTGCTAGAGGACAAATATGACAGACATCATCACAATGAATGGGAGCAGAGAATTGTAACACTCCTGATAAGTCCTTCAATCGTGCTGAAGAGGGATGTCCCAAACGCTGATGCCAGATTGTGGAAGAAGCTTTACATATCATAGCATTATGATCAGTGTATTTGACTTTGTCACTATGTATGTAAAGGAGATATAATCCTTCAATCAATTCAACCTTCCCAATCGTTTTCAAATGTAACTTGTCCTGTATGAGGCAATGACCATCAGAAAAAATAATAGAGTATCTTTTATCCTTAAGAAAAGAACTTACAGAGAGAAGGTTGTAATCAAATTCTGGAATCAAGAGAACATCATGTAGCAACACATCTTTGGCTAGGTAAATGTCACCCATAAATCGAGCTAGCAGACGTGTCTTATTAGGCAATATAACAGACATGTTTTCAATAGGTCGCAGATTGACAAACAGTGATCGATCATGACAAATATGTATGGATGCGCAAGAATCAAGAACCCATGCCAATCGATTTTTATGTTCAGAAAATAAAGTAGTGAAGCAAGTACCTGCTACATGAGTTGTTTCTGGTTTGGTGGTGTTGTTGTCATTCTGTGAAGAAGGATGAATTTACAACATGTTTAAGAGCTGAGAGTACTGATCTCCACTGAGGCTTGCAAAAATGTCGACTGATTAGGCTTCTGAGATTCAACTGTTTTGTCAAGATTAGCAGAAGGATCCTGAGTAGAAGTATTGGTTTTCTGATGCACAAAATTATTCCGATTTGCAAATTTGTGGTCTGGAGGATAGCCATGTAATTTGTAGCACTTATCCATCACATGGCCTTTGATGCCACAATTTGAGCAAATAGGACATTGCACATCGTTCTTCTTGGACCGATCAACATTAGCACGAGTATCGGTACTGGTCATTAAGGTAACTGCTTCAAGAGAAGAAGTATTACCTATTGACCTCTGTCGTTCTTCTTGGATTATGAGGGAAAACACCTTATTGATAGTTGGTAAAGGATCGATTAGAAGAATCTGAGCATGAATCTGAGCAAAGGACTCATTCAGTCCCATAAGGAAGATCATGACGAATTCAGCACTTAAAAATTCAAGCAACTTTTTGGATCCAGCACAAGTACATTCATCGGCTGGACGATATTCAACCAAATCTTGCTAAATAGTGGTAATCTTAGCATAATATGCTTCAACAGAGAGATTACCCTGTGTCGTAGTCACGAGATCCTTCCTTAACTGGTAAACATGTGGTCCATTGGACTGGCGATACTGTTCCTTCAGTTCATCCCAAATTTCCTTGACATTTCCAGTGTAAACCAAGCTAGCAGTAATTTCTTTCGAAATGGAATTAATAATCTAGGAAGTGATAACATCATTGTTACATTGCCAAGCCGAAAGAAGATTACCTTCTGTTGTTGGCTTCGTAATTGTTCCAGTAATAAATCCTAGCTTGTTCTTACCTGAAAGTACCAGACACATAGCCTTACTCCAGGAAGAATAGTTGCTAGATCCAACAAGTTGTTGAGTAACAAGATTGGAAGTCGGAACAATTGAATGGTGTAACAAGTACGGATTCAACTGAGCTTCAAGATCTGTTGAAGTAACACTTGAAGCTATGGGTAGCGTCGCGGCTTCTTGATGGATCAAACGTGATGAAGAACGATCAAGCAGAGGTTGAAGATGATCGAATCAAGCCAAATCCAAGAAGCGTAAAAAAAAACTCAACACTGAAATGCGGAATAGAGCTCTGATACCATGATAAGTTTTGAATAAAAGGAGTCCTTCATATTATGAATATAACTCCATTACAATAAATCACAACAGAGAGACCTATTTATACATTATAGGTCCTGAAAATGAAAAGGAAATGTAGAAGAAAATTGTAACAACTTTGTAACTACTTAACCGAAGACTAACAACTCTGTAACTACTTTGTAACTACTTAACCGAAGACTAACAACTCTGCAACTGCTTTGTAACTACTTAACCGAAGGCTAACAACTTTACAATGACCTTAATAGAGCTTGAGATAGGATGAAAGATGGAAATTTCATGGTAAAGAAGAAGATAGGCAGCCATGGAAGTGGAGTTGGGGTTGGGTTGGGAGCAAAGAAAGAAAATTAGAAAGAAAAAGAAATTGAAGTTTGAGGTTCGGAGAAAGAAAGAAAAATTGAAAGATAAGTTTAGAAAAAGAAAAACAGTTGCAGAGAAATAATGAAAAAGAAAAGAGGAGATGGAGATAAGAGAAAAGAAATAAGAAACAAGAAAGGAGGAGAATTTTTTTTTTTAAAAAAAAGTATAGGTGGCACCACAAGAATGGGCCACGTAGCTGGGCTGCAAAGCTAGGTGCAACATAGCACCTAAGTTTTGACGTCCTCTAAAAAGGGTTAATTTAAAAAAGAAAATAAAAAGGAGCTCCCACCAATCTTTTTTACGGTGTGATTGGACACCGAAATATAGTAAATAATTTTTAATGAAAATCAATAAAAATGATCTTGGGTTCAGGAGTCATTTGTGTATGGGGAAGGTGTTAGCACCCCACAACACCCGTTTAGAAAACGGTGGCCAAATTTTAAATCTTGAATTGAAAATTATTCTTTAAAGAAATCATTTGGGAATTTTTTTTTAAAAAATAAATGTCTTATTTCACCCCTCATTACTCTAATGTTTGAAGTAATGATCCCATAAAATAAGTGAAACATATTTCCATCAATTAGGCTACACTAAAATTAAGAAAAAATTCCTCACGTCAAGAAATTGAGAAAATATTATAATTTCTCAAATCCGTCGTAGGAATAGCCTAAAAGAACTTTTTTTTAAAATATTAATTAAATTCATTTTTTCTTGGAATCAAAATCTCGGACTTCAAAAAATATGATCCCTCACCTCAAGAATCTAGAAAAACGGACTCCCAGATATTTCTAGATTCCATCGTGGAATTTTTTTTAAGGAAAACGGTCCTAAAAACAAGTTATTAGAAAAAATTGATTAGGAAAGCTTATGAAATAATAGATTAATTTTTTAAATGTTAAAAAAAAGTTGTAAGAAAAATTTAAATGATTTAAAAAGAGTTATAAAAAGGATTTAAATAAAAAAATTAGATAAATTTCAATTAGAAATCAAATAAGATTTAACATAAACACTTTATAAGCAAAAACATAACAAAACGATGAACTAGGTAAATATATAAAGCATATTAAAATTTTAATAAAAATATATTGGAGATCTATCTCGGACTCCCAAAGAATCGACTCCTCACATCAAGATTTTTAGAAAATTGAACTCCCAAATTTTCTAAATTCCATAGTTGGTTTTTAGTTTTTAAAAAAGACATAAATAAAAGATTAAGGATAATGACATAATAAACATAATAAAGACATATTAAAATAATATCACCATATAATACTTAAAAAGTAAAATAATTAAGTACAATACTCAAAATAAAATTATAAAAAAAACTAAATAAGAAAATAACAAAGAACAAATAATGAATAATAATAATAACAACAACAACAATAATAATAATAATATTTGAAATGTTAAATGATGCATTACATCTCCTTCCTTTTCCTTTCAAAATAAATAAATTAATAATAACAATAATAATAATGATAAATAAATGAATGAATAAATAAAAAGAGTGAATCAGCCACACATCTTAACACATCACACACTTTCCAACACCACACACTACTAAAAAAGATAAATAAATAACAACTAAAATTCTTTTTTTTTTAAACAAATTAAATCATTTAAACCCTCTTTTCTCTTTCTATTTCAAATGTTTTTTCTTTTTTTTTTTCTCTCTCTCTTCCCTTGTTTTTTTTTTTTTACTTTACTTTCTTTTAAAAAAAATAAAATAAAACAACAATAACGAAAATACCATGAAGAAGAAGAAGATGAACACAAAAATAATAAAAATAAAAGAGGAAATAGTAATAGTGATTCTTAGTGAAGGTAGAGAATGATAAATATCACACAATATTAATATAAAAATAAAAATGGAAGATGGAAGAAATAATAGCAATAAAATAAGTTTTTCCTTATAACCTTTTCTTTCTCTCTACTTTTTTAGATCTAAGAGAGAAGAAAAATGTTGAAAGTTTGAATCTATAACGCGAAGCCGCCTGTTGTCCGAGGTGCGGATCCTTGGGACGAATGCCCTACCGAATGCAACCTCCAACGAGCTAGAACTCTCTTGTGTTATAGATTTTCAGACTTTTTTGAAAGGATTGTGTTGATGACTGATCTTTCTCTCTAGGATTTTCTTTAGGGTTTGTGGTTGTGTAAAAACATTCTTAGGTTTTTTTAACAAGAAATCTCCTCCCCTAGGGTTTCTCCTCAAGAAATCTCTCTTCCCCTTCTATGGTTTTTTTTTTTTTATCAACAAATCTCCTCTTTCTCTTCCCTCTAAAGACTAAAAACCAATGAATTTATAGCCAACTAAAAACATATTTAATTAGGAAAAAGTCAATCAAACTTGTTTTAAAAGAAAAAAAAATGTAGATTATGACATGTTTTTTCCAAAAAAAATATTTATGTGAAAATTTCCTAAATAAAAGATTTTGTTTATTAAAAAAATATTTTCCCTCATTCTAGATATATATATATATATTATCTTAATCATTAAAAAAAAAGTTTTTTTTATTATAATTATTTTTTTAAAGATTAATTATTAGAAATCATTTTTTTAATTATTTTTTTAAAACAAAAAATAGCACACAATGAGAAAAAAATAAAAATAAAATAAAATAAAACAAATAGGAAAAAAAGTAGGTGGCTACAATATTATTTTTATGACTTACTCAAAATATAAAAATGCAATCAATCAATCATCCAATCTCACATAAAAAAGTCTATCTCATTTTCCTCAAACCTTTGCACACCTAGAATCCCAAAACAACAAACCTTTGCACACCTAGAATCCCAAAACAACAAATGACTTTGTACATGGATTCCCTCCCCCATGTCTTCCTCGTTAGTTTCCCTGCCCAAGGCCACATAAACCCTATGCTCTGCCTCGGCAAAAAACTCGCCGCCTCTGGCCTCCTTGTCACGTTCTCCACCACAGCCAATTTCGGCCGTGACATGAAGAAGGCCGGTAGCATCTCCGACACCCCGACCCCTCTCAATCGTGGCTTCCTCCGCTTCGAATTTTTTGACGATGGTCGTAGCGATGACGACTCCGCCCCCTTCCTCTCCCTCTGCTTTGACCAATACATGCCACAACTCCAACCTACTCCACATCTTGAAAAACCAATCCAAAGAAAACCGACCAGTGGTCTCCTGTGTTATTGGAAACCCTTTTGTTCCTTGGGTGTGTGACGTGGCCGACCAACTCGGAATCGCCTCAGCTGTGTTATGGGTCCAATCATGCGCCGTCTTTTCTAATTATTACCACCATTTTAATGGCTCAATCCCTTTCCCTTCTGAAACCCAACCAAATCTGGATGTTCAACTTCCTTCTTTGCCTCTTTTAAAGCACGATGAAATCCCAAGCTTCTTACTTCCTAACAACCCTCTTCATGCCATTGGAAAAGCCATTTTGGGGCAGTTTTTGAACCTCTCCAAGCCCTTTTGTATATTAATTGACACTTTTGAAGAGCTCGAGGGCGAGATCGTTGACTTCATGTTGAAAATTTTTCCGATTAAGGTGCTGGGGCCGTTGTTCAAGCATTGTAGTGAGATTAAAACAAGAATTTCGGGAGATTGTTTAAGAATTGATGATTGTATGGAGTGGTTAGACTCGAAGCCAAAAGGGTCAGTGGTTTATGTGTCGTTTGGGAGTGTGGTGTATTTGAAACAAGAACAAGTTGATGAAATTGCTTATGGACTTGTAAATTCTGGGTTTTCCTTCTTGTGGGTCTTGAAGCCACCTGCTTCAAGTCCTGGAGTCAAGCGACATGTCCTTCCTAATGAGGTTTGTAAATTTTCTTCTTTTTTTTCTTTTTAAGAAAAATATTTACATGCATCTTAAGTTATATGAGAAAATTTATAGTACTAAAAAAAATTTGCATGCTATATCAATTTATTGATTGCTACGTTAGCATCATTAAAAAATAGTGTGGAGTCCACTTGTATTAAAAAAATATTTTTACAACCAATTTTTTAATGTGAACTGAGTGATACTACTCGATAGTATTAGTGATTTATCTCCAGGTATCATTTTTAATTGTCCAATCGTAGTTAGTCACTTACTAAACTTTTCATACTTTTTTTATAAAATATCTTTTTTTTCGTGTGACTAGAATGAGATATACAAAGATGAGATGCATCTAAATATCGCTCTTACTTCACTATTTTAGTGAATAGAATTTGTCTTCTTTCCTTACTATCATTAAAAATTCAAATCATTTTCTATAGAAAATAAATAAAGAATACATAACTTTTAATATATTTTTAACTTTTAATTATTATTCTTTTGTGTGAAGACTAGAGTGGAATCTTTCTAAGTATTGCTCTTCTTTCATTATTATAATGAATAATTTTTATATCTTGCTCACCGTTATTGAAATTTAGCAATTATTAGATCAATTATATTTTGATAGAGAACAAATAAAGGGTGATTTAAGTATTGTTTTTCTTTGGGAAATTACTATAAACGGAAAAAATATCAAACTATTTATAAATATAAAAAAATTTCACTCTCTATCAGTGATAGACCGCGATAGAATTTTATCGCTTTCTATCGCTCAAGCAAATAATTCTATCGCTGGAGCGATAGAAAGCAATAGAATTCTATCGCAGTCTATCACTGATAGAGTGAAAAAGTTTTCTATATTTGTAAATAGTTTGACTTATTTTTTTATATTTGAAAAGAACCATTTTTCTTTCACTATTTTTGTCATAAAAAATAATACTATTATTTTACATCATATTTTTATAGAGAATAAATAAAAGGGTGCCTAGTTTTTTTAAAAAATATGACGTTAAAGGTATTAAAATATTAGATCCTCACCCAACTCAATAACATATAAACTAAACAAACACTATCCACGAAAAAGACAACAAACAAAAACGACATGAGCCTAATAAAAGTATTATTTTGTTTTCTATACTTTAAAATTAGTTTAATTTTAGTCCCTTTATTTTTAGTTGTCTAATTTTAATTCTTATAATTTCAATCAAATATTAAGTTTAGTCTTCAATACTAATTCATAAAATATAGGTTAAAATTTTCTTGTGATCTATAACATTTTTACTATAAATTTTAAAAACATATTCACATATTGTATTTTCTTGTATGAAAATGATTATTGTTATTTAATCAATTTTGATAAAAATTAATTTTAATAGACTAAATTTAAAATTTACTGAAAGTACGGAGACTAAATTTAGATAATTGAAAGTATATAGACTAAAATTGAACAAATTTTAAAATATAAGGACCAAAACGATATTTTAACTTTATATATATATTATTAAGGTGGAATATACAAACATGGGTGTATTGCTCATTTTAACTAATAAATTTGCCTCTTGTTGATTAAAAGTTCAACAACTATTAGTCCAATCATATTTTTTATAGAGAAATAATAAACAACACCAAGTTGAAAAACAATTGATGTTAGAGGAACTAAAATATTAGATCAAACAACCCTATAATAACATATATATTATACAGCCACTAGATCCAAGAAAAAGGCAATAAATAAAGTCAACGTGGACTTAGTTACCAATGAAGACAAACAAAAATTAGACCAATAGATTGCCATAAATATAATTTTTTTAAGTCTATTATCTAGTGCTTCGAACATCCAAATATGGAAGTTTAGAGGAGTATACTATATAAACATTATTCATATATTGTATTTATGTTATTTCTAGTATTTATGCTTTTAACTTTTTGGTTTAGAAAAATGCACTATATAAACTCTTCTAATCCTACTGACGCCTCCAATATGTAATCTAAATATTCTCTTTAATAGTAAACTGTTCGCCATTTGTCCGTAGACGTAACTAACACACTGTTAGTGAACTACATAAATCTTTATTTGTCGATTTTATAATACTTCTTTTTTTTATTTCCTCTCTTTTTTTTTTCTCTCTTTTATTGAGATTCCTTTTCTCTTAATAGGTTATGGAAGAGGCCGGCGAGAGAGGGAAGGTGGTTCAATGTAGTCCACAAGAACGAGTACTCTCACACCCATCAGTGGCATGTTTCATGACGCATTGTGGGTGGAACTCATCGGTGGAGGCGATGAGCTCCAGCGTGCCGGTGGTGGCATTTCCACAATGGGGAGATCAGCCCACCAACGCCAAGTTTCTCGTTGATGTCTTCGGCGTCGGTATCCGCTTGTCTCGGGGCATCGAAGAAGACAAGGTAATCACAAGAGATGAGATTGAGAAGTGTCGCAAAGAAGCCATGGAAGGACCCAAGGCAGTGGAGATAAGACAGAACGTCTTGGAGCGACAAATTGCGGCGGAGAAGGCGGTGACTGACGGTGGGTCCTCCGACAAAAACATCAAACAATTTATTGATGAGATTAGGAAACGGTCTCTTGGTTGTGGTGGGAATCTCCAAGTTTGTCCCTCTACTACCTAGAAACTTTTTTTAATTTTGCTTTGTTTAAGACTTTGTTTGTAATTTGTATAATTGTGGGAAAGTCTCAACTGTCTACGTTACTTCGTAAAATAAATAATTTAATAATTTATTTCAACATGCAAAAGTAGATATATATCAATTTTTAGATATAGCTTTTGTAAAGATTGTTTACCTTGAATCTCAAATTTATAATTCTATATTAATATACTTTTATCATATCTATTCTTATTTTTATAACATTTATTTTTCTTGAGCTCTTATCAAATAATTTAGATTAAACAAAATTAGTTATAATTCAAATTAAAACATATGAGTGTTTGAATTATTATTATATTAATATATTATAAATTTAATATCAATATGAAATTAATTAAAATAATAAGTCTACATTGGTTCATATAACTAGATTACACTAATTTAGTATTAATTTACCAAACACTGTTGTGCATTGGGCTAGGATCGACCTCTTTGTTTGGTCATATCCCAGGCCTAACATGATCTCTTGGGCTGGGGGTTGCGTGAAACAAGGCTCATCACATTTGGCTAGGGTTGGCCTTGGCCTCGGTCAAGGTTGAGCACCTTCGTTTGGTCATATCCCGGGCCTAACATGATCTCTTGAGTCGGGACATGCGTAAAACTTGCCCCGTTGTGCATTTGGCTAGGGCCGGCCTTGCCTCGGCCAAGGCCAAGGGTCTTCATTTGGCCATATCTCGATCTTAACATGACCTTTTGAGTTGGAATATTTGTAAAGCATGCACCCTTAGGCACTTGACAAGGGTTGGCCTCGACCTCAACCATTTTCCACAGTGTGCATAGTGCACTTGGACGCTTATGGATCGTGAAAATATTTTACCCTTTTGAACTTAGGGTCAGCCTCAGCTATTTTCCACAATGCGCACGGTGTACTTGGACACGTATGGATGGTGAAAATATTCTTCTTTTTTAGCTTAGGGTCGGCCTCATCCTCCGCCTCCTGTGAAATTTTGATCGTTAATTCTTAATGATTTTGAGCCTCAGTTTCGACCTTAGCTATTTGCTTCAACTCGATCTCCTCGGCCTCGGCATTGGTCGCCTCGGCCTTGGCACTTCGCTTCAACTTGGTCTCCTCAGCCTCGGCCAAGATTGTCTCAACCTTGGCTCTTCGCTTTTACTTGGTCTCCTCGGCCTCGACATTGATCGCCTCGACCTTGATTGTTCGCTTCTACTTGATCTCCTCGGCCTTGGCTCTTTGCTTCAACTTAGTCTACTCAGCCTTGGGCAAGATTTTCTTGACATCAGCTTTGGCGTTGGTTGCTTCGACCTCGACCTTAGCCTAGTTCATCTTGAATCGACTTCGACTATTTGACACGCTAGTTTCCTTTGACTTTGGTCATGGGGATCTAATTCACCCATGACTTCCTCTATCTGAACTTCTTCATTCACAAGATTAAGGAACTCGGTCACCGTAGCCTTCATTTTCTTAATTTTGCCAAAACTCTCAACTTTGCATCAGTAGATCCCTCTCGTCCCTACAGATGGCGCCTATTGATGCAAAATTTGGGACAGGGAAAACACACATGACCCTCACGTGACATCATCAATTGAATTTGTAATTAGGGAAGAGAGGACTTGCAAAACAAAGAAAAAAAGGTTTCAATGCGTAAGTCAATAAGAGAATTATAGAATAAGAAAGAAGTCAGAACTTCTCAGTTACCTTTTGATGAAGTCATGATGGTCTATTTATACGGATTGGACCTAGGGTTTTATTATGACCCTACTAGGCCAGGATATGAGTTTCCTAATACCAAGCTAGGATCAAATCTCACTTGAGTCTCCTTCCCACATGCAGCCCCACTCGGAGAGATTTTGGTCGACTCGGCTCGAGTTGCTTGCGTTCTTTTAGTCTCGTATGGTCCTGACTTTTACATGCGTACCCTCTAGTCCAAAATCACCCTCAACAAGTTTCAATCTAAAAATTTTAAATTTAAATTCAAAATTTGAAAATTGTGTTTGGTTATGAATTTGAAAATGCAGTAAAAAAAATTAATATGTGTTTGGTAAATTATACTTTTTAAAACTAAAATGATTTAAAATAATTAATAATGATGTGTGATTTATTTGACGAAAATCTCTTTGAATGTTTTTTTTGCATTTTGAAAAGGTTGTGTGTCATGTTTTTCAAATTTTGAAAAATAAATTTAAAAACAATGAAAATGACATCGTTTTGTTTTTTTTAAAATAGATCATTTTAAAGAAAATTAATAGTTTCCCAAAATAAATGTACCAAACATAATTTCATTGTTTTCGTTGTATTTTTTATTTTTGAAAATATTAAACATGAAAACAAATCACAAATTAAACGGGGCTAACTTACCTTAAATTTTACGGCCAACTTGAGGAATATAAATTTTTAAAATTCCATTTGTAAAAATAGCAAAAAAAAAAAAAAAAAATTTGTAAATTAGAAAAATGATAAAAGTGATTTTTTATTTATTAATTAGTAATTATGGAAGGAAAAATACTACCAATTCTAAAAAGCATGTTTCGCCTAGACCCAAATATTAAAAAATAATAAACAAGCATTGCGTTGTATTCTAAAATCTTGTAAATCCACAATTTTTTCTAAAATGTAAAGTTGCAAACTCGAAAACATTTTTATTACCTTCTAAAAGAAGATGACTCATTTATATTATTTACCCTAGCTAACACATCACTCAAACATGGATTGGACCAAAATACCCCTCTCATGATATATATATATAACTCTAACTAACCATTAGATTTTAGATTTCCTGAAATCAAGTTAGAACATTCTAAACAATGATTAATACGAATTTAAAATTGTATGAAAGTAGATAAATACTATAATCATATATTCAAACAAGTAATTTGAAACAAGTAATGATATTTGAAATAAAAATTGGAAGGTAAAACAAAATGAAAAATGGCTATTTTTAACTTAAACAGTTTTTCACCTTTTAAAATCAACCTCTTTTTTTTTTTTTTTTAACTAGTTTTTCTAACCTATTTCTTACTTTTCATATTTTAATTTAAGGGTCCCCACATAGAAAAGTTACTTACATACTCCTAGGAAAAGCAAAAAGAAACGCTTGAGTTTCTTTGGGAGACAAGCATTTGAGATTCCCTTGTTATTTACTTTCAACGGTTCATTTCATCCTGAAAGTGATAACTTGTAGAAATACAAGTTATTTATACTTCTTAAATTATAATAATTAGAAAAATGCAATGAAAAATGTATTATCTTGAAAGGAAAATCATGCAAACAGATCATCTTTGCGTTCAACACTTCCGAAACTATTTATCCGAAAATATCACGCTTTTAATAACCTCTATTAATGTAGGATTTGGAATACAAAAGTGCTTAAGCCTGTCAAAGAAGGTTGTAGCTGAAACCTGTGAACGCATAAGAAGACCAGATGTACAGCCATGCGATGAAAGCAAAGCCATGCGGTAAAAGGAGAGCACTAATGAACGGATGACGCGATCGATAAAAAGCGGCGAAGCAAGGTATGAAATTAAATGCAAATGTGTCAAACAATCATTAGAACAAACCCTTGAATAGGATGCGTGAAACTATAAATAGCTCAAGCCTCACATATTTGGGAGTTTGTTCAGTTCACCGAGGTTGAGAAAATCTAGAGAGAAAGTCATCATCTTCTTCAATTCTCCTGTGACCGGCTGCTCAACACATCACTTCACCCATTAGACTCTTTCATCCATTGTTCTTTGTGTGTTCAAAGCAAAATAATAATATTGAGTTGCATTTCATTTCATTATAAACCATGAGTTCTATTATTTCTCATATATCTATGATCTTGCTTTCCTTTAGAATGAATAACTAATTTCTTAATAGGTTAGGAAGAGTAATTCAACATTTTGACAAGTTTTGCATAAGTAAAAGTTCATCTTGTTCAATGTGTGCATAATGTTGTTGTTTGAGTCCATCTGATCAAATGATTTAAGTAGTAATAGTTAACTGCTTGAGAGAATAAATGGCTATAGAAATCATTGAACAAGGCACGTAATAGCTTTAGAAATAAAGAAAACCTTGCGCTAGTTTTAACTCAAGCATGTGTCTTAGAGATAAGACTAATGTGCCTTAAACACGGAGAAGTTGTTACCTTGCGTTGATTAAGTTAAAAAAGCATGAGCAAGTACTTAGTATATAAACTTGAACGAATGCTAATTTATCTTCCCAGCTCTACTTGATTGGGTAATTATCAGTCACCCGTGTGAGCTAGCTAAACTTGTGCTGCACTTTTCATCTCTAACGAATACCATCTACATCTTCAACACATCTCATGCCTACCACCTTTCTCTCTTTCTAGTTAATCTGTTTACCTTACCATTTTCATTTTTATAATTTTTCATTTAAGTTAATCCCTCCATTTAATTAAGGTCAAGTATAAAAATTTGTAAGTAATCAACTATAATTAGTTGATAAAAGTTTCTATGTTCGACCCTGGCACTCTCCAGGACACTCTAATTAAGTTTATACTTAGGCCTGATTAGAGAAAACTTTTGATTATTCAAACTTGAGCAATCAATAACATTCAGTATTATCTTATTTTTCCATCATAGAAAAAGGTAACAGAAAGCATCTTCCCGAAAACCTTAGTTTCCTTCATCTCCAAAACCGAAAACCTTAGTTTCCTTCATCTCCAAAAAAATCTCCTCACTTGTGCCTCAATCTTCGTTTCTTTCGTTGGATTCTACACAACGTACTTTAGATTTCTACAAAGGTACTTTATTTAAATTTCATTTCTAGGATTCTTATCTATGCTATCTTCTTCGATTATATGATTGGGGAAGGGGTTGCTGTGTGATTTCTAGCAAGACAATAGTAAAAATCCAAAATCGTTTGAAGACAAACTGATATTAAGACGGTTTGGGGTGGATTTCAAATGGATGTAACACTTCTTGAAAACCACCAAGAAATCTTGGAAGGAATCGACTTCAAACGATAAATTTGTTTTTTAAAAGTGGAGTTTAATTTGGGGTTTGGAAACTGAACTGTAAAAATTTGGGGTTTTTTAATTCCAATTTTCTGTAAAGTTTTATGTATTTTGTGCCGTAAGAAATCGACCATATGACCTTATAGAAAAAAAGACAGAATAATGCTATTGGCTTTGATTAAAAAAATGCAATTTCTCGATAAAATTATATGTTTTTTCCCGTAAGTAATCAACCAGAACCTTATGGGAAAAAACAGAAATTTCTTAAAAATAGGTATTCTATCTTTTATCCCATAAGGAATCGAATAGGTCCTTACGAGAAAAAGACAGAATACTCGTCTTTTTAGTAAATATCATTTTTTAAAATTTGTGAATGCTTTATCTCAAATTTCCTAGTAATAGTAATTCCTATCTTTTTTCCCGTAAAAAATCGACCAGATCTTTATGAAAAAAATGATAGAAATGCAATAGTTAAGGTTTAGGGTTACACTTCCATATTCTTATGTGTGTGTGTGTTTTATTATTATTATTATTATTATTGTGTGAAATGTATAGGTACTTATCATGGAGCCCAAGATTTTGCCAGAGAATTAATTTAAGGCACACTTAACCTCATGTTGCCATCTAGTCAAAATCCATAAGGTTGTCCTAAAGAAATATTTAGGGTCCAGTTAGATATGTTTTGGCAAACCATATTTGGACTCATCCTAGACAGTAACCTAGCACTTAACAGGCAGCTTTTCCACCACTTGCTTCTTAGAGAGATTGTGGACGGCAGAGCAAACGTCATTTCTTTTAACCTATATTTGGGAACATAGTGTATTATGGTAAGGAGGAGTTTGACCTCTTCTTACCACCATACTCATGTCGTACTCTTCACACATGTCTTTAATGATGTCTTTCGACCTATACGTGATATGTGATACGCGAAAGTGTACACGTCGAGTAATAATATAGTTTAAAATAGCCTTAGCCAAGTATCATCCCCAGGGAATCAGTTTGATTATCTTTAGCTATTTAGAGATCATTTTAATATTCTCTAGGGGGACCAAATTGTGATAAATACCTATACTAATTTAATCCTAGAAAGCAAATAAATGGAAACAACAAGGTGAAACTAGACAGAAACACATGCTAGGGTAATAACCTCATTAATGGACAAACTAAATTAATTGTTTAACTCTTAGATTGATTAAATGACAACTATAGACCTAGAATTCTAATATCCATGTATCCTATTTCGAGCTCAACCCTTTCTAACACCTAACCATTAATTCATTATCATGCAATTAATTAATTAGATACAACATTAAGTTCTTCATCATTGATCTCTATTATTCTCCAATCACTTTCGCTCATAATTTAATAAAAGTCTAACACATTAGATCTAACTTAAAGTCCTCTCTGTCGAGCAAAAAATTAAGTAAAAATAATTCAAATATTGGTCAATTGTTCAAATTAAAAGCATTAAAATTAAACATGCTAATATAGTTTATGCATTAATCAAACTTAGAAGCAATCAAAATAGTTTGCAACAATCCATAATTAATTTTTGAACCTTGCGAACACAACTCAATCACTCATGGCTACGGTATAAATGTAGACAGTTCATATCATTCCAAAATACAAAGAAATCAAAAATTGAAGAGCGAAAGAGATGCAAGTTGGGCTCTTGATTGCCATCCTCAATCGTGGTGTCGTGGCATCGTGGAATCACCCTGATTTTTCCTCTTGGAGTACGATGCCTTTTGTTTTAGCCCTATTTCACCCCTTTTCTTACTCTAGGTCAAACTTTGACCTTTTTAAGGGGTATTCTCGTCATGTTTCAATTAGCTCGTACTGGTCCAAAATCTCATTTCCTACAAATTAGACAAATAAAGCATTAAAGAACACATTTATGCAATAAAACTAACCACATTTGAAGCCTAAGAAAGCACTTTTTGAGTGTTTTTCAATGCATCCTACTAACATTTGTGAACTTGGACTGAATTAAATGTCCTATTACACCTTGTTCCTTGCCTGTTGATGGTTATGGTCCATTAACTATTGAGAGCATGTATGAGCATTTATATACCTAGATATCTTAAACAACGTAGAATACTTTTGCTTCCTAGCTTTAATCCTTCATCCGCATGTATCATGTTTACATTTAACTAGCTATCAGCAGAGACTTGGTAGATTTGTCAACTTTGTATTCAAAATTCCTATGTATGGCCATGAGCGACAATGCACGTGCGAGCTCGTCCTTGGGAAGGTATATCTATCCAAGCTCAATATCGTCACTACTAGAAGATTGACTCAACATAATCATTGAAATCTCAATCCAAACACTTTCAAGTTGTGTAGAACTAGTGCTAAATATCGGTGCTTCCCCATCACCACCGGGATATTCCTCCTCATTCATTCGAGTCATCCAATTCATCTAACTGCTCCCCTTCCTCTTCATCACATTTGTAGTCTTCATTGTCATCTTCCTCGGTATTTTCAACTCCAAAACCCTCTCTAAGTCCTGCTTCTACACCAAAACTTTCAGAAAATTGCCAAAAATAGGACAAAATTGGAGGCTTAAAGAGTTTTGGGATGAGTTTTAAATTTAAAGACTTTTGGGACAAATGGATTATGAAAGGTCAAAATTTCCCCTCAGTTAAAAAATCCCTAAGTTTAAGCTTCTCATCAAGATTCAACCCCTCTCGTGTGCTTCTTCCCACTACCCAACGCTGGTTGCGACTTAGACGACAGACGAAGACTACTACCTCGGAAGCAGTTGTGACAGACGATGGCTACTACATCAGAAGCTTCTACGAAGGACGACGACTATGACTCCGGAAGCCGCTGCGATGAGCAACAGTTACAATTTTGAATCGCAACTACAAGAGAAGCATAAGCTACAACTTTGGATATACTAGGTGAGTAAATTTCTACTTTCAGAAGAAGAGGTTGTATACTTTTGTTGGGATCGTGAGATGTCCTTGTAATGGTGTATTTCAAGAAAGCATATTGTGATATTTGCTGAAATTGGTGGTTGGATTTTGAATATACCACAGAGTAGACATGGTTGATTTTTTTTATGGCAAGAAGAATGGTTCTTTATCAATTATACCCAGGATCAAAACGGGTATGGCAGTGAGCCATTGCTAGTATAGTTTTTGCGAGTTGAGTGGGTAAGGGGACATTTTTTTTATAATATTTTATCGAGTATGTGATAAAAAAAAAAAAAATTAAAGTACAGGGAAATGAATATTTTAGTGAAAAAAATTATATGTTGTAAAATTGTAACTGGTTTTAAATGCAAGAAAAATTAAAATTGAAATTAAAATTATATATATATATATATTATATTGCAAAAATTTAAAATTTAAAATAAAAAAATAATTTACATATTAAAAATTTGAAAATTCAAAATTTAAATAAGGGTTATTTTCAAATATAGAAAAATGAGTCAAACTATTTACAAATATAGAAAAATTCCATTGTTTATCAAAACGCGATAAAATTCTATCACAGTCTATCGCTGATAGTAAAATTATAGCAATTTTTATATTTTTCTATATTTGTAAATAGTTTGATATTTTTTTTCTTTATAATAATTTTCCTTAAAATAATATATGAAGAGATTTTTTTAATTCAAAATTAAACTAATATATAAAGTAAATATTAAGAAAGACAAATTAAAAAAAAACACACACAAATTAAATTAAATTATAAAAAAAAAAAAAAAAAAAAAAAAAAAAAAAAAGCCTCCAATGAGAGTTAGACCCACAACCCCATTTAGGCTAAGTGCCTTCCAGCACCGCCTTCTACCAACACGCCAGACAAAGCTTTAGAGCAATTAAGAAACAAAAATAAATTAAATAGAAATGCAACAGGTTTCTCAAAATTTGCTCTTTTAGGAACGTTTCTCAAATTTTAGAAATAGGAAACGGAAACAGTTATCAAATAAGACTGTTTTCTAAAAAATGAGAAACTGAAATAAAAACTGAAAATAAGAAACAAGAACATTATCAAACGGACTCTAAAGTCCAAGTATATTCTTCTGTAGACACTCACAAATGCTTCAAAATAGATAATGAACTTGAAAACAGAGGAGAAGAATTATAAAAATAAAAAATAAAAAAGTCAATCTCCTCAGCGAGTTTTGCGACAACTTTTTGCCATTGGATTCACACCGATAGTCAACTCAAGCCCGGCTCCACCATGTCCCCTTTCATTTCCGCTCACAGAGCTCTATAGGGAGTTTCTTTTATAGATGACCCTTTTTCGGGAGTCTTTATGTTTTTTTGACCTACCCCTACAAACGTATGAAATCTAATCTTATACTTACGTCAGAGCGCACTCCTAGTGTTTATAGTGATATTGGGTTAAGGAAGATAATTTGGAGTTATCAAAATGGGATAATGTAAGTTCAACATTGAAGAGAACCCAAATTTTAAGAAAGATTATTATATTTTAAAGATTTGAATCTGCCCAAGTGATTAGTTACACTGTAATTGTAAGTGATAGCATGTTTGCTATTTTCCTTATGAAATCTTATTTTTTCTATTTTCTAAGTGAAAGTCTTTTTAGTACAATTGAAGGTACGAGGATTTGAATCACAGACTTCGTAGTTACTAACACTCTCGTGTTACTAACACTCTCGTATTTCAATTGAGCTATGTTTGGTTCCAAATAAAAGTTGAAACCTTACTAAGCCATAATTTCTCCAAAAAAATAATAATAATAAGAATCAAACTAAGTAATTTGTAAATCCAACCTTGGAAATATTCAAATCTAATCACAAAATTAATCCTTTGAAAAATAAATATTCAATCATGGCAATAAATTGTCAAGTCCAACTAAAATAATAGAGGATCATAGCTAGTCACAAAACTTCTTTCCAACTTCATCATTTGTTAAGTTTAAAGTGCAAATGAAAATAGCTCACCTGATTAAAATATGATTTACCTTTCTATCTTGTACTTTTAAAAAATTGTAGAGTAAAAAAAAATAATTTTCTTATTTTATTTCATTATACATATAATTTTCTTTATTACTTTATTTCTTTTGTGTTTGTGTAAAGTTTTAGAATCAATATGAAACATATTGAACATTTAGCTCTCCATAAGGTACATCCTAAAGGATCTGTGCTATAACAAACACATTTACATCAACACACATTTACAATGACATTAACCAGAATTCACTTTACAAACTACTCGACTTTCCCAAGGATTTAAAGAATTTGATCATAGGATCATACACATCTTCCTTCGCTTTCATGCTCAAAATGAAGTCAACATGACCATAATTTTCAAGGTAAACTAATTCTGGTACCGACTTCAGCTCCTTGATCGTGTGCTCCAGATCTGTCCAATCTGACAACTCGTCGTTGCCACCATACGCCATCCACAGCGGCAAGGACTTAGGAATACGGCTGAGATCAAAGTCAGGAGGCTTCCTTTGACCGTAGACTCTCAGATTCTTTAGCAATCCATAGTCATATCTGGAAAAAGTACCCTTCCGGATCACTGGTAAAGGGAAAGGAAGGCAGTTAAATCCGCAGTGTCGAACAGCCTCCTATTCTCGCCAGGAGGAGAAAAACATACTCCTATCTAAAGGTCCATTTAATAACCATTTGGTTTTTTATTTTTGAAAATTAAGCCTATTTTTTCTGAAGTAAAAGAGTTGAATTCTTAGCTAAATTTCAAAAACAAAAACATGTTTGTAATTTTTTTTTTTTTTTTTAAGTTTTCAAAACTTGGCTTAGTTTTTGAAAATATTGGTAAAAAGTAGATATCAAAACAAGAAATTTAGAAGGAATGTTTATAGACTTAATTTTCAAAAACTTAAAACTAAATACCAAATGGTTACTAATCAGGACCTAAATAATTGATTTGTAAACTGTTAACATTTCTTCAAACCAATAATTCAATTTCAGTGAAGTAAATTGTTGCCATGTGTTGAAGTAAGGACACTAGTGATGGTTTAGGATCAGTTTTTTTTTTTTTTTTTTTTTTGTTGAAGGAGACATTTGCCCATTCAGTTATATATGGCAGATAGTGACAAATACCACTCTCTCAAATCTTTGGTATAGATGTGTCAGAAATACATTCTTGCATAAGTTTCCTTCTTTCAATTTCGAAAAAAAATGAACAGATTTAACAACAAAAAAACTGATCCTAAACCATCACTAATGTCCTGACTTGAAGTACAATACGACAAAGATGAAATGCAAAAGAAAACGACTTGGGAATAATAGGCTATGTTGTTCGCGCCTAGCAAACGTGAAAGAAAAACAAGACGCTTTTGGAATAGCAAGCAGAATTTGAAGCTTTGATTGAAAGGAATAGGGAAAGGGTGGACAGCGAAGGTTCTAGAAGCTCAATGAAGGATCGGAGGGATTTTTCAAGGGGATGATGGTTCTGGAATTTCTTGAGCAGATGAAGAGACATTAGGTGGGGAGTTGGTCAATAAGAATTTAAGGGCAAGGAAGTGAAAAGGGCAAGTGAGTTCGGTAATTGATAAAAGTTGCTTTGGGACGCTTTAGTTGGAGATAAAGTTGATGAAAAGCGAGGGATTTGATGGAAGATGAAAAGTCACTCAGGTAAGAGATTGAACGAAAGAAGTTAAAGAGGATATGAAAAATCCCTTCATGGAATAGCCTCCTAGATTATTTGAAGAAATCAGGAAAATGGGAAGGAAAAGAAGGAAGCCGAAGGAAGAAAACTGCTAAAGGTTGCAGAGTGTAAGCAATTAAGTGTGGAGTAAACTGTTGAAGATAAAAGAGGTCTTTCTGGGAAGTTGAGTATTCTTTTTGGTTGTGCTTTGATGGGTTTTTTTATATCTCTAGGAGGTTTCTTGAAAAAAGTCGTGAGGAAGAAGATCAAATTTGCAAGTTAATTTCTAGGTGGTCTTGAAAGAGATTGGAATTTATGATGCAAAGTTTCACGATCGAATGTTCATAAATTTATATTAAACTTCATAAGGGAACACTAAAATTAACTTCCCAAGACATACGTGCAGTCAGAAAATTCAAAGATTCATCAAAGTCATGGTATAATAGAACATGAAGCAGAGAGAAGATATTGCAGAGCATACTCTGGAAAAGATGGTGCAGGTTTTTTGCTGATGATGGATGTGGTTCATATTCAAAAAATAAGTCAAAACGTGAGCGATTAAGGCAACAATTTTCCCCTGCAGCATTAAAAGAAGGCATCGTTAGGAAATTTAATGTCTGCACCTGAATAGATTGAAATCCGAACTAGGTACTTTCTTATGAAGAATAAAGCAACATTTCACAGTCATTCCAATCAACAACTCATTATGATTTTCTTTTCTAGTTGTTCCCAATTTTTTCCCAACTACAAAAAGAAACATGACATTATAAATTCCGATATCGATCAATATTGGATTATGACATTTTATTAAGTACTAAACTTGAAACTTTCCTATACTAGGGCATTTAAATCCTGAAACTAATATACAATATAGCATATGAAGTTAAGGTTCAATAATAAAATGGATGAAAATGCAGATATGCATCAGAGTAAAAAATGGAAGCTTAGCAAGGAGGTAGTCCTAGAAGCTTTCTGGCAGCAACATCATATGAAATATGGAGCACTTGGTAAATATCAGTAATATTTTCCAAATTCCATCACGTGGTAAATTTTAGTAATATTTTCCAACCTAGACCTTTCAGTTTTAGGAGAAGATGTACCCATTAACTACATAAAATTATGATCCAATATGTTGGATAAGAGAGAGAGAGATGAAGCAGATTGCATTGAGAGAACCTGTTATTGAACTTAGAACATTGATGCAGTTAACCAGCCGATCACAAAGATTATCTAAAAGGACTGTTCCCCAATCGCTGAAGTAGCATACAAAAACATGGACATGAGTATTGTGAACTATGGTGAAGCTAAAAGGGCAACCCAATACAAAATCAAAATTGGAGATAGCATAGCATGACAACCTTTTAAAGTTGAGTTCACGAAATCCCGCAGCAAGGATTATCTGCCGAGAAAAGTATAAGGAATAAGCTTATTACTATTAATAATATAATCACTTAACAACGCTAATTACACAATAACAAGCCAGGATTACCGTATCAAGATGTGTGTCAACCATTAGACGTACTAATGGAGCAGTGATATGTTCCAAGTACGATATAGGACTTAAAAGAGCAGCTGCTTTAACTTTCTTGGCTATGTCTGGCTGGGTAAGAGCAGCAAAAGACATAATTGTTCCCTGCAAACAAATATAAAAGATGACACCTTAGCAACAATATATGATTGCAGATTAAGAATCTCGTAGAAGAACGGATATGAGACCTGTGAGTGTCCAACAACATAAATTTTCCTGTTTGTCAAAGAATTTATGTAGTTAATCATTTCTGCAAGATCATACAGAGCCAACTCTTCCCAACTCCAATCCCAAAAATCCTACAATCAGAATATACTAGAGTCAAAGACATAAACAGAATCTAAACAAATGCAATTTATGTTAAATTACTTCCAAGATTGTCCTTAGATACTTATGAACCAGTAATCCACCAGACAATATAGTGCAGAAATTTGAGACAAAATAGGCTTTAGCAAATGAACACAATTAGCATGCAATCAAAAAGTCTTTTAAGATAATCTGTCATGTGACTGCTGAACTCCATAAAACCCCACACAAATTTGTTTGAAGTTTGAACTGCCAAATTGACTGGCATGATACTGTCCCACCTCCACCTCAATGCATTGAGCACAGATGAGCTACGGCATGTTTGTATCATTATTTAACTTTCTAGATACATGCAATACACCCTCAACACAATGAGGAAACCCTTTCTATTAATATGTTCTTTCTCTGGATTTAATTAACATCTTACACAACTTAAGGATTCTGTAACAAAGTAATATATGAATACCTTCTCATCCTCTGATAGGGATGTATGCCCATGACTCCACCGTGTTCCACGCACATTTCCTATCCACACATCAAACCCATTATCTGCAAGAATAAAGCCCAAAGATTGTCTTGCAGAATTCAAAAACCATCCATCGCCACCCTGCACATGCACCAGTTCAGACAATGAAAGGTATGAAAAGCTAGTGATAGGAACCCCTTATCTGTGAGAATGATCCCAGACTACAAAATTATTCAAAATTCAATATCCATGTTTCAAAATACGCAGTTATTAATCTCCTAGTCGAGAAAATTTATGGATAAGTGGATCTTGCCAAGCATAGAAATGTTGTACCAACGAATGAGACTCAAAAAGACTATTCAATATACTTTGAGATGGGTAAAAAGAACTTGAAAGTAATGTCACTTGGAGAGACAAGAAAACAGAGAGCAGAAGATTAAAAAGAGAGACAGAGACCGAAGAAGCCTTGGCTAAATTCTGCCTTGAGGCTTTAAGGAATGCATCTTACGATACTAGTTCCTTAAGTTACAACTGGAAAGCATGTTTGCACTATTGGAGTATCATCCGTCGCAGGACCATGCTAATCTTCTCTATATCCTTCCAATTTTATTGAATGTCTCCAAAGGGATGAAAATAATCATTACACTGGAATATCAAGAGATGGGGGCAGTTGAAATTTACAACGAAAGGAGATAAGACTCAGAAGTATAAAAATATCAGGCAACGATATCGTTCCCCTAGCTATTGCTGATAGAGTTAGACCATAAAAGTGTAAAGTGACCTAACAAATACAGTTACAACATTGCAACCGTAAGAAGACTCACCATGAACAGTCCATGGAGGAGCAAAATTGGAGGGCCTTTTTGTTTTTCCAAATCTCCATTGCGTGAAGATACACGTTGCAGACCCAATAAAAAGCCATCCTTCGTTTGAATCTAAGAAATTTATAAGAAAATCACGTCCGTCAGTACTGCACAACCGTACTCAAGTGCACTACTAAAAGCACAATTCATCAGCCCAGTCTGCAATAATGGATAGCATTCCTCAGAATTCAACAGAATGATAATAAATTCAAAATGAATAAAAATAACAAAATTATACGGTAGAAATGCGTTAAAGCTCCAAATAGCTAATGAGAAATTGATAAAATCAGAGATAAAATAATAATAATAATAACAAAATTATACGGTAGAAATGCTTTAAAGCTCCAAATAGCTAATGAGAAATTGATAAAGTCAGAGATCTACATACGAGTCAAAATCAATCATATTTCTTAGCGTATTATCTCTATGCCTATTCTTTCGATTACAAACACAAAGAACGAAACAAATGCATCGGTTTATCCAGAAACTCGATAGAAACAAATCAAACCAGGAAGAACGTCGAATCTAAGAATACAAATAAATTCATTCCATAATTCTCACCTCAGGAAACATAATAAACAAGAAACTCAAAAGAAATATCAAACAAGAAGCATTAGAGCCAATTAGTTGACTAAATCCATTCCAGTTTTTCCACTTGAAACAGAGCGACGAACACTAATACCGTATCATTTCACAAACAATTCGTAATCTACACCGTCCAGTAATTAAGCAGCAAAACAAATAGAAGCGAAATGAGAGAAGCAGAGTACCGTATGCTCGGCGCAAGGATAGCCAGCAGGTTGAACGAGTTGAGAGCACAATGACTTGTAGTCGGACAAAGCGTGAGGGAGAATCGAGTAATCGACGGAACGGTAGGAGGAATGATCGGCGGAGTGGAGAGGGAAGAAGTAAAGAAGAAATATCAGAGCCATCAATGGCGTCGCCATCTTCGAAACAAAGATTGACCTTCAAGTCACAGTGAACAAAATTAGTTAGCAAAGAGATAAACTGTTCATTGTATATTATTATTTGGGGAAAGAGGAAACTAAGAAGATGCTCTTCATCCAAATCGAATTGGTTGGTGGTTGTGTCCACGCGTTCACTCGCTAATCACAGCGCGTGCAGAATATTCGTTGCTTTGCTTGGGAAGGGCATTGTTTTAATTTAGGAAAACCAATTTCTTAATCAAAGTCTCGCTTTAGAAAGAAAAAAAATATATATTTATATCTCCGAAAACATCCATTTATACCCTAAATTTTATAGATTTATTCCATCAATTTAACTACTGAACTAATAATTTGATCTATGTAAACCTTAAATGTACTCATTTATATCTTTTATTATGTTTTTCTCCTCATTTAAAATTTATAATTGTATCAATTAAACCTCTAAACTTTTATAAATAAATCAACTTAGACTCTTAAGTCAAAATTTCTTTCGAGAATCATCCATGCATTTATGCTCCTAAATGGTTAATGCATAACTTTTATGTATGTATAAAACATTTTTCATGTAAGGATTAATATAAATTAGAGAAGAGACGTTGAATCAAATAGATAATAATGATTTTTCATTTATAGGAGCGATTTTTCATATTCTCATGTTCATGTGTTTTTCTCCTCTATTTAGAAAGAATTAACACTTTTGCTTACTACTTTGGTGAAATTTTTCTTGAAAGTTTTAGAGGATAATAATTTTGTTTAGCTGGTATTAAGAAAAAAGTGAAAATACCAATAAATCACTCCTACGATCTATATTGATTCAAGATCTAAATTAATAAATTACTAGTGTTAAGAGATTTGATATTGACGATATTTTTTTAAGGATGTTGTCGCAGTTATCCCAGAGATGTTTGTTATCTTGTCCCTTGGATTGTTCTTTAGGGATGTCTCTACAAATGTTGTTCCATACATAATATATTTTCCTCATCTAAAAAAATTTGGGTGGTTCTCCTCAAGGATTTGTTTTCTCTTATGGGCTTAGCAGATTATAGTTTGGGTTTGGTTCTCATTTTTTGTTGTGCATATTTAAGTGGATATTGTACTCTTTTAAGAGTTGACGTTTTGAAGGTTTTTTGAGTCATTGTCTTGTGTTTGTATCATAAACACAAGTGTGCCAATGCATGTGATTGTGAAGCTTTTGCTATTGTTGGTCTTGAATGGTTCTCTAGATCATATTGAATCGTTCTATTGTATCTTCAAGAGGCATTCTCATACTTAGAAAGAGCCTAAGTTTTTCCAAGTGAAATGGTCTTCATTTGAAGGTGAAAAGATAAATGTTCTCATCTCGAGAGGGAGTCTCACACTTAAGGGGAGTATAAGTTTCATTGAAGGGGACTCTCACACTTAAGGAGATCCTAATTGATCATTCACTTAAGTTAGGCTATTTGTATGTCACTTTAATTGTCATATGTTTATTTATAGATCATAAGTACAACATTGTAATCACTTATTAATTGTCCTCGATTGTTGTAACATTTGTGTGTCAAATAATCTTTCTTTCAATTAGATTAAAATTTTAATTGATATAACTTCTAAAGTTGATAAGGATAGAATTGAATTTTTTTTCAAAAGAAAATATTGAATGAGACCATGATCACATTATAATTTTTAAATATAGATTTAAAAACCTTCCTTTTTCTTAAAAATCATTGAATACAAATTCAAAATATTTTTATAGTTTTATCTCTCACACATCTCCAATCCATCAATATTCGTTAATATTTTAGTTAGCTACACGCACCTTTTATAATCTTATCAAATAGTCATTTACCCCAACTATATTTAATGGTCAAGAAAACATCTAAGATCTTAAATTCTAGATATGTATTTAATAAGTAAAAGTGTGTAAGCTTGAAGTTAAAAGAAGAAAAATTCATGTTTAATATATGAGTTTGTTTATCCCAAGTTATGAAATTTGTTTGTACTTTTTCCACAGATCAGATATCCACTACTAATATGTCAAATTTTAGACATAAAATTCAAATTCACCTTTTTTTTTTTTTTTTTGTTATATTATACCATTAATATGTAGCACTAAATCCACAAGTTGCATTAAACTTTTTTTTAATGTAATTTGTGGTAAACTAAAATGTTTACAATAATGTCTATTCAAACATAGTTAATGATGAAAATACTTATTATGTATCTGAAGATTTTATCATTCATTAACACATTTGTTTGTTGTTGTTGTTTTTTTTTTTTATTTTTGAAGATTAATTAACACATTTGTTAGACGTAGTAAAGCATACTTCGTGTTGTACCAAAAATAATAATAAAGAATACTTTATATTAATAAATTGATAAAATTAATAGTATATTTAACATTTTCTACATATTCCTTAACATGAATAGAGACTAACGGTATACATGGTCGCCAATATAATTATAGTTCAACAAGTATACAGTTTGTACTATCGACTTCAAGGTCGAATGTTCAATTTTTCTACTTATATATTATTAAAAAAAAAAAAGAAAGAGAAAAAGAGAGGTGCATGCACACTTGACACAGATCAATAATATATTAGAACATGTGAATATCATGTTTTTAAATTTATAAAAACAAATTTTAAAAAATACCAATAACTTTGATGAAGAGGGGAGACCTTTCTAAAAAAAACACAATAACATAAACAGAATTTTGTATCCTTTAATATTAATAATTTAATTTTACCTTCTTATTTTTATCCTTTTTTCTTTTGATTTTTTTTTTTTTAGTTTAGGCCTTTTTGATAAACACAATAACAAAAACAATATTTCGTATCTCTCTCTTTTTCTTCTTTTCTTTCTTTTTTTATTAAGATTAGTAATTTTATTTTAGGAGAATTTTTAAAAATAGAAAACTGAGGGAAACTATTTACACAAAATAGTAAAATTTTTAGAGAGTTGTGATAAACGTTGATGGAAGTCTATTAGGGTCTATCAGTGATAGAAATGATAGAAGTCTATCACTGATAGATGCTGATAGAAGTCTATCAATGTCTATCAGTGTTTTTTTTTTTTTTTTTGCTATTTTCTATAAATAGTTTGATATTTTTTCTATGGTTAAAAGTTTCCCTTCATTTTACCTCTTTGTTTTATCTTTTCTTTCTTTCGTATTTTTTATTCTTTTTCAAAATTAGACCATTCTAGCAAATACAATTACCAAATCAAAATTTTGAATATCAAAATGTTGTTGTGTTATTTTTATTATTATTATTTTTTGACTTGGACAAATGACTTATTTGGTTATTTCTTATATTGTATGTTTTTTTAGTTCTTTTTTTTCTAGTAGTAAATTTTATGCACTTTCATGTATTTCTAGGTATCGAAAAATTTCAAATTGTAATTAAACAAGTATATATTATGAATTTCAAAAAGTTTAAAATGTACCATATGAGAGTTTTCAATTAGATCTTTAATTGTATCTTTATATGTTTGAAATTTTAATTTGATTAACTCTTCCAAATTTTGGAATATACATACTTCAACATTTATTTTCACATGGACACTGTATATTCATTATCCAAAAAAGTTTCAATGTCAACAATAAAAAAGTTATTATCAAATCCACAAGCAATCTTAATTTTATCTAAGATAAAAGAATATCAAGAGATTTTACTTGAAAGCTCTCGTTAGTTTATTAAAAACTCATTCAATTTCTCTTTA
Source organism: Lagenaria siceraria (assembly GCA_002890555.2). NCBI lineage: Eukaryota > Viridiplantae > Streptophyta > Magnoliopsida > Cucurbitales > Cucurbitaceae > Lagenaria > Lagenaria siceraria. Next base: position 6,540,011 of record CM016486.1, read on the forward strand.
TAACTCAAGGTAAAGAATAACCTATTATGAACAAAATTATCTAAGACTTATGGGAGAGTCTAAGTGAAAATTCAGTGGGACCCATGAAGTGAGGTGAGCTAAAGAGCCTAGGAGAGATCTATGGAAAGCCTAAACTGAGGTTAAAGTGGAGCTGAAGATGACCCATGGAGAGCCTAAGCGAGCTTAGAGATAGCTCAGTGGGACCCATGAGGCAAGCATAGTGAAGCTCAAAAGAGACCTGTGAGAGAGCTTAAAGTGAGTTTAGAGATAGCTCAATGGGACCCATGAGGCAAACATAGTGGAGATCAAGAGATCTCATAGGAGAGCCTAAACGAGCTTAGAGATAGCTTAGTGAGACCCATGAGGTAAGTTCAGTGAAGCCTAAGCTTAGAAGAGAACTCAAGAAGACTCACAGAAGAGCTCAAGAGAGCCTAGAAAGAGCTCAATGGGACTCGTAAGCTAAGCTTAGTGTAATTCAGGTGAGCCTAAGCCTAAAAGAGAGCTTAGGAGAGTATGAGTGAGCTTAGAGGATCCTAAGCCTAGAAGAAGGCTTAGGAAGGTCAAGCTCAAGCCTAGAAGAGTTCAGCTTAGAGGAGCTTAAGCCTAGAAGAAAGCTTAGGAGAGTCAAGCTCAAGCCTAGAAGAGTTCAACTCAAGAGAGCTTAGAGGAGCCTATGCCTAGAAGAAAACTTAGGAGAGTCGAGCTCGATTGAGCGATTGTAGCTGAAGTTGTCCACATTTATAACGGATAGGCCTTTAATAAGATGTTGAGAATTTAAGTGATGCATTAGTTGCAGCAATAATAATGGTGTAACTGCTCAAATAACTAACTCGACGGTTTCAAAGATTAAACACGGACATTATGACCTTAGGCATCAGTTACATTCTACTACCCTATAAAAATGACTGAGACCATTGGTCAAAGGTACGCCTAAATACGCTGAAAATATCTATTACTTCTTTACTTCTAGTTACTAAAAAACACAAGACTGACTTGAGCGTCAGAGTGTGCGTGGCTGAACACCACACCGTTGTATATTTTCTTATGTCTTGCAGGCACTCGGACGAATCTCTCCAAAAGAAAACAAATTCATAGTTGATCCATTTTTTTGGCATGAATAGTCTGTTTGTGGGGAGATTTTGTTTGTAGTTTACCACTGAGGATTCAAGTCATCAATATGAGTAACGAGATGAATCGCCAGAACTCAGCTAAAAATATCGACGGTGAATCTAATCATGATCACCACCCGAGGAAGACACTTGACCTAGATCAGAATGTCACGCCACCAACAGAGACTCGTCAGCTGATGGAGAAACCTACCAACGAATATGTCACTCTAGCAGATAAGGTGAGAGGATTGGATCAAAGTTTGAGTGAAATTATGGAGTGACTCAAGCATCCCAATCTCGTAATGGAAGCTTTGGCAAGGGTGGCCGAGAAATACCCAGCGGGAAGCCGACGTTGGGAGCGACGGAGGAAAAACTAATTGGCACCTGCACCTCAAGACGCCACTTCCGTTGTACGAGATGGAAGAAATTGAATTTCCAACGGAAGCAATTTATCGCGTTCTGATTTCAATTACTCAATTATGAATTTTAAAAAACAGAGAAAATAGAAAAGAACATGATAAACAACATGCTTTTTGAAAAGGAAAAGAAAAAGGAAGAAGAAGTTGCTTACCCTTGATGAATCTTTTTCACAAAATCCTTCTATAAAAGGATAAGGACACTACCACCAAAGAGCACTCACTATTCTCAAGGTTATCAAATCCATGGAGAGTGATCTCCATTTGTCTATTTAAAGGGAGGAAGAAGAAGAAGTTATCTTTTCATTTAGAGAGAAATTATGGAGAGAGTTAGCGGGGAAGATTTATGGAGAAAAAAAAAACTCCACACCATGTTCATAATAACTCCCAAATGGGAGTTATTATTTTCTTTAATTTAATTTAAATATTTAATATATAATAATAATTAGTTACTAATTAACCAATTTCTCTCACATAACCTATAGTTTAATATGAAATATTCACATTATTTTTAACCTATAGTTTTATATGAATCTCATTCATATAATATTTAATATTTGAATCTTATTCAAATATTTCTCTCATGTATATTATAAAGTTTAATTTTTACATTTCATATAAAAATCTAGTTTATATTATAATGTATCAATATACATTATTTAATTGTATCTTATACAATTAATCCTTTAACTTAATTTGAACAATTCAAATTAAATCAAGACAAGTGACTGTCATCTTAACCTATATGAGCTAGCAAGTGGACCTAATAGACCTATCAGTTTGAAGCTCCAATGGTACGAGATTAATTAATTAAACTTTTAAATTAAATTAATCAATATTCATTAATTGTCGGTCATTCCACTAAAGATCGACAGCTGCACTCTTCTTATTATAGATATATTTCTATGTCCACGGATATAATCAATCAACAGCGAGTCGACCCTTCACAAACTGCTCGTAACAACAGCTGGGTCAAATTACCGTTTTACCCTTGTGTTACTTCTAACTCTTTAAGTACCACTAATCCCTCTAATGAACAATTTAGTCATAGTCAAATTATGAGCTAGACCCTTCTTTGGCCAGTGAGAGGGTGAGGCGCCTCATTGTTTAAGGCCCGATATCAGCTCTTAAGGGAGAGCAATTCATAAGACATGAATTCCTTCTTGTACAGTTGAGTTCCCAGTTGCCTGCTTAGACAAATCCTCAAAGTGGTAGGCTTATTGAGTCGGAAAACCTGGTCACTCTCACCCATACAAATCAAAGGATTGCCCTCACAAGCAGGAGTTCACAACTGACTCAGAATTAAGGTCGAGTCACCTATGATCATCCTAGTGAAATGTAAGTCTCATTAAGTAACAGTGTTAATACGAGAGACTAATCATTTCGCAGTCCAGTCTTATATATGTCTCACATATATAGGATACCCCCACTCACATGTCTCCACATGAACATTTAGGATCTAAACGTTCGTGACACTTTACAACACTTGTAACAATCACAAAGTGGGCCGTATCCGTAGTGTTACCAGGATAAGGTACCTAGCCTTATCCATCCACTATAGACCATTTAGGTTATCACTTAAACACGATCCACTTGTATGTCTCTACATACATGTTTAAGCTACTACTAATAACCTAGGATTTTAGTTTATTGGTTTTTTTGGGCTAGTGCAACTAAATGTCAAAGAAAATAACAATTCTTTTATTAAATAAATAATTTTATTTGTACAATACAAGTTTACAAAATACAAGACCACGAGATTTAGGGCATCAACCCCAACAGAGATCGGGCCAAGGGAAAAGCTTCGATAGATGAAGGGGTCGGAGAGTCCCATAATAGAAGGCCAAGACCAACAGAGAGAATGATCATAGGAGGTAATGACAAAAGGACAGGCTATCCAAATCTTAGGAAGCGGTTGACTGTCGATCGTCAATCCAAGACGAAAACTGAACGAGCTGGCAGTCGTGCAAAAAGCTTAAGTCGGAGATCGTGAGTTGCCCAGAGCAATCTGCAGCTTGAAAGTTTAATCGATCAGAACTGTCTGACCAAGACACGGACCTATATGAGCTCATTAACCAGAAGAGAAGAATACAATAGGAGGAAGACAAAGAGGTTGGCAGTCGACCGTGAGAGATCAAGTTGTGACGAATCCAAAACCAACTAGGAGATATGAAGCGAGCGCAAGGTCATGATGGGTTAGACCAGGAGAATCTGTTGGATCAAGTAGGTTCACCCTTTATTGAAGAGATCATGCAGGAAGAGGTACCTTTGAAGTTTAAGCTACCGGTAATGAAAGCCTACGACAGATCAAAAGATCTAGTGGAGCACTTGGACACCTTTCGGTCATGGATGGATCTCCATGAAGTCTAAGATGCCATCAAGTGCGAGCTTTCTCATTCACTCTTGCTGGACTTGCACGAAAATGGTTTCATAAGCTTAAAAGAAAATCAATAGCCTCCTTCCGTGAGTTGGCTCGCACTTTCGTTACTCAATTTCTTAGAGGACGAGAACAGAGGAAGCTACCAACTCACCTTTTTACAATTAAACAAGAGAGGCATAAGACACTGAGAGAATACGTCTCAAGGTTCAATAGTGAGGCACTTCAGGTCGAAGGCTACACTGATGAGGCAGGCTTGACCACCATAGTTGTGGGGCTTAGAGATGAATGATTCCTATGGTCGCTTAGTAAGAAAGTTGTTACAGCTTATGTTGAGTTGCTAAGTCGTGCATAGAAGTATTGAAGGAATCGGATTCCTCAGCAGAAGCGCGTGAACGCGTGTGCTTTCGAAGTTCATTTTGGAAATCGTGAAAACAGAGAAACACTCAAACACAAGATAAACATAGATACGTAATTAAGCATGTTTTTCAAGAAGAAATCAGGGAGAAGAAGTTGTCTTTGAAAACATTCTTCAATCTTCTCCAATTCTTCATAATAACTTTGATCTTAGCAACTCCTCTATCGTCACGAACAAGGACACTACCACAAACGTCTTCCTTTCTATTCTCCAAGGAAGAATCAATAAAGGAGTTGTGGGCTCTTTGTTTCTTTTGGCAAGGGTAAAAAGAAATTGAGAGAGAGTTTTTTAGACTTAGAGAATTACTGAGAAAAACTATTCTTCCACCTCTTTTAGTTCACTGCAATTGTTCTATATGAGAGAGAGAGAAGTGGCGGAGGGAGTTACAACTCCCCACCACCAACGTGAAATAACTCCCAGTTATTTTCTAATTTATTAATTTAGTAGTTATTAAATCATATTTAATATTATTAAATTAATAATATTAATTTAATTAAAATATATTGAATCATATTTAATATATATATAATTAAATAAAATTAATTAATTAACAATTAATTAATTAATGAATTAAATATCATATATTTAATTTAATTTTAATCATATTTAAATAACGTTCTCTCACATAACCTATAGTTTTAATATGAATCATATTCATATTAAATTTAACCTATAGTTTTTATATGAATCTCATTCATATAATTAATATTTGAATCTTATTCAAATATTTATCTCTCATAATATAAAGTATAATTTTGAATCTCATTCCAAATAAACTTTATATAATGTATATGCATACATTATATTAATTATATCACATACAATTAATTTCCATATTTAATTTGAACAATTCAAATTAATCCAAAAATAATTGATTCTTATCAAAAAACTTAATGAGCTAGCAAGGGGACCTTATGGACCTGTAGATTAGAAGTTTCAATGATATGAGATTAATTAATTAAACTCTTTAATTAAATTAATTAATATTCATTAACTTTAGGTCACTCCACTAAAGACCTACAGTTGCACTCTTCGCACTATAGATATATTTTTGTGTCCATGGATATAACCAATCAACAGTAAGTCGACCCTTCACGAATGGCTCGTAATTACAGCTGGTTCAAATTACCGTTTTACTAATATAATTATATCTAACTCCTTAGGTCTCACTGATCCTCTAATGAACAACCTGTTTATGGTTCTACCATAAATAAAACTCTCTCGAGCCAATGAGAGGGAGAGGCCCCATTGTTCAAGACCTAGAGTCGGGAGCAATTCCTCTACTTACCCTAAAGATGGTAATGAATGAATTCCATCTTGTGTGGCTCTGTTTCCAGCTCCCTATTAGGACAAATCCCCAAAATAGTAGGCTTATTGAGTTGGCAAAACTGACCACTCTCACCCATACAGATCAAATGATTGCCCTCATAGGCAGGACTTCATAACTCTCACTCAGGAATAAGGTCAGGTTACCTATGGTCATCCTATTAAAAAGTTAATCTCTTCAAGTAACGGCGTTATAAAGAGAGATTAATCATTTTGCGATCCGGTCTTATACAAACTCTTTGTATAAGATACCCCCACTCGCATGTCTCCACATAAACGATTAGGATCAAATCGTTTATAACACTTACAACTCTTGTAACATTTACAAAGTGGGTCGTATTCGTAGTGTCACCAAGATAAGGCACCCAACCTTATCCATATACTACAAACCATTTAAGTTATTACTTAAACATGATCCACATGTATGTCAACCACATACATGTTTAAGTTACATAAAATAACCTTGGATCTTTCTTTAATAGATTATTGTATGTATTAAATAATCAACCATTACTTCAAATAACAGATAACTACGAGGCTTTAGGACATACATCTCAATAAGTATATGAATGCAGGAGAGCTACTCTGCTTTAGAAGAACTGAAAAAGAAAAAAGCATCCAAGGATGAGGCCATAAGGAGAGGAGCTATAGGGAAGAAGAACGTTTAGATTTGAAGAAGAAGAAGACTGAAAGATGGGCTACCTCACAAGAATGGCCGAGTCATAAAGGTCTGTCACCTTTTAAGTTTGAGCGATATACGCCTATGGTGGTCCCTGTCGAGCAAATTCTTATGGAAATACAAAACAAAGAAATGCTTAAACGACCAACTAAGCTCCGAGCAGGATCACACCGGAGGAACAGAGACGAGTATTGTCTATTCCACAGAGATCATGGACATGCAACATTTGACTGCTTCGACTTAAAAGAAGCTATTGAAGCCCTGATTCAGAGAGGTCAGTTGAAAGAATATGCTAGAGAGAGTAGGAAGTTGATAGGTGACCAAGAAAGATCTAATCAAGGTCAGTTAGATCATATTTCGAATCCCCCCAGAGAGATCAAATGATTTTCGGTGGACCAGAGGGAGGTGATTCTTGGAGAAAGCGTAAGGCCAAGGCTTGGTAGACATGCACTAACCCAGACACTTACGAGGTGTGTTTGCTAGTTGCCAATGATTTGCACATTAGTTTCTCGGAGGAGGATGCAACTCAACTACATCAGCCTCATAATGATACTTTAGTCGTATCTTTGACCATAACGAACGTAAAGGTCCACCGCATACTAGTAGATGGAGGATGCTCGGCCAACATCCTATCTCTATCAGTCTTCAATGCCATGAGATTAGGACAGGAGCGGTTAAAAAGTAGGCCAAATCCATTGGTAAGATTTGGGAGGCATGAGGTTGTTGGACCGCTATGGCAACCCTAGAGGGGGTGAATAGGGTTTCTTTAAGCTAATGAAAACTTTTTACTAATGTGGGCCCAATTAAACAAATTAATACACTTTATACTAACAAGTAATTTAAACAAGAATTTCATGCAAATAAATTCAATCCAAAGTAATCAAGAAATTAAAAATAATACTTTGAAGCACCCTATTTAATTCTAATAATAAGATTGGTAAAGATATGCAAATTTAAGAACTACCAATCAAAGTAAACAAATATGACCAATTAATTTCAAGGAATAAAAATTGCAATTAATTTCAAACAATAAACTATAATAGCAAATTAATTGCAAAATTAAATAGGAGAGGGATAGAGAAAATGACACCAGAAATTTATAGTGGTTCGGCACAACCGGCCTACATCCACTTCCCAAGCTCCTCTTGGGTATGTCACTAGAAACCTTGACTCTTTCCACGGCTTAGAGTCGAACCGCTACAATGTTCCTTTTTCGGGCGCAAGAACAAACCCGATCCTTTCCACGGTTGAGGATCAAATCGTTACAACCACTCTTTTTAGGGATCAAGAGCAACCCTTACAATGAATTTTGGAAATGAAGAATAAGATGAGGAAAACTCTCTCAAAGAGTAAATGTACAAATTTAAGCTCTCAATAAATCAATCCTCACAATACAATAAATCTCTCTCAAGAATTAGGTGAAAAGAATAAAATTGAAGCTTGGAGAGAGAGCAACAATGGAAGCTTAATGAATTATGGAGGATTGAAAAATAATAAAAGTTCTTAAAATTTGGAGAAGATGAAGTGTTTAAAAAGAGAGAAAAGTTGTTGGAAACTACATTAAATTTGGACCATTAGATGTTGGTAAAAGAAAATTGAATAGTTGAGATTTAAACTCAACTAGCCGTTAGACACACACATAAAATAATATAAAATTCATTTTCTTTTAAAGGCAACTAGCCGTTAGACACAAACATATAATAATATTAAATTCATTTTCTTTTTAAAACAATTCTTTTTAAAACCAACAAAAATCAAAAGCTCCATGTTTCACTTATCTATTTCTCCACTTGTCATCCTCTAGTAGGTCCACTTTGATGATTTGGCCGCCACGTCATCGACATCGGGTATTTTTCCGTTAAGCTTGTTCCAGCCATATCTTCTTCGTTTGAACTCCGATTTGAGTGATTCAAATTACATTGGAACCGTTGTTCCAAGCTCTACACAATGGACACTTCAAAACACTCAAATTGTTAATAAATAAAAACAGGTTTGTTATCATCAAAACATTAATTAATTAATTAATTAAAATTAATTAATTTGATATTAAGGGCCAAAAAGCCAATAGAGGTGCATCTCGAAGGGAGTATAGAGCTACCTATTACATTGGGCGATGGGATGACTAGTGTAAGCACCATAGTTAATTTCCTAGTGGTTGATGACAAGTCCATCTACAATGTGATTTTAGGAAGACCAGCTCTTCACCAGATGAGGGTTATTCCATCGACTTTATTACTAAGTGATGAAATTCTCAATGTCCAATGGGGTGGGAATGATTAGAGGGGAGCAGCTAATATCTCGAGAGTGTTCCTAAACAATCTTGAAGGGTGCAAAGATTAGAGTTGAAAATTCGCCAATTAAAGGAGCAATAAACGCTGTTAGTAATCGAGTCTATGCAAGCGTAGGAGAGACTGAAGTAGATTCACAGACTTTAGTGCCTACTACTTTAGGTGAAAAAAGCTACGATTGAAGGCAAAAGAGAAAGCAATAGTAAAGATGAACATACTTTGATCAACAGTGGGATAAAAATTAGATACCCTCAGAGCATCTAATAGCTCGAGACTTCAAATTGACTAATGAAGTTGGTCATAAAGCTCAATATGTATGAAAAATGCTTCATCAATTGAGAAATTAGTTGTTTCAAATTTTATGGCTAAAATAGTCTCACCTACAACCCTCGTCAAACTCACAAAGATTTATTCAGTTGAGCCAAAAGCCCCAACTTGTAATAACCTACTCTAGACATTTTAAGTGAAAGGTCATTTAATGAAAAAGGGTGTGGAACTAAACTTTTGTTGATGTAGTCAGATGGAAAAAAGTTTGGATTCTTATTGTACTCAATACAACTTGCTCCTATTAGACAATATTTGAACATGTTTGAGTATGAAGACAAGTAAGTATGAAAGATAAGAAAAAATACAGTACAAAAAAAATTGTCATTATCATCCAAATAAAAAGTACAAAATAATTCCAAAAAAATATATAGAAGCTTTAAAGTACAAAAGCAACAGAATCATGATTTAAAAGTGGAAGAACATCCATATGTACATAATGTTCCAATTAAAGATCCAAAATATGTGTTGAAGTAGTTGACTTTAGAATGACTTTAGTAGTACGTAGATAGCGGATTTAAACCATGAAAAGTGCAAAAAAAAAAAAAATTATTTATTTATTTAAGAGCATAGTGAATGAAAGATTGCTATATTAACTTGCCACATAGGCATTATTTGTAAAACTGAACCTTAAAAAAGAAAAAAAATAAAAGAAAAATTATTTGAATAAGTCAAAATGCTTATACTTTATATTATATTAGCATTTGTGACACTTCATTCCTTCTTTATTATGTCTAGAAATTACCGAAATTGCAACAATCTCCGTACATGATTTTCCACCAAACAAATTCTTCTTTACTTCTTTTTTTTAAATATTTTATGTGTGTCATAAACTAAAAAGTAAAATACAAATTCTCCTTATATTTTATTAAATTCTTACATGAAATACATAAAAATAGGTACATCCTCACTGCATAGCTTACATTTAACAATATTATCTTCCTCATTACTTTCATAGTATGTCAACCGAAAAGACAAAACCTACTAATTAAGATCCTTTCATTTCTCTATAATTACCAAAAACAAACCCTATTTTTCAAAAAGGAAAGAAAATCCCTTATTAAAAACACATTTAACTATTTTACATTTCAGCCTTAGTAGGCTTAAGATCCTCCCCACCAGATTTTCCCTCTTCCTCAATCTTCACCACTTTAGCTTCTTTCTTCTTCTCTTGAGGCAACTTAGGCACAATGACCTTTAAAACCCCATTCTCCAAGTGGGCCCTAATCTTTTCCATGTCAGCATTTCCGGGCAGCCTGAATTGCCTCCAGAACCTGCCCGAGGAACTCATCCTCTCTGCCCGATGCCACCTCTCCCCTTCCACCTCACCCTCACCCTTCATCTCTCCACTGATCCTCAACACTCGATTTTCCTCTACCTCGATCTTCAAATCTTCCCTCTTTACTCCGGGAATGTCCATCCATATCACGTGCTCTTCATTTGTCTCCTTCCAATCCGCACGTGCCACTGCCAGCGTGTCCACCGCCGATTTCGGAACGCTTAGTGGACTCTGTTCTAGGATCCTGAATGGGTCCTCCGAGTAGCCACCTGTCACAACAGGATTTTAACTCTTCCATTAATTCTAATCTCTGAATTAATTTAGATACCGTTTCATTTTTTTTTGTTAAAATTTATTTAGTTTAAACTTCCATTAATTTTAACCTATTATTATAATTTAGACACAGTTTAAGTTTCGTTTGATAGCAATTCTATTTTTAACCTTTTTTTTTTTCCCTAAAATTTGTTTGTTCACCTTTGTTAAAAAAAACATTTAAATGTTTTTGAAAAAAATATTTTTTTTCTTGAATTTTAAAATTTTAGTATGAAAAAAAGGTGGATAACAAAATATAACTTAGTTTTTAAAAACTAAAAATAAAAAATTAATATAACGTTTTTATAACTATTTAGATTTAATATTTTGTTTTTGAAAATTAAGATTGTTTTCACACAATTTTTTTTTACTATGATTGTTCATATTTCCAATATATCTTTGATTTCTTAACGTTTTGTTTTTGAAAATATAATTGTTTTCCCACAATCTTTTTATTATGATTTTTCATGTCTTATATGTCTTTGATTACTCAACTAATTTTTAAAGCAAATTTTTAAAAACTATTTTTTTAATTTTCGAATTTTAGCTCTGATTTTTAAGATAACGCCCAAATTGTGAAACAACAAAAGCATAAAATACAAAAACAATACCTGAAAGTGATAAGGGCTTAGTTTTAAAAACAAAAAATTAAGACCCAAATAATTACTAAAAGATCTTAGATTCTATTGGATAATCATTTAATTTTTTTAACTTTTAAAAATTCAACTTGTAAACATCTTTTATCTCTCTAATTTTTTTTTTTTTTCTCTTATTTACCTTTTATCAATCCAAATCAAATTTTAAAAATTAAAAAAAGTATAAACTTTTAAAAATTCAACTTGTAAACATCTTTATCTCTCTAAAAAAATTTTTTTGCTGTTATTTACTTTTTATCAATATTTAAAAAAAAAAAAAGTTTTCGAAAATCCTTATACTTAAGGAAACACAAATTATGATAAGAAATTGAGAAAATTAGGTTTGATTTCAAAAAATAAAAAACTGAAGACGAAATTGAATTGAGAAAAAATATATTTAATTTTCATAAAATAAAAAACTTAACACAAAATTGTTACCAATGAAACCTTAGTTTTATGTTTTTTATTTTTAAATATACTCGCGTGTTCTTATCCTTTCTTTGTAATAGTTTTAAATCTTAAATTCTTACCTAAAATTTTAACATATATATATATATATACCCCATCAAAATCTAAACTAACTAAGAAAACAAAAACAAAAACTAGGGATTTGGAATGGATCCAACTACTTAATTAAAAATACATAAAGTAGAATGATAAGGCAATAATGGATTACCTGGTTGCATGAGATCCCATATGGAACGATAAGGCATCAGAGCATTAGCTTGTTGGTTGGCGAAGAACATAAACAGCAACAATGCAAGTGGAAGAATGAGGCTCAGCAAGTTTCTGGGTAAGCCCATCATGGCCATAGTTCTTAATTAAAATTACTGACAAGCTTATTCCTTGATTATCGTATTTTGAATAATTAGTTTGAAAATGGAGGAAGGCTTTATATAGGATGATGGTAAGGCTAATAATTTGTGGATATAGTTTTGCTAATTCCACACAAAAGTAGATGTCTCTAGATAAAGCCACCGCTTTCTAGAAACTCGAACAATGAACGCAGCATATGACAACTGGCCTTTCCTTTTTCACTTTTTCTCTTTCTTATTTATTTTTCTTTGAAAATTTACTTCGTTAACTATAATTTAGAAACTGGGAATTTTGATTTACTGATTGTTGTTTATAATTAATTTGACCAAATATTATTAAGATTATTTTAAGGAAAATTATTATCATGATAAAATTACGTTTTATTGTTAATAAATGATAAATTTTTTTATATTTATAAATAGTTTCGCTCATATTTTTATATATAAAAATAATTCTTATTTTAACTATTTTTTTTACGTCTAGATTTATAAATTGATTAAAAATTATGTATTTATTTAATTAAAATTGAGAATTGTGTTTGATGGAATTTTTTAAGATTGAGTAACTAAATTGTTACCTGTTTTTTTTTTACAATGAGTGAATTGCATTAAAATTTACGGGCTCTTATTTAGCCACTTTTTTTTCTTTTTTCTTTTAACTTGAATTCACAAAAACTACACGTTCACGTGTGGGGCTTTTCTTTTTCTTTCTTTTTTTTTTTTTTACTTCATACTATGTAATTTTTTTAGTGGTTGTATATGTTTATATATTTTTTTAATAATAAACAAAATTTAATAGTTTTTTAATGATATTATTTAGTTTAAATAAAGAAGGATTCATTTGAATGTTGAAAGAGAAAAATTGTTATGGATAATTTTGGATTAAAAAGACAAAACCGTCTTAAAAAGACAATTGAGCTAAAATAGCATCTGGACCGCAAAAGGAAGTTCGAAGAATAAAATGAAAAAATGAGTTAGGCCCATACGGAGCTCTACCAAAGCTGACTAAGGGTCAAACCTCGTGCGTTTCGATCCAGTTGACTCCTCAGTTCAAAAAACTCTAAAAGATGAAATTCAAAGTGGATTCATAAATCAAATCTAAATAGGATAAGGAAATCAAGTCCTATAAATAGATTCTAAGAGCCTTAAAAAGGGTAATTAAGTTTCTCATTGAATTTTAAGTTTTGAACTTCTTCTAACTTAAGCATTAGAGCACCCGTTTAAAGATTATCTCTTTTATTTTGCAAGCCACTGAACCTTTACCAAATTTCGGCATCAACCAAAAAAATTTTCAAATGATGGAAGTTGGGAGAAAAATGGAAATAACTGATTCATCTTATAATTTGCAAACATAGCAAAAAGAAGACCCAAGCCCACACAAAAATTGGAGAATGTCCAAAATATCCTTAAAATCATAATACGTGTCGGCATTCAGGCCCAACAAATTTTGATGTGCATGCTCATTGATTGATGTCTGAATGGGAAGTTTACTAATATACTTTGAATTTTAATATCTTCGTTGATTGATGGTTGATAGTGTGATGATGTACTTGAAATTTTAACATGCTTGTAATTGATTGACACTTGATAGTTTGTTGATGTACTTAGAATTTTAATATGCTAATAGTTGATGCATACTCACAACTATGATACTTGCTAGTTAGACAAAATAGATATCGAGGAAAAAACGAGGAGAGAGTGAATGAGAGAGAAAGATTCATGGTACTTATCGTTGCTACCTTTCGCGATGGAAGCCGTCTCGGCACAAACAACAGTGTGGGACAGTCGATGGGTGTGGCGGACTAAATATCTAAATATCATTTTCCATATCTTTTATAAATAATTATTTTCTCCAATAAACTTAAGTTTGACTCTACAAATTCAAAATCAAAGAAATACATTAAACTTCTAAGATTAGGAAACTTACATTCAAAATCTCTAATTCAAAATTTTGAAAATTAAAATATTTTAATTTGATCTAGTGTAAATCTAATTTATTAGATCTCAAACATTCATTAAACTCAAATTAAGCCAAAATTTTGATTTTATCCAACCCACCACTTATTCCAAAAACAAATAACAAAAAAAAAAAAAATTCATAATTAAATTTGAATGGATGAAAAATAGCTAACTATTTAACTTTACTTTACAAAAACAAAATCTAGATTTGTTAAATCTCATAGGTTTCAATCAATTAGGAGAGAAAACTAACGAAGATATGAGGTTTAGTTTGAATCAATTAGGGAAGAAAAATCTAGATTTAAATCTACTTTACGAATTGATTCAAACTAAATCCCATATTTTCCTTATTTTTCTCTCCTAGTTGATTCAAACCTATGAGATTTAACAAATCTAGATTTTGTTTTTGTAAAGTAAAGTTAAATAGCTAGCTATTTTTCATCCATTCAAATTTAATTATGGATTTTTTTTGTTTGTTATTTGTTTTTGGAATAAGTGGTGGGTTGGATAAAATCAAAATGCATAAACTTTAATCCTTAAGCTTATTGATTTTTTTGGATGATCGGCCTCTTCTTGGAGGATCGACCTTTAGACTTAGTGATTTTTTTGAATGATCGGCCTTTGACTTATTGGTCAGCTTAAATTGACCTTTGTCTTATTGATCAGTTTGGATTGACCTCTAACTTATTCATCGATTTGAATGAGCCTTTGACTTGTTGATTTCTTTGGATCGGCCTCTGGCTTATTGATCGATTTGGATCGACCTCTAGCTTGTTGATCGGTTTGCATCCGCCTTTGGCTTGTTGATATGTTAACTTTTGATCTGAGGGCTGACAAGTTTGTTCTCAAATAAGGAGAGATCAATCTTTGATTTGTAGATGGGGAAGAGACGATTAATTTGTTGAAGAAGAGACGATCAATTTGCTGAAGAAGAGACGCTCAATTTCTTTAAAGAAGAGACAGATCAATTTGTTGAAGTCTTATGGTCTTTGAATCTTCTGAGTTTTAAATGTTGAAATTCTATGAACTCTTTGACTTCTGAAATCCTCCCCATGGATGTTTGAATGTTGACGTTATCAATATCTTATTGATTCTCTAACTTATGAATGAATACTTCAAATGATGGGGCAGTTTCCTCTATTCATAGAGTTATGAAAGACGCTATACAGGCTTGAGCTTAGTTGACTTTGGGCCCAGCTTTTGGATTTGATACCAAATATGGGAAATTGGATGACATAGCAAAAAAATGAGGTTTCATTTGGATATTTAGCAAAAATCGAAAATAATAAGATTTATGGCAAAACGTGTGTAAGCACGTAGGTGACTTTTTTATAATACCTGTTTTGCCCTTAGTTGGTTTGTATGTCCAAACCATTAAATACAGTGTAAGTGGAGTTCTTGATTAAGAACCAAGATATAAATACAGTGTAAGTGGAGAGCTTCAAGATATAAATACAGTGTAATTGAGGAACTTGATTGATAGCTGAATTAATCAGATTATAATCTAACATATTCGATTTTAAAACTGAATCTGGGTGTCATTCTATGAATTTCACCCTCTTTTTTTAATTTGAATCAATTTTTAATATTCAAACTAGATTTTGATAACTATTTTACCAAATAATTCAAAATAAACAAAATTTTTCCTTATTTTTCTCCTTGTATTTTTGTCTTTATGATCAAATTTCATCTCCATTTTATCTCATATTATATTATTATATTATTATACAATTGTTAACGTTTTAAAATACTGATTTTTGGTTATTTTACCTTTCATTATCTTATGTGTTTGTTAGTGATGCATAAGTAAGATTGAATTTATACACTTGTTTTTTTTCTTCTTCTCAGTTTCAATTTTTTTCGTCCTCATCTCTAGATTTTACCTTAAATTTTGAAATGAGACGAAATAATTCATAAATATTTTTTTAAGATTGTATAGTTTTTCAATATATTATAGACTATAGATAAAAATAATACACTAAATATTAAAATAACATACATAAAACATCATGATCTTTTGAGATTGAAGAGACATTGTGAACATTATTTATTTATTTTTTTAATATTTTATTTAAAGAAAATAACATTCATAAAGTCAAATTGCATATAGGTGGGACAAGAGCCCCACTTTGGCTTAATGTTTTAAAAATATTAGCATCATTCATATTTAGAATTCACTAGGAGTATCCTTTTAAAACATTCTATATGGGAATATAATAAGAATAGGACTGAGGAAAAAAAGTGAAACATGTAGATTTTGCATCTCATGGGTCAAATTTTTTTTTTACCTTAGGTTTTTGATAAAAAAAAAATTGCACTTTTGTCTTTGCCAAAGTCATTGACTCTTTTATCGAAAGATGCCAGCTCAGTTACTCTAACATCTTAAAAATTTGGTAACGTGTGTAGAAGCTTCACAAATAACTGGAGCTTCTATCCACCTAATCTCATTGGTTAGATATGTATACAATAACAAGGAGTTGAAATAACGAAAAAATAAAAAGAGAAATAAAGTAGAATTTTAGATAAATATTTGATGAAAATATTGGTTGAAGAATGATAAAAAAAATGTTATTTTTATAGTAGTAGATAGTAAAAAGCTACAAAATTTTTGGCTTTTTAAAACTTTTGAAATTCAATAATTAATTATAATTAAATAAAAAAAATTCTTCAATTGTGGAAGAACCTTTTGTATTTCCTCTATTTATTATTATTGTTAATCAATCCACTATTTATTAATTATTGGTAGAATTAATTGCAAGTGGTATATTAGGTAAATTTTGAAACTGATAGAAGGACAAAATAGTCTAATTTTTTTTTACAAAGATTATTACTTTTTAATATATATATTTATGTATAGATTATAGATTATTGATATATTTCATTTTTAATGTTACGAAAGATGTGCAACATACGTAATTCTTACTTCTGGTTTTAAAGTAGCACTAATTGAGCATTTAATTCATACTTTTCAAACCAGACGTTTTTCAAAATCCAAAGAAAGAAAAAATGAAAAAGAAAATTCAAACCTCATATTTGTGGACATGATGATCACAAGGACGTTTGACTTACAGTCAACGATTTACGGGTCTTTCAAGTTATTGTCATGCGTTTCCACTTTCCACCAAGTGAAAATCCACCCATTTTTGTTTCTTTTTTTAATCTTTTAGGCCCTCATAGTTCAAATAACTTAAATTATAAAAAATAAAAATAATATCAAGTCCATCTCAAATCTCAACAACTTCAATTATATATATAAAGAATAATATAAGAAAGGGAGATTATTTTAAAAAGTAATTATAATGAGTAATAATCTTTGGGATAATAACTAAGTATAAATATAGCAAAGTCTATCAGTGATACACTACTAGACTATAAAATCTATCAGCTATAGAAGTCTATCACTAATAGATTTTGTTATATTTGCAATTTTTTTAAAATGTTGCTATATATGCTAATATTTTGAATCTGATTGCTATATTTGCAATAATCCCTATTTTAAATGGCAAAACTCCTGAAAATATTTACAAATATAGCAAAATGTCACATTCTATTAGAGATAGATAATGATAGACACTAATAGACATCTATTTGTATTTAGTGTCTATCAGTGATAGATGATAGTCTATATAGACAGTGACATTTTGATTCATTTTGTTGTATTTGAAAACAACCCAATGAGAAATAGATGAAAATAGAAAAAAAAAAGTTTGTTATTTAATTTTTTGTAACTTTGGGTGGAAAAGACTTGCAAAACAAAAAAAAAAAAAAAAGGCTTTCGATGCCTAAGTCAAAATGAAAACTCTATAATGTCATAATGAAAACTCTATAATGGAGAAAAAGTTAGAAGTTTAAGTTAGAGCCATAATGGATGTATTTATAGGAGATTTGATCTAGAGCTAATTATCTTAATCTTACTAGATTTGGACTTGATTTTTCGGCTAAAATTCAACCACAGCACTTTCCAAAAATAAGCTAAGAGATCACAAAAACAAAAATTTCTAACAAAAACTAAAGTACACCGAGTGTTGAGGATCCCACAATTGGAAAAATCAAGGGATCTCACACTCTTAATAAGATAGATGACTACTCTTCTATTGCCAATTAGTTTTGAGATGAAACCTCATACTATTTGATATGGTACCAGAGCTCCATAGAAGTTTATCAATATATGGGTATTTTTTTTTTGTTATTTTATATAAATAGTTTGACATTCTTTCTATGTGTGAAAATTCCCCTAATTATAATCAAAATCAAAAACGGAAAAAAAATGTAATAAAAAGAAATATATAAAAAGAAAAATGGAGAAATCCCAACAAACAAGCCAAAAAAGATATGGAAGTTTTAAATACACTACCAAGAGGTCCAAACACACTAAATAAACGTGAGGTCATAATCGAAAATTCAAGGATCATGTATGCATCATGCTATGACGTCAGTTTGGTAGTCAATTTTTTGCCCTTTGCTATTTTTCCATTTTTTCATTTATAATGTGCTATTCCTCCAATTTCCCAATAAAATCAAATAAATAAGATGTTTTTTTTTAATAAAAGAATATCTAAATAAAGAATAACATAAATCAAAATTTGAAAACATGAAATAAAAAAAAAGCTTGAAAATAGAAAAGATCATGAAAATAAAAAAGGGTAGATAATCTAAATTTCAAAACAATAATAATGTGGGTTTAGAGATGTCCACGGGATCGGGATAGGGACACCCACCCCTATTTCAATTCCTATCCCCACAAAATTCCTCGCGGAAAAAAATTCCCGTTAGTATTTTTTTAATTAATTTATTTTTAACAGTTTTTTTAATTTATTCTCAAATGATATAAAACTTTTAAAATTTTCTATATTAAATATGCCATTCTTTTACATTTTTATTTAAAGAAAACACTATAAAATTTTCTTACAAAAATAACAATATATTATATGCAAAGATATAATTAAAATATTTTATCTCCTTATTTCTAAAAGTTAAAATATTAATCACTAGTTTTAACTTAAACATTAAAATATACATGTTTTAAAATTATGATAAGAATTAAGAAAAGACTAATTGGTAAAAGCTATAATTTTTAGAACGTATATATATATGGCGGGGCGGGGAGTTGGGGCGGGGACGGGGACGTTCTTCATCCCTGTCCCCGTTTGGCCAATGGGAAGAAAATTCTTTCCGCTCCCTCCTTCATTTTCCATGTAATGGAAGATTCCCTGCCTCGAAGGACGGGTCCCCACAGGGCCAGAAAATAGACATCTCTATGTGGGTTCAAACGAGAAGAGGGCCTGAAATTTAACGAAGATCTTGATTTTCAAATTTATTAATTGATTTTGTTACTTAACATTTTTGCATATGGTAGGGATTGAACGAACCCGAGAACCTGAGATCTACAAGGGACATGCACCTTGACCATTGGAGTGTTTGTGATCCAAAAATGAAAATGGATCTTTAAAAAATGATATTCTTCGTTTTCAAATTTCTTTAATAAACTTAAAATATTTTTAAAATTGAAAAAACAAAAAACTCAATTAGGTAATTAGCAGACCTGTTTTTTTCAAAAATTAAAAACTAAAAACCAATTGATTATCAAACAACCTCTTACTTAAAAAAAAAAATATATGAAAATCATTAAAAGAAATTAAGAGGAAATAAGCTAGTTTTTAAAAATCAAATTGTTACAAAACCAGACCTTGATCATCTGATTTTCAAAAACCAAATGGTTTACTTAGCTTCGAGAGACTTTGTTATTTAAGAAAGGTTCAAGAGTTTATTGGGTCTTCTTATGGTTGGAGAACTCTCTCAAAGTTTCCTTTGGAGCTTCCAATTTCTAAACCCCACAAATGAGAAGGAACTCTTCTATTAGTTCCCATGAGGTAATATATACTTGGACATGAATGACCCTTGGCCCAACAAATTAGATTTTTGGCTTGGTTGGTCTTTCAGTTGAAAGAGTATATTTTTGGGCTCAAAAACCTATACCCAAATATTATGACTCAATTGGATCTGACTAACTTGTTCAATCCAATAGTCGTGACAAAGACACGTGACATTATCATAATCCACCAATTTCTTATCTTCAATTTTAATTTGGGATATATGTCAAGTACTTGTAATTGGTTTAAATTTTAATAATTTTGTGATTTCCTCATTAATTTGATAAATGAGATGACAATTTGTAAATGGTAAAAAATTTTCATTCAACACATCATAATTTCTTTAATTAAAAAAATATTGAAATAATCTCTAACTTTGAATCCAAAATAATCTATTATACTTTTTACCCCAAATGACTTATATCAAAAAGATTAAGAGCGTGTTTGAAATACCTTTTCAAATGATTAATTTAAAAAATAAGTAATTTTGAAATAAATTTAAGTGTTTGACAACTACTTAAAATGAAATTTGAAAAAGTGAATTTATAAAATAAGTGGTTTAGGATGAACACTTGAAACTAGCTTTTAAAAAAATTGAATTTTAATGTTTAATGGTTATTTTCTCCCTAATTTATATGGTTGAAACTAAATTAAAATTACAAATAAAGTATAATTATGTTACATATTTTGAAGTTCAATAACTAAATTGTTATAAAAAATATGAAAATCAAAATGTTTTAAAATAAATTTAGGGACTAAATTAGTATTTTATTGTCAACGTGGATATAACTAAACTATCATAAAACACATGCTCTTGGTTCGAATCTCCCGCTTTGCATTTTATTTAACTTAAAAAGAAAATGTTTTTTTTAGCACATTCTACATAATTTTCACTTTTCTAATTGTTTTAGAAGCATATTAATATTTATGAGTGTATTTCAAATTTCTGTCGACATCATTTAATTTCGACAATTCTTCCATCTTCCTTATTAAAGCAACGAAGCTCAGCATATCTCAGCCTCACAAACAACAATGGCTTCCAACACCATAATCTTCGTCCTCATTCCCTCTCTACTTCTCCTACAGGCGGTTACCGCCGTTGAGTACACCATCACCAACAACGCCGGTGGCACTCCCAGCGGCAACTGCTATGACAGCCAAATCAGAGCGGATTACTGCCGGCAAACGCTGATAGAAGCCAGTGGTTTTATCTGGAGCATTTTCCGGCAGAACACTGCCGCCGACCGGAGGAATGTGGAGAGTGTCACCCTATTGATCGACAGAGACTACGACGGAGTGGCGTTTGCAAGCAACAACCGGATTCATGTTAGTGCCAACTACATCGCCGGCTACAACGGAGATGTGAAGAGGGAGATTACAGGTATTTATTAGATATATTACATGTTGACACGTATCCATATTATTAGCTTACACATGTTCATTAGTTTTACTAATGTATTTATATAATGGAGTTGATCTTCTCATGTAATATATTCGAGAAAGTATTTTTCCTCCAAATATTATTCTTCCTCTAATATCGCAATATGGTATTAGAGCGTTGATTAGCTTCTGCTTCTTCACAATTCTGTTTCTTCCGTTCTTCAATGGTGGATAGAGGTGATACAGAAATTTCGGTTTCTCAATTGGAATCCTCCATGGATGCACAATTGAATCCCTATCTCCTCCATCACTCGTTTGCACCTACTTCGATCCTTGTTACTCAACCATTATTCGGTGCGAGTAATTACAGTTCTTGGAGTCGTGCAATGATGATGGCCATATCTGGCAAAAACAAAGCAGGTTTCATCAAAGGATCTATTAAGAAGCCGAATACTGAAGGAAATATGCTTTCCGCTTGGACATGTAATGACGACATAATCGCATCTTGGATCTTGAACTCAGTGTCAAAGGAGATCGCGACAAGTATCGTTTATATTGGATCTGTAAAGGAAGTGTGGGATGAACTGCGAGATCGCTTCAAACAGAGCAACGGACCTCGGATCTATCAATTGCACAAAGAGTTGATAACTATTCGACAAGGTTCTCTGTCCATTGAAGCGTATTATACCAAATTGAAGACTATTTGGCAGGATCTTGTTGAATTTCGTCTTATCGATGAATGCTCCTGTGGAGGTTTGAAGCCTTTCATTGAATACCTTGAATCTGAGTATGTAATGATCTTCCTCATGGGACTCAATGAAGCTTATGCGAGTGTTAGAGCTCAGATTCTGTTAATGAATCTAATACCTTCAATCACCAAAGTTTTTTCTCTTCTCATTCAAGAAGAGCATCAAAGATCAATTGGTGAAACACATTCTCTTAATGATCCTGTTGCTCTACTTGCTGCTGAAACCGCTAAAAGGAATTCTCCTTCTCCTACTGGTGACCGTAACAATAAGAAGGACTAGCCTATATGTTCACATTGTGGAATTAGAGGCCATGTAGCTGATAAATATTACAAGAAACATGGTTATCCACCTGGTTATAGGTCCCACTCTTCAAATTCTACCACTTCACAGTCTGTTGAATCCTCAGTCTCTCGTACCTCAACACCTAATTCAACCACAGTTAGTACCAATGCAGTTCCTCAAACAAATTTTTTTTCAGCAGTTTGAATTCGAATCAGTACTCACAACTGATGGAGATTTTGCCAGTTCACCTAAATGCGGCTAAGACTGATCCAGTGACTGTTGTTGCTCCAATTGTTGCTCATGCTACAGGTATCTTTTCTACAGCCATTCCTCATACATTGAATCAAACTTCCTGGATCTTGGATTCTGGTGCTGCCCGACACATATGCTTCTCTCGTGAGTTAATAGACAACTGGCGTCATACATCTTATATTACTGTGGTTTTGCCAAATGATACTCGTGTTCATGTTAATCTCATTGGTGATGTGCAACTAACAGATTCATTACTCCTTCGTGATGTTCTATTCATTCCTCAGTTTCAGTACAACTTGATTTCTGTCAGTTGCCTCCTAAATGATGATACTTATTCTATCAAATTCTCTAACATGGATTGTATCGTACAGGACAACTCAAGTTTGAGGACGATTGGCAAAGCTAGATGTCAAAATGGGTTATATTGCTAAATCTCTGTGTTAAACCTTCAGTTGCTGTTAATACTACTGTTGTTTCTTCACAAGTTTGGCATTCTCGTTTAGGACATACATCTTCTAAAACCATGTCTCTACTAAAGGACACCTTGAATATTTCTAATTGTTGTTCTTCTGATTGCACTGTTTGTCCTCTTGCAAAACAAAGATGTTTGCCTTTTACTTCAAATAATAATGTTTTTTCACACGTCTTTGACCTACTTCACTGTGATATTTGGGGTCCCTTTAAACTACCTACTTATGCTAGTCATAAATACTTTTTGACATTGGTAGATGATTGCTCTCGATTCACATGGCTTTATATGATGCATCATAAATCTGATACTTTAACCATCGTTCCGAGATTCTTTAAGATGATTAAAACACAGTTTTCCAAGACTATAAAATGCTTTCGATCTAATAATGCATCTGAGTTAAAATTCAATGATTTCTTTGCATCTAACGAGACTGTCCATCAGTATTCTTGTGTTGAAAGGCCTCAACAAAACTCTTTTTCCGAGAGTAAACATCAACATCTCCTAAATGTTGCTAGAGCCTTACTATATCAATCTAAAGTCCCATTAAGATTTTGGGGTGATTGTGTTCTCACTGCAACATACATCATCAACCAGATTCCTATGAAGCTACTTAGCAATCAGTCTCCTTACCAACTGCTTTATAACAGTAATGTGGATTATACTCTCTTTCGAGTTTTTGGATGCCTATGTTATGCCTCTACTTTAACAATGAACAGATCTAAACTTGACCCTAGAGCTCTTCTTTGTGTATTTCTTGGGTATCCTCCAGGATATAAAGGATATCATCTATATGATATTACCAACAGGAAGATTATCATTTCTAGGGATGTGGTTTTTCATGAAACCAGGTTTCCATTTCACCACATTACTGACTCACTTAATGGACTTGACCCTAGCGACATATTTGCTGATGTTGTTATCCCTCATTCTCTTCCTTTGGAGGCTGCATACCATGATAGTCACCCACCAGAATCACAACCACAACATGTCTCAGTTGAATCAGGGGAAGACTTACAAACTATAGAACAGCTCAATCAGACTGAAAACCATCAGTGTGTTGATCAGACTGTTACAATTGATACTGACATAACTGACCTTCCTTCTGACCAGTCCACTTTATCATTGCAACCTGGTGTATTAAGGCGTTCTTCTCGTTCAACCCATCCTCCTTCCTTTCTATAAGACTATCATTGTCATTTGTTAAAGGAAGAGCCATTGTCACAGACATGTAACACGAAGTATCCAATTCAAAGGTATTTGACCTATGATAAGCTTTGTGCTTCTCACCAGAAATACATCCTTAATATTTCTACTGCTTTTGAGCCCTCCTATTTTCACCAAGCTATTAAGTTTCCTCATTGGAAACAAGCTATGGACGAGGAGATTGCATCTATGGAAAGGACTCAAACTTGGAGCATTGTTCCTTTGCCCAAAAATCACCATGTTGTTGGATGTAAATGGGTATACAGGATTAAATACAAGTCAGATGGGTTTATTGATCGGTACAAAGCAAGACTAGTTGCTAAAGTTTACAATCAACAAGAGGGTATTGATTTTGTTGACACCTTTTCTCCGGTTGTAAAGATAATAACAGTCAAGCTTTTCCTTTCCCTTGTGACTTCATTCCAATGGCAGATTGTGCAAATGGACATCAATAATGCCTTCCTCAATGGAGATTTAGTTGAAGAGCTTTACATGGCATTACCAATGGGGTATTATTCAGATTCCAAATTTGCATCTCCAATGGTTTGCAAATTACACAAGTCAATATATGGCTTAAAACAAGCATCCCGCCAATGGTTTGTCAAATTCTCCTCTGTTCTTCTAAATAATGGGTTTGTTCAATCGAAGACTCACTATTCATTATTTGTTAAAGGACAGGGAGCCTTGTTTGTTGCTCTATTAGTATATGTTGATGATATACTAATTACAGGACCTTCGTCAGTTGCTATTAATGATGCAAAGACAATCCTTCGAGCACATTTTTTACTAAAGGACCTTGGTGATGCTAAATACTTCTTGGGACTTGAATTATCGCGTTCTTCTCAAGGTTTATATCTTTCTCAACAAAAATATTGTATGCAAATTGTTGAGAACTCTGGCTTATTAGCTGCAAAACCGTGTGCATCTCCCATGATTCATAATATTCGATTAAATGTTAAATCTGACATCTTGTTAAACGCAGAAGATGCTTCCTTGTATCGAAGACTCATGGGCCGTTTGTTATATCTTCAAATCTCGAGACCTGACATTTATTTTTCAGTTCACAAGTTGAGTCAGTATGTTGCTCAACCTCGATCAATGCATTTAGACGTTGCTTATCACTTAATCAGATTCCTAAAGGGAACGGCAGGACAGGGTATTCTAATTAGACCAACTACAAATTTCCAGATAAAAGCCTTTGTTGACTCTGATTGGGGAAGTTGTCCTGATACAAGAAAAAGTGTTACTGGTTTTTGTATTTTTCTTGGTGATTCTTTAATCTCTTGGAAGACGAAGAAACAAGCAACAGTCTCACGGTCCTCTGCTGAGGCAGAGTACCGTGCTCTTGTAGCAGTATCAAGTGAATTGAAGTGGATTTCTCATTTACTTACTGATTTGTCAATTCCCTTTGATGGTCCAGCTTTAGTCTATTGTGACAATCAAGCGGCCATTTCGATTGCTCCTAATCCTACATTTCACGAGCGGACAAAACATATAGAAATTGACTGCCACTTTGTTCGGGATATGATTCTACGTGGTTTCATCAAACTTTTACCAGTTCGGTCTTCTGCACAGTTGGCCTATTTCTGTCATGAAGGATTTTATGTTCAAGATGGGAATATTTAATATCTACCGTCCATCTTGAGGGGAGGATATTAGATATATTACATGTTGACACATGTCCATATTATTAGCTTACACATGTTCATTAGTTTTACTGATGTATTTATATAATGGAGTTGATCTTCTCATGTAATATATTTGAGAAAGTATTTTTCTTCCAAATATTATTCTTCCTCTAATATCTTAATAGTATTAAACTACCTTTAAAGTTTAAACTCAAATTTATTCTATTTTGATGGCATTAGCTTTCAAAATTTAGTTTTTTTTTGGAATATGTATGGTGTTGAATCAAACCTGACCTCAAGATCAATAATATGAATTTTATGTTAGTTGAGCTATTTCATATTGACTTTACACATTAAAATAGAAATTATTGTGAAAGTTTAAGAAAAAAATGATTAATTCTTTGGGGAATTTTTAAAAATAGAAAAATAGGAGAAACTATTTACACAAAATAGCAAAAATTTTAGATAGTTTTGATAGACACCGATAGAAGTTTATCATAGTCAGTCAGTGATAGAAATGATAAAAGTCTATCACTGATAGATATTGATAGAAGTCTATCAATGTATATCAGTATTTTTTTTGCTATTTTCTATAAATAGTTTGACATTTTTTTTATCTATGAAAATTATCCTAATTCTTTCTTGTGAGGTTCAAAGAATAAAATAGATTTTCATATGACTAAAATAAGGTAGATAATATTTGGCTGCATACAAGATGCACCCATCTTTGTGCATCTGACCACTCTAATCATACAAAAAAAAAAACTGTCATATGGTACTATGATTGGACAACGGGGTGATATGCACAAAGATTGGTGTAATCTAGAATGTGTCAAGTATTTTTTTTATACCCTTTTAATAGCTCTATGTTGGTTTGATTTTTGTTTTTAGATTAAGATTATAACTATTATTTTCTCCTATAAATTTCTTTCCTATGTTATTTACTTTAAAGATGTTTTCAAAATTCAAATCAAAATTTGAAAAGAAAAAAAAGAAGTTATAAAACTTGCTTTAGTTTTTTTTTCTTTTTTTAAATTTGAATTTGCCTATGAACTGAAACCTTTTTTCAAGAAAGGAATGTAAAAATCAATTATATTCACTAATAGGTCTCTAAACTCTAAAAACATTTAATAATGGGAAATTTTCACCAATAGAAAAAATGTCAAACTATTTACAGAAAATAACAAAAAAAAAAAAAAAATACTGATAAACATTGATAGACTTCTATCAAGATCTATCAGTGATAGACTTCGCCGATTACATACGACTGAAAGCTGGGTACATTTCGGGGCACTGGGTGGCGCCTGGCGGAGGGAGAAGTTGGGAGGAAGGGTACGACAAGACGGCAAGATTTATGGACTATTTGGAGGGGCGGAGGAGTGGGTTCGTGTCGGAGCTGAACCGGAGGCTCAGAAATGGCTACTCTCCGGATTACTTTGTGCAGTTGCAGGGGAAGCCAGTGGCTGAGCTCTGGGCGGAGTACAAGGCGGCGTTTGGGAACCGTGGTTGAGTATTAGAAATGAGGAAGAGTTTTTTTAAAAAAGTCAAAATAAAGAGGTTTTTGCCTCTATTGCTTTTAAATTAAGTTGTGTCCATGTTTAGATTTACTGAGGAATTTGAAAAATCTAAACTTTGTGCAATCTTTGAATTTGGAAGAAAGTAAAATAATAAACTTATTATCATGATCCGTTGTAGATAATTATCCTCCTTTTGAACAGAGGCTTAAGCCTCAATTTTATATTAAGGGAAGACATGGTTTGTGCTAATTTTCAGTATGGGAGGCTAATTAGGAAGATTGTAATAGGTAATAAAAAAATATGCACATATAACAAAGATTTTAAATATGGTTTTAGAATTTGTTTTTATTATTCTAATTTTATTTTCATTTGTATATTAGTAGCGATATATTTGATATACTTTATATTTGGTATATTAATTATACTTGTATGTCAATCAGTGATATACCAAAAAATATAAAGTATATTATTTATACAACTTATATAACATAATTTTAATTAGTTTTATGGGATGTCGCTGTTTGTTTGGTTATAAATGAAATTTGTGGTGGTAGTTGTGTAATGTTTTCGAATTTTTTATACAATTTTATGATATATTTATGACCAAATTTACGTTTAAATTGGTTTTGCAAACGGTAGGAAAAATAATAATAATAATAAAGAAAGCAAATTTTCTAGAGGAAAAAAACTTTTTATCTATTATTCTTGAGTTTTGAGTTTAATTTTTCTTTAGTCTCCCTAAACTCCAAGTTTCAAAATGTTGCATTCCTTCCTTTAAGTTTTAAGTTTTGTCTTAACCTGGTCTCTTGGACTTGAAGATTCACCCTTTTAACCATGACTTTTCACCAAGTCCACGTTTACACATCAATAATCAAAATTGGTCCAATCATAATGAGTCTCATTCATGTGTCAATCGTAATGGGCCTCAATTGCAAAGAGAATTGGATTTTTTGAGTCTGTTTACATAGACATTTGCAATCATAATTTAATTTCCATTGAGGTTGTTTACATTAACACTGGTAATTGAATAGATGTTGTTGTGATTACTATATTGCCCTCAAGATAATAAAAAAACGATTACCAAACTTTTGAACTTTTGTGGTTTCAGACTTTCAAAAGTTCGACCATTTTGAACATTCAAGCGCCTTTCTCTTGCAATTCATTGCTCAAACTCCCTTCGTTCATTATTTGTTTAATATTTGGTAAGTTTGGTATTTGGGTTTTTGATTATCTATTTAATCATTATTTTCATTCCCTTCATTAATTAATTATCTTGCTTTGTGTCAGTTATTGTGCCGACATATCATTACTTTGCTTAGATTTGATCTTGTATACGATATCAGTATTCAAATGGTATAGGTATCAATATTTATATTCAAAATCGCAATAACATTATTGATATCAATCGCTATCGGCACTACATGATTAAAAGTAATAGAAAGTGTATCATTATCGCTGGTAGTTAGATTAATATCAATATCATCAGTATCTGTAAACCAGTATCGATACATAAATGTAGCCATTTATATACGAATACTGATATCAAATTTAAACACAATGGAAACCACATGGATGGTAATTGAATAAGATGGATGACATGTGAAGGAAAATCTGAAAGTAATCAAATTGGTCTTACGTAATTATCAATAGTAATCAAATTGATCACCCTCTGATCCGCAAGGGGATTACGAACTAGGATTCCAATTTTCGTCATGGGTCCCAGCTGCATTCATTAGAATTACATAATGTTGCTAAACACCAACAATTGTAATTAATTGGGCTCCATTTTTTATATTACCAGTATAATGATTGATTATGTTTACCGTGCATAAAAACGTGGCATACATACTCGCCTTCAGTTTATAGTGTTAATGTCTATTAATTAATTTAAAAGAACTAAATTAATTATAAATTATTTACTTTTCACTAATTTTTATCCGTATTAAAATTAATAAAAAAAATCACTCTATAATTATTTTAAATCAATTAACTGAAAGTTAATGTCAAATATTGAAGTGAGTAGGGGTGTACATAAAGGCACCGAAAATCGATCCGACCGGCCAACACCGACCGAATCAACCATGATCGGTTGGAGAAGTCCCTTCGTCGGTCGGTGGTCGGTTTTTCCACAAAAAACTGACACCCCTGACCGACCAACCGACCATAGTGTGTAATAGGTTTTTCCACCATTTTTTATTTTTAATTAATTAATTTATTTTTCCTCATTCCTTCCTCCCATTCTTCTTCCATATCTACAAGTCCATGAAGAATGAAGTTCTTTATCCACAAGTCCATGAAGAATGAAGTTTCTAAAGATATGAGGTAAAAAAAAAAAAAAAAACAATCGACGGAACCGATCGACCGGTGGTCAAATTTCAACCATTTTTCTGGTCAATTTTCAGTACCGATTTTCACCCAAAATCGACATCGACCGACTGATAATGTACACCCCTAGAAGTGAGATAAAAGTAAAAAATATTAAAACTTAGGGACCAATTGATAACTAAAAATTCAAAACTAAAGGGTAAAAACACAACCTTCTAAAACCTATAAGTTATAAGGACGAGATGAAAATTAAACTCAAAATTTAAAAAGTAAAAAGGATAACATTTTGAAATCGGAGGACAAAATAAACCGTAGACTCAAAACTTTGGACCAAAAGGTTATTTTTCCAAATCTCAAAAACACATTTCCAAAAAAAGTTTTATAGAATAGTTTCCAAATTTTGGACAAAGTCAAAACAATAATTTGACAATTCTCCTTCCTCTTTTCCATTTTCCTAAGTTGAAATCAATGACCAAATTAAAGCTTCAAAAGCTCAGATCCACACATTCATGGCTTCCAACAACTTAATCTTCTTCCTCTTGCCCTCTCTCGCACTCCTACAATCCGTCTTCGCCGTTGAGTACACCGTCGCCAACAATGCCGGTGGCACCCCCGGCGGCATTCGCTTCGACAACGTAATCGGAGCAAATTACAGCCGGCAGACGCTGGTAGCTGCCACTGCTTTAATATGGAACATTTTCCAGCAAAGCACCGCGATCGATCGGAAGAACGTGCAGAAGATCAGCCTGTTTATTGATAAAAACTTGGATGGAGTACTGGCGTTCACTACCAACAACGAGATTCATGTCAGCGCAAACTATATTTCAAGCTATAATGGGGATTTGAAAAGGGAGATCACAGGTGCTTGCTACTATCCCCAAAGCTTAAAATTTATATTAGTTTCATTTTTTGTGTTTTAAGATCAAATGACAAATTTTAAAAACTAGAAAATATAATTTTTAAAAACTTGTTTTTATTTTTTAAAAATTAAGAATTCGAATGGTTAAAGGAAAATATGAAAATCATGCCTTTTCCAAGTAAAAAAATTTAAAAACAAAAAATTAAAACCAAATGATTACCAAATGGATTTATGTTTTTTAGTTTAAAAAACTTTGTTTAAATTTTGAAAACACTCTGCAAATAGGACAACAACAAAACAAGAAACCAATATGTGATTTAATATTTATAAACATACATTCTTGAAATTCAGAAACAAAAAATCTGTTAGGATAGAAACGAAATCCATAAGTAAAAAAAAAAACAAACAAAAAAATGGCATAGAAATTTATGTGGTTCACTAACAATCAATTTACGTCTAAAGGCATGTAGAAAGAGTAGATTATTATTGAAAAGAAATATAAAATAATACAAATAGTAGTGGTATCAATAGAGTTAGTATGTTTATATATGACACTTTTCTAAGCTCCATGTCCAAAAACAAAATAAATATAAACGAAATTTAACCAAATTTTAGTTAGAATGATATCATTTAATTCTAATCTTTTATTCTTATTCTTAATTATAGGGGTGTTGTACCACGAAATAACCCATATATGGCAGTGGAGTGGGAACTTGACGGCGCCCGGCGGGCTGATTGAAGGGATCGCCGATTACGTACGGCTTAAGTCGGGTTATATTCCGGGGCACTGGGCAGAGCCGGGCGACGGGAAGAGGTGGGACGAAGGCTACGATGTGACGGCGAGGTTTTTGGATTATTTGGAGGGGGTGAAAAGTGGGTTGGTGGCGAAGCTAAACCGGAGGCTGAGAAATGGCTACTCCGCCGATTACTTCCGGCAGTTGTTGGGGAAGCCGGTGGATCAGCTGTGGGCTGAGTATAAGACTAAGGCCAAGTATAGGAATATTGATAAGAAATGCAATAGTTTTGCAATTGAAGTCAATGGAGTTTTTGCCCTACAGCTGTAAAGAAGTGCTTTTGGGGTTGAAAAGTCTGACCTGTGTGTAATTTTTTGTTTGAATTGATTTGGATGGTGTCTCATGTAATCAATTCATTATTGATTTATTACATCAGAGACCAAAATATTTGATAGTGATGACCACCTTTTGAATTGCCTTTTTCTCTTTTACTTGTTTGTTCATGTTTTACTTTGAGGTTGTTACGTTTTGAACTTGTAGAATAGGTTTTAGTTAGATGGTTAATTAAAAGTTACCAGACAACACGCGCCGATGCTTAAGTCAGGATTTTTAAGGGTAGTAAGAGTTGGCGCATTTTGTGAGCATATTTTGAAAGGCATGTTGATTATATATATGTTGTGTTTTGTTAGTTATAAATAATGGATGAAAACCAAAAGTAAGACCTAAAGTGATATGAACGGAGGAACCTAAATCGTGGCATATGAACTTTAAGAACGACGCCAAGAATGCACACTATATGTTGTTCAAATTCACCTTCAAGAGAACTTGCAATTATGAGAAATCAAGTGGAATTTATGAAGAATCAAGCTTTATTTATGGAACAAGGACTTCAAGTGGGGGCTTCACAACTCAAAGATGGTTACAAATTGATGGGTTGTTGATTAAAAATAAACATTTTCGGATTTATGGTAATAATTAAATGTAATTTTCAGTTTTAAGTCATTTTATGTGTTTCATGTTACATTTAGATCATGGGTTGTAATGGTCATCAATTGTGAGAGTTACAACTCTTTGAATGCCTCATAGAATGTCTAGGGTTATATTTTGAGGCCTATATAATGTAATGTAATTTGTCAAAAAAGGAGAGACTTTGGAAAATGTAGTAAAAAGAGCCTTGGAGCTTTCTTTTAGCCTTGAGCTAAGTTTCATTTGCAATTCTATGGCGTTTAGATTGCATATTCAGAATCATTCAAGCTGGACTTGATCGATCTTTGCTTGTGGAGTGATTCAAAGATCAAGGGTCGATGGGAGCCGCAAGCTTTGTCTGATTCGTGATTTTGATGATCGTCTAAGTAATCCATCGTCTAGCCATTCTTAGGGGTTGAGATCATCTTGATTTGGGGTCTTCTGCGGTTGAGGTCTAAAGGTCATGATAAGTAACCCTCAATGCGTTGGATCTAACAACCATGTTGACGAACAAGACCTTTAGACCTCAACCGCAAAAGACCCCAAATTAAGATGATCTCAGCCCCTAACAATGGCTAGACGACGGATTACTTAGACGATCATCAAAACCACGGATCGGACAAAGCTTGTGGCTCCCATCGACCCTTGATCTTTGAATCACTCCACAAGAAAGATCGATCAAGTCAAACTTGAATGATTCTGAACATGCAACCTAAACACCATAGAATTGCAAAGGAAACATAGCTCTAGGCTAAAACAAAGCTCAAATGCTCTTTCTACATTTTCCAAAGTCTCCCCTTTTTTAGAAATTACATTACATTATATAGGCCTCAAAATATAACCCTAGACATTCTATGAGGCATTCAAAGAGTTGTAACTCTCACAATTGATGACCATTATCACCCATAATCTAAATGTAACATAAAATCACTTAAAATGACTTAAAACTAAAAATTACATTTAATTATTACAATCAATCCGAAAATATTCATTTTTAATCAACAACCCATCAATTTGTAACCATCTTTGAGTTGTGAAGCCCCACTTGAAGTCTTGTTCCATTAATGAAGCTTGATTCTTCATAAATTCTACTTGACTTCACATAAATACAAGTGTTCTTCATTGTGAATTTGGACAACATATAGTTTGCATTCTTGGCATCTTTCTTGATGTTCATATGCCATGATTTAGGTTCCTCTGTTCATATCATGAAGGGTTTGAATCACTCCACAAGCAAGATCGATCAAGTCCAGCTTGAATGATTCTGAAAATGCAATCTAAACGCCATAGAATTGCAAATGAAACTTAGCTCAAGGCTAAAAGAAAGCTCCAAGGCTCTTTTTACTACATTTTCCAAAGTCTCTCATTTTTTGACAAATTACATTAGATTATATAGGCCTCAAAATATAACCCTAGACATTCTATGAGGCATTCAAAGAGTTGTAACTCTCACAATTGATGACCATTACAACCCATGATCTAAATGTAACATAAAACACATAAAATGACTTAAAACTGAAAATTACATTTACCATAAATCCGAAAATATTTATTTTTAATCAACAACCCATCAATTTGTAACCATCTTTGAGTTGTGAAGCCTCACTTGAAGTTCTTGTTCCATAAATGAAGCTTGATTCTTCATAAATTCCACTTGATTTCTCATAATTACAAGTTCTCTTGAAGGTGAATTTGAACAACATATAGTGTGCATTCTTAGCGTCGTTCTTAAAGTTCATATGCCACGATTTAGGTTCCTTCGTTCATATCATGAAGGGTTTGAATCCTAATTGCTTAAGCATTTGATCGCTTGAAACAACCAAAATCAATTTTACAGAACAATTAGATTAAGCATAGAAAAATGTTTTAAGATAGTTTACCTTTTGATTTAAGAACTCTTCTTCCCAAAGTCCAAAAGTTTTTTTCTCTGTGTAAATCCCAAAATCACGATCAATAGACACCACCAATCGACTATCCTACTATTCTCAGAGAGGATCAATCTAAAATTGTGAGATCCTAATTTACTTTTGCAAAGAAATTGAGAGAAGAATTTTGGAGTGTACAGAGCAAAAAAAAAAAAAAAAAAAAAAAAAAAAAACATAATTTTGTTTTCTTTTCTGTATTTTTATTCTACTCAAAGAAAGAACGTCCCTTCACCCCACTCCCCACTCCATACTCTCCTACATTTGCAAGGGAGTTATTTTATTTATTTATTTATTATTATTATTATTATTATTAATTCCATCTAAATTATATACATATATATATATATATATATATATATATATATATATTAAATCATATTTAATAGGGACACTTGTAATACAAGCTAAAAAATTATGAAAAGTGGAATATGTGTCTCCCTTTTGTTTTTTATTTTGCAAAACCTGTAAATTGCATTTTATTGCCCCTTCGATTACGACTTTTCAAGTTTCATCCTTCGCGGTCCCACCACTCCCTCCTTAGGTTTCAAAGTTGAATTTTACTTTGAATTTTACTCATCCTCTATCTATCCCATCGAAACAACACCACCTCCATAATTTTTTTCTTTTTTCAATTTTTTTTTATGCATTTATATCTATTTTAATTTTGTCAAAATAATATATATATATATATATATATGAAAAGAAAGTGGTCATGAATTTACTAATTTCAATAAAATCAAATTTTCACGAAGTTAAGTATGACTTTAACCGATGCACGTATTAATTATTGGAACAGAAAATCTTCAGAAATACACACATATTTGGTTAATAAAAAGTTTATTTTTTATATGCTTGAAACATTCATGTTTTACTTCAAATAATGACTTATTGATATCTTGTTTACTACAAATAAGTATTTGAAACATCAATAAAATGAAACACAGACATATTCTACTCCAAAATAAGTTATTCATTACCATGTGATTACAATATGATTACCAATGATACCAATTGTTGTTTGATTGTTGTTTGATTACTATCTGATTGCTATTTGATACTCATTGCCAATGATAACGATTGTTATCTGATTGGGTTGTCTGATTACTATGTGAATGTAATGTCTCCCAAATTTTTCAAGTGTTTGAACGTTAATTGTTTGGATTTGTTTGAATTTGGTTTGTTATTTTGGATCTAAGATTTAATTATGGAATTCAAACTTGAATTGAATTTTTATGGTGGAGAATGTGGTGAATTTTGGGAGAAGAAAAAGGAATAATGATAATATTTATGTTTATTAATATTTATTATTATTATTATTCTAATATATATTATAATATAAATATATATTTATTATAATATATATTTATTAAAACAACTTCGGTTTGCGTGCAACTAAAAAAAAAGGGAACCATCTTCTTCTTCCTCGCGTTTGCGCAGCTGTTCCCCCTCGCCCTTCGTCTGCCAAGAAGCCCAGCGATCGCCGTTTGTAGACGCGTTTGTCATCCAGCCACTCGTGTACGCCGTTCAGCTGCTCGTTTGCCGCCGGTCACCGCTGTTGCAGTCGCCGATCGCGTCCCGCTGCGCCGTTCCGCCTGCGCCTACCGCCGTGCGCCGTTTGCTTACACAGCCGCCGCTGCCGATCGGATCTGGCCGTTCCGCCGTTGCCAGTGCCGGAGTGGCTTGAACAGTCGCGCCGTTCGGTTCGGGGTAAGGTTGTGGTTTCTTTTGGATTCCTAAAGTTTTAGTTGTACCCATTGAGTCTGGGATTCAACATATTATTATTAATTTCGTTGGATTTTAGGCGGTAGCCGTTTGTGGGTTTGATTGGAGTTCGGAGCGGGTTGGATCATAACGCCTGTTGGGTAAGTGTGTGATTACTGTAATTTAAGTGTCGTTTTGGCAGCTCGCTTTCTTTATTAATTGAGAAGTTGGGTTGTGTGTTAGGATTGGAGTTGGTGCATAAGGATTTTTTGGGGCGCGATTGTTTACTGTCTATTTCAAAGTAAGTGGTTCTATTGCCGGGCTGACCTTCAGGCCAGGCCTCAGCCTTCACAGCACTGTATTGTCCTGCCATAATATTTTGCATGCATGTTTATGACATCTCTGGCTACTGGAATTTACTAATTGTGTATGTGAGTATGTATAGCTGAATTCTGTGCTTATTACTTCGTATGCATGTATGATTGAATCTGATGCCAGATGCCCGTTTCGTCCCATGCTAAATATTGTGAATCGTCAGGTTCACCTTCAGTTTTGACGGTTTGCCATCAGGCCACTAGACATGTGTGGACCAACGGGTTCACCTCCATGTTCGTTGGTATGGGTCATCAGACTCACACTACAGCATTGACGGCGTGCGCTCAGGCCGCTAGGCATGGTGACGGGGCAACTTGCCCATGTACCCAGAAATCCCAGCAATGGGATTACTTACTGAGTTTTATACTCATCCCTTTCGTCTTATGATTTCAGGTAAAGGCAGAGACGGACTGGAGGGCGATAGGAAGAATCCGTGACCAGGCCAATTAGGGATTAGTTTGAGCTTCCGCGTTCTGTCTACTCATGTTCTCCTTGTTTTGTCGTAGATGAGTCGTTCAGTTTTTATTTATTTATTTCATTTGATAAGTAATTTGATTCAATAACTCCTTTGTTTGGTTAGGGGTACCCCGCTCAATGTTAAATTTATATTTCTTTCTGTAAAGGATTTTGAATCATTTATTTATTAATCATTTATTTTATTTTACAAATTTCTTGGATTTTAGTCAAGTGTACGAAAGGTGTCATTTTGAGGTGTATGCATGCATGGAGTAACGACTTCTAAATAGTCGGGTCGTTACAGTGATACTAGTTTTCAATGCTATCGATTACTATTTGATTATCATCTGATTGCTATCTGATATTGATTCTTATTTGATTGTTATCTAATTGTCATCATTTGTATCATTTGTTATCTGATTATTATTTAATCATTGTTATTTGATTGTTTTCTGATTACAATCTGATACTAATTACCAATGGTATTAATTATTATTTGATTGTTGACTGATTATTATCTGGTAACGATTTCTATTTGATAGTTATCTGATTACTATTTGATGATGACTATTACTGATACCGATTGCTATGTGATTGCTGTTTGATTACTATATGATATTGATTGTTATTTGATTGTTATCTAATTGTTATTCAATACTAACTACTATGTGATTGCTATCTAATTATCATGCATTTTCTATTTGATGTTTGGAGGCATAATTGAGATAATTGATAAAATAATTATATGACGTAATTTGATATGAGATTTGATAGTTGAGGATTTGGAGAATTTGAAAGATTTAAAATTTAGAAATTTAGAATTGAAGAAGGAAATTTTGATTTATTGGTTTTAATATGAAATTTGAAGTTTGAAATAATATATTCCCACTTTTTCTCTCTACACTAGAATGCATAGACCCTTCTTCTCTAAGTTTTCATGCGTAGACTACATTGCCGGATCTCTCAAGCCGACGCATGTTGCTCGTCGTCGCCACTACTAGCTAGAGCTCTCTCACTTGAGTTTTGCACAGTAACATCCACCGTCAACCGTCCCTTGCTCACATTGGTTGCAATTTAAGAATAATGAATAAATAAAATATGATTTGACGTATCTACAAAATTTGAAATTTTGAAGGCACAGTTGCAATATTCTATTTTTAAATGGACACCCATTGCAAATCCCCTATTTATTATATATAATATAATATAAATAAATAATAAGAAAAAATTAATTAATTAATTAACAATTAATTAATTAATTTCAAATAATACATATTTATACATTTAAATCATAGTAAAATGCATATCTCCCTTATAACCTACAGTTTTAATATGAATCCAATTCGTATTAAAATTTTACTCTATAGTTTTAATATGAATCCAATTCATATCAAATTCATATTTGAATATTTATAATTAATGTATCAAAATACATTATACTTTATATTAAATCTTATTAATAAAAAATTTCCTTTAAATAATTTGAACAATTCAAATTATTCCAAAATTAATTGATCCTTTCTTTACCCTTTGGTGAGCTAGCGTGAGACCTAATAGACCTACATATTAAAAGCTCCAATGATTCGATATTAAATTAATTAAACTCTTTAATTAATTAAATCAACATTTATTAACTGTGGGTCACTCCACTAAAGACCCATAGTTGTAATCTCCGCACTATAGATATATTTCTGTGTCCACGGATATAACCAGTCATCAGTAAGTCGATCCTTCACAAATTGCTCATAATTATAGCTGGGTCAAAATTACCATTTTACTATTATAATTACTTCTTTCTCCTTAAGTTCTACTGATCCTCTAATGAACAACCTATTTATGGTCCTATCATAAACAAATCTCTCTCGGGCCAATGAGAGAGAGGGACCCCTTGTTCAAGACCTGGAATCAGTACTTAAGAGAGCATTTTATCTACTTTCTCTGAAAGCGAAAAGGAGTGAACTTCATCTTGTGTAGTTATGTTTCCAACTCTCTACTTGGACAAGTCCCCAAAGTGGTAGGCATATTAAGTCGACAACTTGAGCCACTCTCACCCATACAAATGAAAGGATTGTCCTTATAGATAAGGAGTCCAAACCTCACTCAAGATTGAGATCGAGTTATCTATGATCATTCTATGAAATGTTAGTCTCTTCAATTAATAACGTTATAAAGAGAAACTAATCATCCCGTGGTCTGATCTTATACAAACTCTTTGTATAGGATACCCCCATTCACATGTCTCCACATGAACGATTTGGATCAAATTGTTTGTAACAATTACAACTCTTATAACATTTACAAATGGGTCATATCCGCAGTGTTACTAGGATGTATAAGACACCCAACCTCCTCCATATACTGCAGAGTTTTTAAGTTATTACTTAAACACGATCCAATTGTATGTATACCACATACATGTTCAAGTTACATTAAATAACTTAGGATCTTAGTTTATTAGATTAAGTTAATGTGATCTAAATGTCAAATAAAATACTCCTTATTTTATTAAATAAATAATCTGTCATTTACAACATATAAACTACGAGACCCACGAGATTTAGGATACAAATTCCAACAATTTCCCACTTGTCCTAAATTGATGGGGTTGTACTAATATACAAATAAAGTATACAATACAATAAATTAGGGCATACTCCTATACCCAAAATACTCCCACTTACTGTAGACAAGATGACACATATCCCGTAGACCCAGACTCTCCAGGTGACCCAAAAAAACTTTAGCCGTGAGAGCCTTCGTAAATGGATCAACAATATTGTGCTCCAAAACAATCTTTGTGACGATCACGTCTCCTTGTTGCACTATCTCCCAAATGAGATGATACTTGCGCTCTATATATTTTCCTCTTATGTGGCTTCAAGGCTCTTTGGAGTTTGTCACAGCACCGTTGGTATCACAATACAGGGTGATTGATATTGACATATTTGAAACTACTTCCAAGTCTGTAAAAAATTTCTTGAGCCAGACAGCTTCACAAGCACCTACATATTCTGCCTCCATGGTGGAATCAACAATATAGTCTTACTTGATACTATGCCAAACTACAACTCCTCCATTTAGAGTAAACACTAATCTTGAAGTGGATTTCCTAGAATTCTTATCAGTTTGAAAATTAGAGTCGATGTATTATGTAAGGATCAAATCCTTAATACCATACACAAGCATATAGTCCCTCGTTCTCCTGAGATACTTTAGGATGGATTTAACTGTCGTTCATTGATCAAATCCTAGATTGGATTGATAGCTATTGACTATCCTTACTGCATAGCAAATGTTGGGCCTAGTACACAATATGGCGTACATTAGGCTACGCACTGCAGATGCATAGGGAATCCGTTCCATCTCCTCAATTTCTTGAGGTTTCTTAGGACACTGTTCCTTAGACAAGATAATCTCATGCCTGAAGATAATAAACCCTTCTTAGAATTATGCATCGAATACCAGACAAGCATTTTTTCTATACACGATGCCTGACACCAGGCTAAGATTTTGTTCTTACGATCCCTAGAAGAAACTGTGCCTCACCCAAATCTTTCATTTGGAATTGAGCAACCAACCATTTTTTAATATTAGTTAGTAACCTTTCATCATTCACAATGAGTAGAATATCATCCACATACAAAACTAAGAAAGCTACTGAACCGTTGATGATTTTCTTGTAAACACAAGGCTCATCAACATTTTGGTCAAAGCCATAAAACTTGATCGCAGTATCAAATCTTATGTTCCAAGATTGAAATGCTTGCTTCAATCCATAAATGGACCGATTAAGCTTATAAACTTTTTGTTCTTGACCTTGGACAATGAATCCCTCTGATTGTTTCATGTAAATGGTCGCATCAATATTACCATTCAAAAAGGTAGTCTTGACGCCCATGTGTCATATTTTGTAGTCATAATATGTGGCAATGGACAAGAGTATACTGATAGACTTCAACATGGAAATGGGTGAGAAAGTTTCATCATAATCTACTCCCTCTACTTGGGTATAACCCTTTGCCACCAGTCTAGCCTTAAAGGTTTGCACCTTTTCATCTACACATCTTTTTCTCTTATAGATCCATTTCCAGCCTATAGCTTTTACCCCATCAGGTTGATCTATAAGGTCCCAGACATAATTGAAGTACATAGACTCCATTTCTAGATTCATGCCTTTAACCGATTCATCTTTATCCACGTCAGCCATTGTCTTATTAAAGGTCAATGAATCCCCAAAGTCATCATTTGGTATGACGACCTGAGTTTTTGTTAAATCCAAATAGCGAGTAGGCTGAGTTATAACCCTCCGACTACGTCAAGGCACCCTTAACTCTTGAGGAGGTTGTGGTTGACTAGACGAAGTAACATCAACAACTCTTGTTGAAGTACTAGCCTCTTCAACAACTCTTGTTGAAGTTTCAATAGTTTCATTAGTAATTAAGTTCATTCAGTACGATCTTACTGTGTGGTTTATGCTCCCTAATGTGGTCTTCTTCCAAGAAAGTAGCATTTGTCGATTCAAATACCTTATTCTCTTTTGGATCATAAAATAAACCACCCCTCGTGTTTTTGGAGTAGCCTATAAATAGGCATAATTTTGAACGTGGTTCCAATTTATTTGGGTTAGCCACTAGCACATGTGTTGAACATCCCCAAATCCTGAGATCTTGTAAACTACTTTTACGACCTCTCCATAACTCAAAATGTATTTTAGAAACACTTTTTGTAACGACTCGAGTTTAGGAGGG
Source organism: Lagenaria siceraria (assembly GCA_002890555.2). Taxonomy (NCBI): domain Eukaryota; kingdom Viridiplantae; phylum Streptophyta; class Magnoliopsida; order Cucurbitales; family Cucurbitaceae; genus Lagenaria; species Lagenaria siceraria. Next base: position 6,581,390 of record CM016486.1, read on the forward strand.
GGACATGAATGAACCGAGATCACATCCAAATGAGAGGGATCATGAGGACATGAAAGCGTGGTTAAGAAAGGCTTAAAAGAATTGAAAGTTACTACCTATACCAACAAAATGCACCTTCTTTTTCGGTGGCCCAATCATAAGAACTCCAAAGTTAATCGTGCTTAGCTTGGAATAATCCTATGTTGGGTGACCTCTTGGGAATTTTCTTAGGATGCATGTGAGTGAGGACAAAGCATGCTGAAAGAACTCGTGATGGTTTGTGGGGACAACTTTCACTCTTTAGAAGCATTCATGACAAGGGACGCAGGGGAATGTCGGGGCCAAGTGCCAAATCCTTGGGCTTTACACTTTTTTATGGAACTTATTTCAAAAGATAAGCTGCAGTTGAGGCGTTACACTTTTTTATGGAACTTATTTCAAAATATAAGCTGCAGTCTCTACTACATAACCCCAAAGTGAGTTAGGTAAGAAAGAATAACGCATCATTGACTGAACCATGTTTAACAGGGTTATGTTTCTCCTTTCTATCTAATACACCATTTTGTTGATGTGTACTAGGTGTTGAGAGTTGAGATGTGATTCCATGTTCTATCAAATAGTTTTGGAATCTTAAATCCATATACTCTCCTCTTCGATCTGATCGAAGTGTTTTTATGGTTCTACCCAGTAAATTCTCAACTTCAGCCTTGTACTCCTTGTACTTTTCAAGTGCATAAGACTTTTGTTGCATTAGGTAAACATACCAGTATCTTGAATAATCATCTGTAAAAGCGATGAAGTATTCCAACATTCTCTTGGTTGAACATTCATCGGACCACAAAGGTCTGAATGAACAAGCTCCAAAGGCGTTTTGGCTTATAACGTTTTCCAGTAAAAGGTTGTTTTGTCATTTTTCCTTCTAGACAAGATTCACAAACAGGTAAAAAAAAAAATTCTATCTCTTTTAGAAGTTCATTCTCGACCAACCTCTCAATTCAATTGAGATTTATGTGACCTAGTCTTAGATGCTAAATATGGACATTTTCTTTTGGAGAAATATTTTGTCTTTTATTTTATATTGTTGCAGTGTTGAACATTTCAACTTTATGGAATATTTTAAATGCTAAAGATCTTAGCACATATAACTTATTTTCGTTTATTATTGAACAAATTTTGATACCATTTTCCGAAATAAACGCTTTATTATGAATAAATGATAAATTATATAATTGTTCTAATAAACATGAGACTGAAAGTAAGTTCCTTTTAAAATCAGGAACTAAAAATACATTGTCCAACAATATAAATTTTGAATTATAAAACAACTTTAAGCTCCCAACTGCAACTGTTGAGATGACCTGCCCTGTCCCAACTCGCAGAGTCATGTCTCCAGCCTTCAGCTGCTGCTAGAAACTAGTTTTCTGTAAAGAAGAATAAACATGGGTAGTGGCTCTTGAATCAAGTATCTAGGCTATATCGTCATTTTCCACTAAGGAGGTTTTCAATACTAGTAAATCATATTTACCTTCTTTGGTCTTCTTCTTCTCAGCCAAATACTTCAGGCAGTTCCGTTTCCAGTGCCCTTCCTGGTTGCAATGAAAATAGGTTCCCTTTGCAACCTTGGCCTTCTTTACCTTCTGGACAGCAGCAGCAGTGGAGCTTTATTCCCTTTTCTACCTTCCTCTTCTGGTTCCACCTTCTTCTTCTTCCACCTCTTTGAACCAGAAGAGGCAAGGTGCATACTTTACCCAGAGGTTGAACCTTTGTGAAAAATTTTGTTCGAGACGACAACATTTGCCTCCCCTTTCTTACCTTTAACTTTCATCAAAGATTCGAAAGTTTACACCTCATTAAGAAGGGTGGTAAGGTTATACTCTATCTTGTTCATCACAACATTGCTGAGTTTCCAGAATAAAGCTTACCTTGCTGGACTTGTCTATGACAACCCCATTCATTTTTGCCACATTGAAGTGGACCATCATATTAAGAACATGCTCCTAACAGATAATCCCTCGTTTATCCTGGCATTAAAGATGAACTTGAGGGCATGATGCTTGATATGTGTGGACGGTTTCCCAAACATATCACATAGTGATTTCATGATCTCACGAGCATTGATCATGGCTTCATGCTTTTTGGTCAGGACTTCAGTTCCTGCCAAAATATAGACCTTCGCCTTGTCATTGGCCTTGATCTATCTGTCATAGGCATCACAAACATTTTGTGATGCGTTTGGTTTAGGGACGGGAGGACATTCCTCCGTCAGGACAAATTTCAGATCGTCGATGACCAACACAGTATTAATCATATTTTTTCATGTAGCGTAAACTTTGCCGGTTAATTTTTCGGCGCCAAGTAGAGAAATAATTGCGCTAGTCATATTGATAAGTGTTGAAATAAGACAAATTACTTATATTAGATAATTTGCAAAACTCATTCAATCCAATTAGGTTTTAGCAAAACTTAATGAACCTTAATATCATATTATTTTGTAATGATACTTTAGTGATTTAGAATAAATGCCACCTCAGGGTGTCTAATTATTCCTTCACTAAATTAAGACATTTTCAACTAAGCATTACACCAGAGTAACTCTTATTCCTATAATATTTAGTTACCATTTGTTTTGGTCAAAAAATAATTAACTTGCTTAATGTTTTCTTGTAAGTGTAACCCTTCATTTCCAACCTTATAATCCCACCCCAATAAGCTTGCCTCAGGAAGGACAATATTGGTGGAGTTGATTATAATGATCTTATCCATTTCTAGAGTTCGTTTTATCCCTTTCATTCAAACATCTTTCTAAGGGGGAAGCTCCTAGGGCATCACAAGGCCGAGCATGGAAAAAACATTACGAACCAATGAAAGAGATTGCATGATGTGTTGACACACATCCTTCTCCCACTTACTATAAACACTTTCTCCATTCACCTTTATATTGACACATGCAAACATCTTCTTAAGGAAGGATGTTCCCCGGGCATCACGAGGTCGAGCATGGATCTCACGATGTGAACTATTAGGGAGAGCGTGAATCAAATTGACATATCAAATATATCCTTTCCTCCCACTAAGTGTTTTAAAAACTAAAGGTTGTTAATTTACTTAGGTAAATCCAGCTAATCAATTTATCTAAGTCCATTGTTAAGTTGGTCCAATATAACGCTTATATCGGATAATTAACAATATATGATTACTATTTATTAAACACTTTAATAAATCTTAATAATTTATTGTATGCTATAAATGTTTGTCTAATTCACCTTCCAGCTCAGTTCCCAGGTAGGGGTGTTTCCTTACGGTCAACTTAAATACCCCAATCCTAGACAGAACCGTCCTTAGACAAAGGTTCCTTATAGGCAAACATTTTATATATTAATCTTTTATTTTGTTCATTTTAATCCTATTAAAAAAATAAAGATTAACATATTTCTAATCATAAAGTCTAATTTTTCAAATTTTAAACAGCTTAACATTAATTAGAACCTTATGTTTGCATGCAACTCTGAATTAAAGATTTTAATGATTAATTCATTAATCAAATAACTCTTATAAATTAATGAATTGTTAAAACCTATAATATGCATATTAATGACATTAAATTAATATAAAAATTATATTATCTAAGTAATGTCATGCTGCATGCATTTTAATTTTCATTAACATACATAATATAACAATTATATTAATAAATTAATATATTTGTAAAGCAAGCATGCTTTTAATCATACATTAAACATGCAAACTATATAATATACATCATGCATGTACATACATTAGGAATAACCTAAACTTTTAAATATAACATTTATATTTAAATATGATGCATGATAATGCATGCTTAAGCTATGGTGAGATTTTAAATCTATATGGCATACAATATGCAACATATAAATAATATAATTTAAACATACATTACATGCATATTAAACTATATTATAAGCATTAATAGACCAATATTTGGCACCCTATAACAAATAATCAAATTAATATAACCAAATTATATTAATTTAATTATAAAATAAAGAAATTACAATTAAAAACTAGAAAAACACGAAGTTGTAGCTCGAATCCATGATCACACGCACGCGCTCACGTCCTTCAGGTTCGGAGTGCCACGACATTGTACCCTAGCGCCACGGCAGAAAAAAGATGCATGTTCCGCCTCGCGTCATAGATTTTTGTAATTTCTGCCAATTTTATCTTTGTTTCTCCGTTGTTCTTCGCAGCAAACCAACACACGAACGACCCAGACTTGAATACAAATTTGATTGTGAAATTTAAATGCCCAAAAATACAGCTGGGCCCTTACACATTTGATCAAATCAAACAGTAAATCGTGAAAACTAAGTGCCAAACATAGAAACGTCTATTATGCAAAAACTCAAATTATAAAACAACATTCATCACATGAATTACATAAATTTGTACCCACCAAAATCAATTTTGATTTCCTAAACCAAAATCAAAGACAATTCCATTTGGCTATGATACCAATTGAATGGATTGAATCCCAATTGCGGAAGCATTTGATCACTTTTGTCTTTGAAATTAGAAAGGAAAAAACCAAAATCAATTTTACAGAACAATTAGATTAAGCATAGAAAAGGGTTTAGGATAGTTTACCTTTTGATTTAAGAACTCTTATTCACAAAGTCTAAAAGCTTCTTCTCTGTGCAGATCCTAGAATCACAATCAATAAACACCACCAATCGGCTACCCTGCTATTCTCAGAGAGGATCAATCTAGGATTGTGGGATACTAATTTTCTTTTGTAGAGAAGAATTGAGAGAGATTTTTAGAGTGTACAGAGCAAAAAAAAAAAAAAAAATCATCTAATTTTGTTTTCTTCTCTGCATTTTTATTCTACTCAGAGAAAGGATGTGAAGGAAAATAACTTCCACTCAGTCCACTCCCCACTCCCCTGCAAAACTACAGGGAAGTTATTTTATTTATTTATTATTATTATTATCAATTCAATTCAATTTAAATTATATATATATATATATAACAACAATAATAATAATAATAATTAATTTCAAATAACACATATTTATGCATTTAAATCATATTAAAATGCATATCTCTCTCATAACCTATAATTTTAATATGGATCCAATTCATATTGATTTTACTCTATAGTTTTAATATGAATCCAATTCATATTAATTTTACTCTATAGTTTTAGTATGAATTCAGTTCATATCAAATTAATGTTTGAATTTTTTCCAAACATTATTCTCTCTTATTATATAGTTTTAATTATAAATCATATTTATAATTACCTACATATTATAATGTATCAAAATACATTATACTTTATATTATATCTTATTAATATAAATTTTCCTTTAAATAATTTAAACAATTTAAATTATTCCAAAATTGACTGGTCCTTGTTTTACCCTTAGTGAGCTAGCAAGAGAATCTAATGGACCTGCAGATTAGAAGCTCCAATGATTCAAGATTAAATTAATTAAACTCTTTAATTACCTAAATCAACATTCATTAACTGTGGGTCACTCCACTAAAGACCCACAGTAGCATTCTTCGCACTATAGATATATTTATGTGTCCATGGATATAACCAGTCATCAATAAGTCGATCATTCACAAATTGCTTGTAATTACAGCTGGGTCAAAATTATCATTTTACCCCTATAATTACTTCTTTCTCCTTAAGTCCCACTGATCCTTTAATGAACAACTTATTTATGGTTTTACCATAAACAAATCTCTCTCGGGCCAATGAGATGGAGAGGCCCCTTGTTCAAGACTTGGAATCAGCAATTAAGAGAACAATTTATCTACTTTCTCTGAAAATGGGAAATAGTGAACTTCATCTTGTGTAGTTATGTTTCTAGCTCTCTACTTGGACAAATCCTTAAAGTGGTAAGCATATTGAGACGACAACTTGGATCATTCTCACCCATACAAATCAAAGGACTGTTCTCATAGAGAAGAGTTCAAATCTCACTCAGGATTGAGATCATGTTATCTATGATCATCCTATGAAATGTCTGTCTCTTCAATTAACGACGTTATAAAGAGAAACTAATCATCCCGTGGTCCGGACTTATACAAACTAGATACCCCTACTCATATGTCTCTACATGAACGATTTGAATCAAATTGTTTGTAACAATTACAACTCTTATAACATTTACAAAGTGGGTCGTATCGGTAGTGTTACCAGGATAAGGCACCCAATCTTATCCATATACTGCAGACCTTTTAAGTTATTACTTGAACACGATCCACTTGTATGTCTACCACATACTTGTTCAAGTTACATTAAATAACTTAGGATCTTAGTTTATTGAATTGAGTTAATGTGATCTAAATGTCAAATAAAATACTTCTTATTTTATTAAATAAATAATCTATCATTTACAACATATAAACTACGAGACCCATGAGATTTAGGGCACGATTCTAACAAGACCATGAGCACATATATACATATATAGCTAGTTGTAGCTTTGAGACCCAGGAACAAAGACCCATGGTGGCAGATCTAGTACTAAATGCAAAGGATGAGTAGGATCACCAGCGTCGTCGTCGGATCTAGTTTGTAGCGGCGATGGATAGTGTAAAAAAAAAGTTAGCACTAAAGTAATATGGTATGAGTTATACTTAGGTGCAGCTCAGGTTGCATCTATCTCTCTATGCATCAACTCCTATAATCACGAAGAGAAAAAATATAAAAAATGATAAAAAGTTCACCGTGTGGCAATTTGTGTGATTGGATACTTGGGTGAGCTGCACAACTATGGGTACAACCCCAGATAAACCCAAGTATTTTTTCATATGGTATTACGTATTGATTGTCCATCATATGAACATTGCTTAAAGCTAGATCATTAAATTTTCATCGACATGCTACCAATTTTATTGATATTTTCACATGTTCATGAATTTGACATTGACATAAGGAATAAAACGATCGATGAAACATAAAAATGAAGCAACCAAATATCACTAATATGAACCTAATATTATTTTAGCTCATTTAAAAAGTATAAAATGTAATGTTAATTTATGAATTTAAATATTTTTTATAATTTTTTAAAAAATGTCTATAGATATTTTATTAATAATATTTTCAACATTTCTTTAAATTTGAGAGTTCGAACAGTCAACACTACCATCAACATCAATATTTGTTGCTTAAAACTGATACAAGATCTTGCAACATTAAAAGATAATTTATGAAAAGAAGTTTAATAGTATGAATATTTACTTAGGTGGAGTGCAAAGAAAATTATTTTATTTTCAAATGGGCCATTTAAATGAGAGCAGCAAGACTTTTCAAACCACACGTCTTCCAACGACATTAAATTATATTAGAAAAAAAACTTCAAATAATATTTGTTGACTGCAGTTATTGACCAAGTTTGACGCATTTAACTTACAGTCAACCATAAACAGAGGTTTTTCTAACTTTTAAGGCGATAACTATTTCATTTTTTTGTTTTTTATTTTTGAAATGTAAGTCTATTTCCTCTAAAAATTTTACATTATATAATAGTTAAATTCTTTGCTAAATTCGAAAAACAAAAACAAAAATGTCTATAGATATTTTAGTATTGTTTGATCTTCTACAAACACATCTCGACTTCGTAGGAGTTTCTTTTGTATCGAGTTATTCAGTCTATAACCAAGATACACACATGGTCTAGTCTTTGCATCAACCTTCGATCTTTCATCTTTAGGTACATGAACAAAAGCTTTACAACCAAAGACATGCAGGTGATAATAAGATGTATCCTTATTTGACCATATTTTGTTCAGAACTTCTGATCCCAAAAGAACACATGGTGTGAGATTCAAAACATGTACAACTATATTCAATGCTTCACCCCAAAATGATTTTGATAACTATGATTGTGAAATAAAATATCTCACTCTCGCAACTAGTGTTCGATTCACTTTCTCAGCTAGCCCATTTAACTGACGAGTCTTAGGAGGTGTCTTTTAATGTCAAATACCATGATTTATGCAATATTCATCAAAAGATCCACAGTACTTACCTCCATTATCGATCCTAATACACTTCAAATTTTTACCTGTTTCTCTCTCAACAGTGGCATGAAACTGTTTAAACACTTGTAGATTTTTAGTTTTCAAGATATAAGTCCATGTCTTTCCTTGAATGGTCATCAATAAATGTCACAAAATATGACGCACCTCCAAAGGGTTTTTGTTTTCATGGACAACACACATCAGAATGCACCAAGTCTAGTACATTTGGTTTTCTTGAATGCTAAAATGACTTAAAGGTAACTCTTGTCCACTTTCGAGCTAAACAATGAAGACACCTTTTTAGGGATGCACTCTTTATATCAGGAAGATAATTTTTTTTTGCCAAAATCTTCAAACCCTTTCACTAATCTAAAAAAGTCTATTATACCAATGCTCAACACTCACTTTATCATCCACTATATTGATATCACAATAATTGATCTTACCTGCATATAATATAGTGATGAATATTTCTCTCCCTTAGCTACCACCATTAAGCCTTTATTAAGCTTCCATTTAACATTATAGAAGGTGTTACAAAAACCTTATTCATCAAGCTTACCTGTAGAAATCAAATTCATTCAAATATAAAAAATGTGTTTCACATTCTTCAAAATCAACTTAGAACCATTCTTATTCTCCAAGTGGACTGGTCGACCAAATGTATATGAGTGATAAAAAGGAGAATAAATATGGTCTAAGTGAAAGCATATTCTAAGAGTCGAATCCCACGAAACTATTTATGTAATTCAAATTTTCTAAGAAATAACTTTTCGATGTAAACCAAGGGGTAACCAATAAAGTTTATGCTGTGGAAAGTGAGAAAGTAACTTAAAAACAGTAAACAATGATGGATAAATAAGGCTAATAATGTTTCAACCTTTTGGGTGTTATGCTTAAAGTGATGTGGCTGCATCATACCGGAGCAGTGAGATACACATAAACAGAAAACTACTCCTATTCGATCTTGTATCAAGTTCTTTTAGGAGGTCTAAGCAGCTAATCCCTAATATTTCCATGGTTAGCTAGAACTGATTAATTCAGGTTCAGTTTCAGTTTCTTTATCCTATGGTGCCCCTTATTTCTAAGGTGACGTGACCATCCTATTTCTAGGCTCTTAGTCCCCAATTCCTTTGCGACATCCGCTTACACCCTAATCTTTTCAGTATTAGAGCTCCACTAGATTGCTAAATTAAGTGATCAGTTTAACTTACCAATTCTTATCTTTAAAATCAACAAAGAGAATGCATAAAATAAGATGGTATCAAATGCAACATTATTTAAGCCATAACAACGCTAGGGCATCCACATTGTTGAATCCCCTAGGAGGATTTAGCTTATGACTAATGATAAATTAATGAACTTTATTGAATTAGAAATCGTAGCTACAAGATAGTGTTTGATGGGTATAGAAAAGGGAGAAAATACAAGAAATAAATGAAAGAATAATGCTGGAAAATACAACTCCAAGATGTCTTGGATCAAATCCTCAAATCCCTAGTCTTTCCCTAGGTTGGTTCTCCAGCTTCCTCAAAGAATGAATCTTCTCTCACCGCATGCTTTCACGGGATGAGATGACCTAGAGTGATCATGCCTAAGAGAAACTTTCATTCTTAAGGCTACTGACTTGAGAAACTGAGAAAACGCCCAAGCGTGATAATAACAATAGCAGAATTGTAGAGAAAAGTGTGGTAGAATCGTAGATGGAGAGTTGTTCTTGAAATGGAAGGCTTCTCTTCTTTTTATAGGCCCGAATTGGTTGAGGAATGGCCTAAAATCATGATTTGGACATTTACGACCCAACATTTTAGGCATTGAACAACAACTTTGATTGAGAAAATAGCAACCAAATTGATAGGGCACGAATATGAGAAATTAGGGCTCAGTGATGCGACTGCATTAGGCAGAAATCTGCAATCTGGCCTCAAACACCTGCCAAAGTTCACCAAATTACCTCCAAATTAGGAAATAACATCTTTTAAGCACGATCAACCTCACATAAGCTTATTTTAACTGATTAAGACTAAATTCAGGGGAAAACGCTCATACAAGAATCCATTTTGCAAAGTAGAAACGCACAAATAAAGGCCTAAAAACATGCATTTCATGGCATGTATCATGGACATCTCTGATGCCAACTGCTTTTGTTGATTTGTCATTGCCCATCCTAACACTGCGAAATCACTAGGTGTATAGGATACAAAGAAATCCCTTTTGGATGTAGCATAACTGAGGCACCATTCTCAATAATCACCCAACTGCTCTGTTGTGTAGGAAGATTTATAACATCACCGTCGAATAAAATGTAAAAATCTTCGATGGCTTCAATAACAGTGTCTGCATCACTATCATCATCATTCTTCTTTTCCTTGTCTTTATCATTTTTGTTTCCTCTTTTGAATTTTCGACAACGCTTCTTTATTTACCTTTTCACACCACAATAATGGCACTCAACATTTGCAAACCGGTCACCCTTACTATTGTCTCTGTCTTTACCCGTCGGACCTTTACTCTTACTCCTTCCTCTTCTTTCAGTAATGAGAACATCTGACTGTGAAGAAGAGCCCTGTGACTTTCTTCTCATCTCCTCGTTCAATACACTACTTTCGACTATGTTCATACTTAGTACTCCATTTGGGGCTAAATTCAATAAGTTCTAAATGTCTTCCATGAGTTTGTAATGTACCAAGGACCCATAACCCATGTATCTCATCCTAATACTTGATATTCATTCTAGATAATTGGATAATGATACCTTAGAATGTATACAAGTGATCTAACATGGATGTTCCATCTTGATACTTCAATACCATCATTTGTTTAATCAGAAACATTTTATTATTACCAATTTTTGGGGCACATGGCGACTCAAGCTTGTTCCACATAGTTCGTGCATGGGTCTCTTCACCAATATGATTTAGAACACTATCTTCTAACCAAAGTCTCATAATCTCAAACACTTTCCTATGACATAATTCTTATTCCTTATCAGTTTTATCATCATGTTTCTCTTCTGAAAAAATTGGAAGATACATCATTCACATATAAAATTTCTTCCATCTCTCTTTTCCAAACTTGATAATTTGACCAATTAAGGATAACCATTTTAGTTGAACTAATGTCAGTATTCAACAGAAGGCAAACACAATCACTTAACCTAGCTCTGATACCACTTTGTTGGGATAAACACTTAAGTCGTTGGATCAATTATTGCCTCTTATGTGAATCTAGTAGGAAATTAGTTAGCTACAAATCAATAATAATTATCAAGCAAAGACAGAAGCAATTCGAACGTGGAAAAACCTCCTCAATATGAGGAGTAAAAAAATCACAAACCGAAGTCAAAATCTCCACTATAATAAATAATTTATACAAGTTCTCCCTAGTCACAACTAGAGGCATATACAATTAAATATCTCAAGATTCATAATCTCGGCAAAAAATGAGAACAATAATGAAGAATAAATTAGAAAGGTCTCACTTGAAGTGGCAACTAATTACCCACTGTAATTTGTTGCAGGTAGTTCCAAAAGAAATCTCGAACTAATTACCAGCTTAAGCGTTTATCGCGGTCTATCGTTGATAAATAGTAAAAAAAAATTATATTCGTAAATAGTTTGATATTTTTCCTATTTATAGTAATTTCTCATATAAATTTTATAAGTTAATTATTTATAATTTTTATAGTTTAAATTAGGAAAAGTATTATAAATAGAAAAAATATCAAACTATTTACAAATATAGAAAAATTTCACTGTTTATCAGCGATAGACCATGATAGAATTCTATCGCTTGACCGATAGACAGGGATAGAATAATGAACAAAAATTCTATTTTTGTCGCGGTCTATCGCTGATAGACAAGTAAAATTTTTCTATATTTGTAAATAGTTTCGCTCATTTTTCTATATTTGAAAATAACTCTATTTTTTTTTTTGTTATCAATTTTATAAATAATAATAAAAAAAGAAATTCTTCAATAGTTACTTTTAGCTTTTGTTTTATAATAATAATGAACAAAAATTGATGAGTCTTTGGTATTTATGCTTTATTTATTGGAAAGATTTTAAATATTTTTTGGTGACATTCACTAAAAGGTTAAATAACCAGAGAAATGTAAGAAAGAATGAATATGAAATCCCTTGATAATATTTATATAAACAATTCAAATATATTACATAGTAGTCAAGCTTGTTTTGTAGTTTAAACAAACCCTTTCTCTTTATCCTTTTAAACTTTAGTTGGCCCTTTGCAAATAATAATAATAATAAATCTTCTACTTAAAAAACCATTAGTCCAAAGTAATAATTTATGGTCTTTGTGAACTTTAGTACGTAACAAATTTAGTTCCTATAAGTAAAATCTATGACAATTTAGTCTCTATTGTTAAAAATATTATCGATTTTAAATTAAATATCTTACAAATGGTATAGATTGGTAAGTTGATTACATACCAAATGTGTTATAATCATTTTTTAGTAGATGGATTGAATTGTTTTGCATACTAAATTTTAATGACTATATTGCTACAAATTTGAAGGTTCTAGAAACTAAAGCCACATTCGATACCCATTTGGTCTTGGTTTTTTATTCGGTACCCATTTGTTCTTAGTTTTTTATTTTTGAAAATTGTGCATGTTTTCTTACAACTTGTTTACCATAGTTTCATTTCTCCTAATTAAACATTTGAATTCTTAGTCACATTCCAAAAAAAAAAAAAAAGTTTTTAAAATTTCTTTTTCATGCTCTATTTGATAATGACTTCGTTTTTAATTTTTAGTTTTTGAAATTTATATATTTTTTTAGGAAAAGGAAAACCAAAACAAACTACAATAACTTCACAAAACACTGGCAATGTAAATCACTCAAGATAAGAAGATTGGAAAAAGGAAGATTGTCGCTCCTCCAAAGCCTTTTGTGTCATACAGTGTGGTAGCGCATTTTGACTCCGCCTATCATGAGAGAAGAAGACAACTCTTATGTGCCAACCCAAATTTTGAGATAATTTTTAATTTAATCATCATAATTATTTGGGATGTACTTTCAATTTGAAGGCTTAATTGAATTATTTTTAAAAGATAATTCAATTTAAACTAAATATGATAAAATATTTGGAATTCGAGAGATTTAATTTGTTTAAGTTGAATTGGTGGAGGAAAAATAAATTTAAAAATATATATGTATACCTAATTTAGTAAAGAATTAGAGTTCACGATTATATATATATATATATATATATATATACACACACACACTAAAGCAGTCTCGATTTGCGTTCGAGTTAAAAAAAAAAGAAAGAAATCCTTTTCTTATTTCTCTTCTTCTCCTTTAGGAAGCTACAATCCCCCTGCATTTTTCTCTCTTTCGCCGCCTCTTCCGTTCAGCCAGCCACCAAACGTTGTTGTCACCGCACTCCGTCTGTCCGTCTTCGTCCGCACCGCCGCACTCCGTTTGGCCATCTCTCTCTCTCTCTGACTCGATCTTTCTCTCTCTTTCTTTGCTCCGATCAACAGCTGCCGCTCGTCGTCGCACCGAAGCTCATGGTTTTGGTAAGTATTGGTGGGTTCTTGCAATTTCTTGATTACCCATTAGTTTGTGACCCAAATCTGTTGTTGGTTTTTGTGTTTCGACCTTAGATTCAAGTTCTTGAGGAGTTTGGAGATAGAAAGCGTGCTGATCAGTGTTGGTTGTGAGACTTTGGGTGAGTTTTTGTGAGTTTTTGGGTGTTTTGGTGAATTCTTTAAGTTGGTAATTTGAATTTTAAATAACTCATTTAGTTTGGACTGAGATTTAATTTACCCACAACTTTTGATGTTAGTTTTGGAGATTTGAGGTTATTAAGCCATTGTCTAGCGACATAAGAGCTTTTTAGTGCTTTTAATTGGGAGATCTGCTTGGAAGGTTGAAAGTGATTGTTGGATCAATATGCACTTGGGTTTTAATTCAAGGTTTTTCATAAGCGCGATGTTTAATTGCTTGAATTCTATCGAGGTAAGTAATCTTACTATTGGAACCGCTTTCGTGCCTGATGCGAACACCGCAAGTGCACGAGTCAAAGTAATAATATAGAACGGTTAAGTCCAAGTATCGTTCCACTGAGGATCCAATCACAGTTTAATTCTTAGCTATTCTAGGACTGAGTTGATTTTATTTGAGCATTCGAAATCGATTTTTTGTGTTATGAAAACCTTAAAGTATTAAAATAAAAGCAAGTAAAGTTTGGAAAACCAAGAGTAAAAGAGCGTTCTAAGGTATTGAATCCTTATTTAATTCATTATGTAATATTATAGAGTTTCATGGAATTGATTGCAAATCATATGCCTAAGTCTAGAAACATAAATCTGAATCATTTTCTATAAAAAACAAACCTTTCTCATGCAACTTAATTGATTACTAATATCTTGAAACCAAATCAAATTACATGGCATTAGGAATAATCTTTAGCAACTTTCATTATTAACCTAACTATTTTCATGATATATTAACAATGATTCATTGTTATAAATCCAAATAAACATGCAATCCATCAAATTACACATCTAATCTAATATACAATGAAGGCCAATCAACACAATTTAAGCATAATAACAATGAAAAGCATAAGATTACATTAATCCATGAAGAGTTCTACAATATCAACATAACTTCATAAATAGTTCATCAGTACCCTAAAACTAAAGAGTTTAACCATTCATAGTTTTAAAAAACATATTTGCAGCCAAATTCAACATAAGGAAGAGAAAAATAAGAGAGAAATAAGAAAACTCTATTATCGAAGAGTCCCTCGTTGTGAAAATTGGCACGACTTCTTTGATCAATGCCTCAAGAACTTGAACGACCGTCACTCTAAAAATTAATCTTCTTCTTTTTGGTAGTAAACTCACCATTTTCGCTTTTGTGATTTCTTGATTAGGGCTGTTGAAGAACTCCCAAATCTATAGAAAATATTTTCCAAAAATTGCACCAAAGTAAAAAAGGAAAGGCAGCATCGCGACGCTCCTTTGCAATGTTGCGACGTTGGCTTACATAGCGTTGCACTATGGGTGAGCGTCGCTATGCTCCCAAGCAGCGTAGCTACGCTCTCGGTTGTGCCAAATTTTGGTGCTCTCAGGTCTTGAGCATAAAGGGGCAGCGTAGCGACGCTTTTGCTCTAGCTGCCCTATTTTCTAGGGTTTTTAAACTATCTTTGTCCGATTTTAACTCAATTTGATTTCATTGCTTTCGAAACTTAATTTTCATCATTCTAACCCGAAATCTCTAGCAAACATATTAAATCTCATAAAAACACTCCTAAATTACGAGCAAATAAAGCAGTTTTCAAGTTCTTTTCAGTGTCGAACGATACAGTTAGAAACTTATTGTTGGTTCTATGAGAGCATTTATACGTTTTGCATGTGATTTATATAATGTAAGAAGTTATATGAGCATGATAGTGTTTGCGTGAGATAAGTTATGATTCCATGTTATGGGACATTTATGTATGTTGCCAATTATATATGTTAGTGGTGGTTGCTCTTCTACCTATAGTTGTGTATCCACTAGAGGTTGTGTTTCCTTCGGGATTCACCAAAGGTTATGTTTCCTTCTGGACTCACTAGAGGTTTTGTTTCCTTCGGGATTTACTAGAGGTACGTGTCTCCTTCGGGATTCACTAGAGGTTTGTGGATACCACTCACTAACGGTAGGACAAATTTAATTACTCACTCAGTTAGTATGTATGATAAGTTGAAGTATGCACATCCCATTAGTATGAGACATTTAATGAACTTAAATGCATAGCCTGACCTCGGTAGTGGGCTTACTTACTGAGTATATTTATACTCACCATTTTCTTATGATGTTTTTTAGGTAAGGAAAAGGATACACCGGCGCATGACAAGAAGAATCTGTGACAGTACCAAGGGACCAGAAGTAGCTTCCCCATAGTTTTCATGTTTTCAAAGCCAATTTATGTTGTCCATGTTTTATTTTCTTGTCAAATTTTCAGAGTCTACGTCGCTTTAGTTGCTAAGGATTTATGTTCTTTAGCTGGTTTTTTTTCTTTATAAATATTGGGGTACCCCGACCAGGAATTTTCAGCTATCTTGATTTTATGAAAATTATTTAATTTATAAAGGTTGTTTCATTTTCAGTTAAATTTATGAAATAGAGTCGTTTGAGATGTGTGCATGCATATAGGGAGGCCTAATACAAGTCCTAGGAAGTTGGGTCGTTACATCTTAGCTCACAACCCCCACTTTTAGCCTTTTCAATGCAGAAAGAGACTTCAAAATTGTCCATCGCCACATCATTCAACAAATAAACAACCTCTAGACAGTAAGACTCCATCAAAATATTTGAAATACTTAAAGCAGAGACACTCTCTAATCCATTACAATAGCCATCACCCCCAAAATTTTCACCTCATTGCACCGAGGGAAAAATTTCAGGCCAGCAAGCCGAACACATCCTAGATGATCACGAAGCACCCATCCAAGACCACCTGTCTGCGGTATGGAACTCCAAGCAACATCAGTGTTCAATTTGGATGACAACGTGTCTAATGACAATGAGAATCCTTAGTTGACGTGCCCTTTCAAAATACTAAACCTATTAGTTATAATGACACTAGTTAGGCTAAGAACAATGATACTTTAAATGCTGAAAAATAATATTGATGTTGAAATATGCTTGATATATTTGATCCTAGAATTTGGAGTGATTGTAGTGCCAAAATGATTGATCTCTTAGAAGCTAAAGGTCCTAAAAGAGATTTGTCTATAGAGAAAAGCCCTATAAATAAATTGTTAAAGTGTTTTTCTTCTACATTGTATATGAAAGTATTACAAAATGAGGGAAAATGTGGTAGAGAGTGGCTTGTTTATTCAAAAGAGCTTGATCAAATTTTTTATTTTGTTTTTGTTCTAAATTTTTTACAAAGGGATTCGAAAGGGGAAAATAGCTACCGATGATTTTAATGATTGGACACATGCCAGTACAAAGGCTTAAGGAACATGAGAATAATATGTAACATTTTAAGAATATGGCAACTTGGTACGATTTGCGTTGTCTTAGATTCCAGAAGAATGAGACTATTGACAAAGTGGCACTAGAACAACATGAAAAAGAAAAGGATCATTGAAAAAAATGTATTGTTTAGAAATATTTATGGTGTGAAATACCTTGCAAAACATAACTTAGCATTTTATGGTACTAGTGACAAAATTATATATATAAAAAAAAGTATTGGATTTTTTTGGGGCTTAATTAAATGTTATGCGAATTTGGTCCTATTGTTCAAGAGCATGTTTGACATATTAAAAATGGTGAAATTCGTTTTAATCATTACCTTAGTCCTAGAATTTAAAATGAATTAATACTTTTGCTTAGTGTTGCAATCGAGCCTGAAATCATTAAGAATATAAAGCAGGCAAAGTACTTTTCAGGATTGTACTCCAGATGTGAGCCACCAAGAACAAATGTCTCTTATGTTGGCTTTTTTGCCCTTAATCTCAAATTAATTAATTTTAATTAATTAATTAATTAATATTTTGATGATAACAAACCTGCTTTTATTTATTAACAATTTGAGTGTTTTGAAGTGTCCATTGTGTAGAGCTTGGAACAACGGTTCCAACGCAATTTGAATCACTCAAATCGGAGTTCAAACGAAGAAGATATGACTGGAACAAGCTTAACGAAAAAATACCCGATGTCGATGACGTGGCAGCCAAATCATCAAAGTGGACCTACTAGAGGATGACAAATGGAGAAATAGATAAGTGACACATGGAGCTTTTGATATTTGTTGATTTTAAAAAGAATGTTTTTAAAAAGAAAATGAATTTAATATTATTATATGTTTGTGTCTAACGGCTAGTTGTCTTTAAAAGAAAATGAATTTTATATTATTTTATTTGTGTGTCTAACGGCTAGTTGAGTTTAAATCTCAACCATTCAATTTTCTTTTACCAACATCTAATGGTCCAAATTTAATGTAGTTTCCAACAACTTTTCTCTCTTTTTAAACACTTCATCTTCTCCAAAATTATAACAACAATTTTACAACTTTTATTATTTTACAATCCTCCATAATTCATTAAGCTTCCATTGTTGCTCTCTCACCAAGCTTCAATTTTCTTCTTTTCATCTAATTCTTGAGAGAGATTTATTGTATTGTGAGGATTGATTTGTTGAGTGCTACAAATTTGTAAATCTACTCTTTGAGAGAGTTTTCCTCACCTTGTTCTTCATTTCTAAACTTTTGTAAGGGTTGCTCTTGATCCCGGAAAAAGAGTTGTTGTAACGGTTTGATCCTCAACCGTGGAAAGGATCGGGTTTGTTCTTGCGCCCGGAAAAGGAACATTGTAGCGGTTCGACTCTAAGCCGTGGAAAGAGTCAAGGTTTCTAGTGACATACCCAAGAGGAGCTTGGGAAGTGGATGTAGGCCGGTTGTGCCGAACCACTATAAATTTCCGGTTTCATTTTCTCTATCCCTCTCCTATTTAATTTTGCAATTAATTTGCTATTATAGTTTATTGTTTGAAATTAATTGCAACTTTTATTCCTTGAAATTAATTGGTCATATTTGTTTACTTTGATTGGTAGTTCTTAAATTTGCATATCTTTACCAATCTTATTATTAGAATTAAATAGAGTGCTTCAAAGTATTACTTTTAATTTCTTGATTACTTTGGGTTGAATTTATTTGCATGAAATTCTTGTTTAAATTACTTGTTAGTATAAAGTGTATTAATTTGTTTCATTGGGCCCACATTAGTAAAAAGTTTTAATTAGCTTAATAAAACCCTATTCACCCCCCCCCCCTCTAGGATTGCCATACCGGTCCAACATCTTATAATTAGATATGTTGATATGTCATCCA
Source organism: Lagenaria siceraria (assembly GCA_002890555.2). Lineage (NCBI taxonomy): Eukaryota > Viridiplantae > Streptophyta > Magnoliopsida > Cucurbitales > Cucurbitaceae > Lagenaria > Lagenaria siceraria. The sequence goes on from CM016486.1 coordinate 6,600,257, forward strand.
ATCCTATCAATGGCAGATCTAGAAATTTTGTCGACGGTTGGCTTTATAATTCAGTCGACGGTTGGCTTTATAATTCAGTAAAAATAATTTATAAGTGAGTAGTTCTAAAAATTCATAAATTTATGAACTTTGGTACATCACAACTTCTCCATTTAGATTTCAAATTTTAAATCTACAATAACATTGTAATGACAATAAATCAAGAAGAAATTGACAATATAATAACAATATCATAACTTAAACAACCCAATAAGCAGAGTTTATCCATAAATTATTTAAAAAATTAATAAACTAAAACAAAAAATAAAAATGATTTGAAATATGAAAACCAAATGCGTATAAATAAAATAACATAAAAAAAGAAGAAAAATAAATTACAAAAACTTACCTCACAAACTGGGAGAAGAAGTTAAAGAAGAAGGCAAGAAGAAGTTGAAGAAGAAATTTAAAAAACAAAAATAAAAAATAAGAATGATTTGAAATATTAACCAAATGCATATAAATAAAATAACAAACTTAAAAAGAAGAAGAAAAATAAATAAATAAATAAAACTTACCTCACAAACTATGAGAAGGAGTTGAAGAAGAAGCCAAGAAGAAGTTGGAGAAGAAATTAAAAAGCTAAAAATTTATTGATGTTGGAGCTTTATAAAAATAAACAAAAAGAAATTTAAAAATGAAGTTGAATAGTTTGTAGATGACTTCCTTCTTAATTTCAAGTTGTATGTGGTGGGGATTAGTGTGTAAAATTTTAAAAAATAAATGTAAGAAGTGGGGCTAGAGGGGGCTAAAAAATAAATTTACCATTAGGCTGGCTAATAGTATTTATATTATGTTAGTTATATATATATATACATATAAAGAGCATAAAGTTAAGGGGGGCTCGAGCCCCCCCTGGGCCTATACTAAATCCGTTGATGAGTTCTATTACTATTGATGAGTTCTTTTTAGGACTTTTGAATGTGACTGATACTAGAGGTCAAGGAATTTTTGATATTTTACAAACCGAATTAAAGAATCTTGGTCTTGACATATATGATATAAGGGGATTGGGGTATGATAATGGATCGAATATGAAAGGCAAGCATCAAGGATAATCTATAGTATATAGCCTTTTGCATAATAGGGAATAGACTCTATTGGTCCTCTTCCCCACAACAAAGGGCAAATGATGTTTGTAGTGGTGGTGGTGGATTACTTTACAAAGTGGGCAGTGGCCGAGACACTTACAACTATAACAAAGAAAAATGTTACGAACTTCATCTGGAGAAATATCGTGTGTCGATTTGGGATCCCCAACACAATCATTACAGACAATGGGAAGCAATTTGACAATTCAACATTCAGAAAATTTTGCTCAGATCTAAACATCACACATTGATGTTCGTCCCCAGCTCATTCCCAAGTAAATGGGCAATCTCTCTTTTGGGGCTGAAGTAGTGGTATCAATTGAGATTGGAATGCCCTCACCAAAGGTAAAACAGTTTAATCCTCAGGAAAATAGAATTTCAATGAGATTAAGCATAGACTTGTTGGAGGAACACCGAGAAACAATACGTCTTTGTGTAATAGAGTACAAGAATAGGATTGCAAGGTATTACAACACCACAATAAGCATGAGAAGTTTTAAGGAAGGAGACCTAATGTCAAGAAAAGTGATGCAAAATACCTGAGATATAGCTGCAGGGGCACTTTGACCAATAAGGGAAGGACCATATGAAAATTGTTAGGATAGTCAAACCCAACACGTATACATTAGCAGATCACGAAGGGAGAACACTCCCTCATCCATGGAATGTAGAGCACCTACAAATTTATTATTATTAAAGTGATCACAAACAAGAGGCTGGGAGTCAGCTATAAAGAATTAGGGAAACCTATTGTCGAGGCCGACCACAATAAGAAGCGACACGTAGGACACTCAAACTCTAAGAAAGGGAGACGATGCCTCAAGGGTTGGTGTGACAAAGCAAGGGAGATGGCCTTGACCTGACCGAGATTGAGGCCGACCGACCAGGTGCTAATGCATGGCCTGGTGGAAAGAAAGTGAAGACTTGGATCTGCTCAAGCGTGGAAGATTTGACCAAGAGTCCTGACGCCCGTCGTTTGAAGGTAGGCAGACTAACTCCACTTAAGTGTAGGATGATGAAAACTAAGGAGCTAGGTAGATACAGTGACAATTTACCCAATATTCCTAATTCGGTCTCCTTACAGGGAAAGATCCCAATAAGACGAGAAAGACTGAGATCGTACACTTATGCCCCCGTGAAAAAGGAGGAGGAACGATGTAAACACTACGCTCAACGCTGCTTAATTGTGGTGGATGCGCGCTTGGAACCTAGTTGGACCTTCAAAAGATGTCTAGTTGGATATTCTTGGCATGGCCAAAAATCTAAGATTGAACTCGATAGAGCCAAGTCCGATAGGACTATACCATGAAATGTCAAGTAAGGTACGCTATATCATGTGAAGATAAGGTAAAGTAGCAGAATATGACTGAGAACCCGACAATGATCCTGAGGAAAGCCAAACTAGTAGAGGGATTAAAACAACGACTCTCAAGTCTATATCAACGAGTAGGGTTGGAACAGCAAGGCCTTTTGTCAGATCCAAACTTGAGAGTAGGGGCTAATGTTGTGGGTGAATTTAGGCCAAAGGGCAAGAAAGTAAAAATTAGGGCCATGAAAGATTGAAGGAAGGCAAGCAGCTTGAGCCAGAAGTCCAAATCGCGAGCTCGGAGCTGAACCGAGCCAAAAAGCGCGCGCCTCAAAGGAGGTGTCACACATGAGAAGGGAGTCGAGGAGAAGCTAGGAAAAGGAGATCGGTAGAAACTCTAAAGGGAGAAGGAAATGAAACTCTATAAAAAATGGGAGAAAAGCCACTAAGAAAGCAAGTCCATTTTAATACAAAAATCATATATTTGTCTCACAGCTACATTTTCTGACTTAAGCATCAGAGCCTGTATGATGAACACCGCACCAGTGTGCAATTCTTCTCATTTTGCAGGTTACGTTTCTCTCCAAATTACAAATTTATCGTTATTGTCATATGGAGATTAGGTGCGCTTTTCCTTGGCCAAAATTTGGCATCAATTCCACAAAAAACTAACGATAAAGATATTTTTGAATTCTTTTTAAAAGTTTGGAATATTTTTTACACAAAATACAAAATTGTGCATGTTTTATAATTTAACCAATAAAAAATGAGTACCTCATACTAATTATAAGGAGACGTGTACAGACATTTGAATCCACGTCGAACTGACATTCTAGCTAGATTTCTTTCATACAAATATGCTAGAAAAAGTCAATAGGTTCAAACCTGCTTGAAAAAGTCAACATGCTGTTTTTTTTTCCATAAGCTTTTCTAACATAAAATCAAAACAAATACAACTACAGTTTAAAATATTGTAGAAAATTACAAAGACGTGCAAAGAATAATTAATTTTATTTAATCATTTTCTAATTAGTATTAATCATTTTGCCGTACTCCGCCTTGTACTCCGCCCAAAGCTCGTCGGCCGTCGCCGCCATCAGCTCCACAAAGTATTCTTCACTGTAACCATTCCTCATTTTCCGGTTAAGCTCCGCCACAAACCCACTCCCCAACCCCTCCAAATACTCCAGAAACCTCGCCATCACCCCGCCGCTGCCCTCATCCCACCGATCACCATCTCCCGCCGCCGCCCACTCGTCGGAGACAAACCTAGATTTCAGCCTCACATATTCCGCCACCCCTTCTATCAGCCCAGCCGGCGCCTCACCGTTTCCAGTCCACTGCCACACGTGGGTCAGCTGCTGGTACAAAATTCCGGCGACCTCGTTCCTCAGGTGGCCGGAATATTTAGCAATGTGGTTAGCGGCGATGAAGATGTCGGTGCCAGAAGTGTAGGAAACGGCATCGTAATTGGCGTCTATGAAGAGATGGATGTCGTGGACGGTCTTTTGGTCGGCATTGTCGAATTGTTGGAAGATTTTGAATATGAAATCGGTGGCTGTTTTTAGAGTATCCTCTGCGGTGGAAGTTCCGATTTCGAGGTCGAAACGGATGCCGCCGGTGGTGTTTACGGCGGTGTTGGTGACAGAGAACTTGAGGGAGTTTGTGGGTTTTATGGAAGATAGAATTATAAGGAAAGCTAGGAAGATTAGGTAGTAGGAAGCCATGGAAATTAGCTTCTCAATAATTTTCTATACGGAGAAGACGATGTTGTTTATATATAATTAGGAAAGCCTGCAAGAGGCAAATTGGCCATTAGACAAATGGTTCAATTTTTTTTATTTTATTTTAAAGGAATTATTATTATTATTTTGTTGATAAAAAACAATTAGATTTAATTATGGGTTATATATTTTGGCATATATATATATATATATATATATATTTTAACGATGTGTGGGGTAGAGAAATTGAACCTCTAATATCGAAATCAAGCTATGTTCATTTTGGCTTTTTAATTCAACACAATATGACTACAAGAGACAAATATCTGACCTCGAGATCGACAGCAAATGTTTTATACTAATTGAGCTATATTCTTATTTGTAATTGGAGATTTCAAACTTTAGGTGATGAGTTATGATGTCTTTAACGTTGAAATATATGCTATGGTTATCAACCTTTTCATATGTAGTGGTATGAGATTGACCATAAACTTATATATATATTATTGTATATGATTATACTTTGAGGAGATAAAGATAATTTAGAAATGATCATTTTAGCTTCTAGAGAGGATTTTTTTTTAAAAAAAAAATAATTTAAATCCCTATGTTTTTAAGAAGTTGGTTTAATTTTCAATTTTTCTTCGAAGTATACTTAATTGTATCCTACTCCAAATTTCTATCAAATCAATCATTAAATGTGATGTTATGGGGCTACATAATTTTAATATTAGAAAACAATCAATTCATACCCTTGAAATACATTCAATCAGTTAAAACTCTAAACTAACCATTTTTTTTAATATAAAACCTAAATTTTGAAATTGAACCCAATCAGTTAAAACTCTAAACCAACCATTTTTTTTTAATATAAAACCTAAATTTTGAAATTGAACCTAAACATTTTATATTACAATCAATTTAGAGGTGCACTCCTGAAAGGTTATTGTTGATGCCTAAATTTTAGACAGTTAAATTTGGTCTAACTTTAGTGTGGCAACAATAGTAAATTTGTATTTGAAGATAAGGTAACTTACAAGAGAGCAAGAACTGGACAACAGAGTGGTATAGGTCACACACACTTTCGATGCTTAAGTTAGCAAGTCTAAAGACGAAGTTTGTTATGGAATTTGTAGTGGAGAGTAAACTTACCTCTTTTGTCCCTCACTTATTTATAGGGTGGATGACCTAATTCATTTCTCTTTGTATTTCCGTTACTCCCTACTCTTATCTTTCCTTATTTGGGCTACATCAAGCAAGAAAAATATAGTGTATGGTATCACTTGGAAAAATTACTTGCCATTAATTACATTATAGGTGTGAAAATTTATAGTGTAGTTATTATATACAAAATAAATATTGCATCCATATACACTATGTAGAAATTACGGAACTGAATGGAACATGGTCAACAACAATACACAAATTATTATGAAGGAGTCTGAAATAACCGACATCAGCCCTATTACACCTTTGTCTTCGACAATTCTAATGATGTTCAATTTGTTGGAGTCATTCTAATATATGTTCAAACAAGAAATAGTATGATTAGCATAGAGGAAAATCTTATTTTGGATGGAATCTACAAATTGTTGAAGGGATGAATTTGAAGAGATGAAGAAGTCTCAAGAAACTGAAAATCATAATATGAAAATTTCCATCCCATCTATCATCAAACGGAAGTCTTATTAGTTGAAGTATCATAGTAGAAACAAAAGTTGACAAAGAAAAAACAAATTAATTGATGTTTGATACTTCCGTGTGAAGAAAACTTGGGTATACTGAAAATACCCTAAAATCATCAAGAGCCAAAATGTACTACCAATTAGACATCATGATTGTTTAAAAATGTATAAAATATAATATAATAAATATATAACTAAAATTCAAAAAACACTGATATAATATTAGATTATTTTTAAACAAGTTGATCTAAAAAATAAAAAATATATGAAAAATAAAATAAAATAAAATTATATATATAAGAAAAATTAAAAGAAATAAGATAAGGTGGACTTTGAAAAAATAGGATAGAGTACATTTTAAGTAGGGGTGTTCGTGGGTGGGTTTGGATGGGTTGGGATGGGTTGAACCACTTTTTAAAACCAATCCTGTTGTTCGGATGGTAAGTTTCTTCAACTCAAATAACCCTTATTAAATAATATGAATCCAACCAATCCAACCATGAAACATTTGGGTTGACTTGGTTTGGGTTACTTAGGTCAATTATTTAATTTTTTATCTAAAAATAATTAATATGTTAATATGTACAAATTTTATTTAATTAAGATTAACAACTTAATTCCATTTTGTATTACGAAAATTTTTCATTCCAAAGTGTTAACAAATTATTTTTAGTTGTTGCTTGAGAATAAATTATCTAAAAATAATGAAATAAAATAAAATATAAATAAATATATGTATATATAACTGTATCATAAGATATCGATATAAATTTAATAATATGATAGTAGTTAAATAAAATAAATTTAAATGTTAATTTTATAATAAATGAATATAGTTAAAAGTTCATATAATAATAAATTATTCATAAATCGATGTGACTTTGACCAAACCAATTATTTGCATTTATTATATACTTCGTGCTTTAGAGAAATTATAATTAATGATAGATCGAAATTTCTCTATGTGTTTTGTTCACATATGGTTAAATATTAAAAAAAAAACAAATAAAAAATAACTAAACATTTGTTTTAATAAATTTTAATTAAAAAACGTTTAGATTTATCATATATAGTATTAAAAATAAAGTGTTTAGGCTAGAACGAGTATAACACAATTTTGCATATAATATATATTAGCAACTTAAATGTTTGTAGTTCAAATTCTTACACACTTGTCACGTATTATACTTAAAAAAATGTTTATTCATAAAAGAATTGGTACTCTTTTATAGGAAAATATTATTCTACTTTAAATTTTTATTAACATGTAAAATATTAAAAAATTATAAATTCCAAACCATGCATATTATATTATATTATAAACCTAGGTTTAGTAGGTCCATTTCTCTGAATCCATAGTTTTGTGGTGAAACTCCTTTTTATGTAAAAAAAATGGAAATAAACGCATATATATTTAAAATTTAAAACAGAAATAAACTCCATATCTACAATATATTATAGTCTATGTAACTTTCATGTGCAAATGATTGATGATTGTCAAATTGAACACTAGGATAACGAGTGAAATCATTTGGACGGCAATATTGATGAAGATCAATGGTTGTCGTCTGATTCAGTCGAGAAGGAATGTGAGACTAAGATGAAGGCAATTTTGACAATTCGACGATGATAGCGGCAAGTAATTTGTGATCGGGGGAGGCGATTCCAACTTTCTTAAAGATCCTTGGACTATAAGAAAAACGTCGTCGCTGTCGGAGGCCTTGTCGATGACTCATTTGGCTTCAATGATTCATCATCGATTTCTGTTGTCGGCTTCAATTGGACTCGTCAGAGAAGATGGGTAACAGAGAGGGAATTGTCAAAAGAAATAGGAGAGATTAGAAGAAAGTGGCAGCTGCAGAAGAGATATAAGAAAAAAGATGGAATTTTATTTTATTTTATTTTTTTTTTTTTTTAATGATAGGAAGAGGGAAAATGGGCTTTCCTTTTCTAATTTTCTTCTTTTTGTTTTTTTGTTCAAGTTATTGATGAGGGCTTGTTAGTAAGTGAACTCTGATATTAGTGTAAAAAATAAGCCAATTAGCCCATTTTTTTAAAAAAAAAAAATAGAAATTTTAAGACATTTATAAAATTTATGAAATTTGGGCTTACTATTAAAGCTTTTAAAAAACCCCCCAAAAAGATACAAATATATAAAAAAAACAAAAAACAAAAAACAACATGTTTGCATAAATTATAGGAAAATTGAACGAAATAGCAAGATTCTAGATTTCATTTGGATTTTTGGCAAAATAAAAAAATAATAAGATTTTTGGCAAAACGTGTGCCACTCATGTGAGACCATTTTTTATAATACCTAGTTTGCCCTTCATGTGGTCTTCCATAAAAAATATTAAATACAGTGTAATTGGTGTAGCGTGAATCAATCCAGAATGGAAATAGAGTGTAACTCAGCTAGTTATCAATTTTGAACCCTAAGAATGTTAGAGAAAAAAGTGGCGCATTTTTCGCCCGATTTTGAAATTTGAATTGGCAGTTTTTTTCTCAAATTTGATTTCTATAACCACTTTTTGAATCCATTCCAAACAAATCAATCTCTGATCTTTATCTTTCCATTTAAATTTAAATTTATTGTAAATCTTTAAATTTTACATTATCTTTTTAATTTTTTTTTGTTAACTTATTAGATTGTTATTAACATATTTTAATTTCAACTAAATGATTTGTCCTGATTCTTCGATTTTTTTTTTATCAGTTTTAGCACTTATCATATTATTATAGTTATGTTTATATCAATTTTCACCAATTAACTAACATATAGTTACACATATAGTGTAATAGTAATACAAAGCTATGAGATTTAACTAATTTACATTTATATATATAATGTAATTGTATTGTAAACTTTTGAGATTTTAACCATTATTTTTTTCGTGACTTGTTATTATATCAAAATTTTGTATTTTCTTATTTTTTTTTCCATGAATATCTATCCAAATCTATCTTGTTATCAGATTCGATTTTATCTCATTCTTTTTTTTTTATTTCTACATTTTCTTATCAAATTCAGTTATATCTTATTCTTTTTCGATTTGTTTATACATTTTATTATCAAATTCAGTTTTTGGTAGCCTTCTTTTTTCGAATTGATTTAGTTTTATCTAATTTTTTTTTTCAATTTTTATACAATTGGAGATTTGTATTCTTATCATGGTTTATCTATTTTATTTTATTTCATGTATTTTTTCGTATATATTATTACTATTTATATAATTTATATTTTTTAAAATGTAATATAATAATATAATAATATATCATTGGGATACAAACTATAATATTTTGAGGTTTTGTGAATTTAAATTAGTTATCTCAAATTATTTGGTATCCTTCTAATTTTGTATTTTAGTGTCAAAACTGATATAATTGAGAAGATAATCAATTTAAATTTATTTGATTTGAGATTTGAAAATTTTGTATTTAAGTCGATAAAAGATTTGAAATTTATAAATTTTAAATTTAAGAGGGAAAAGTGTAAGAGTCAACTTTAATTGAAATTATATAATATATATATATATATATTTCAATTTTAAAAAATTCAATAAATTTCAAATTTTGAAATGTCTAGATTTCGTTTTAGAATCCAATTTAATATAATTTAAATCAATAAAAAAAAAGAGAAAATAATGTAACCCTAGCGGCTATAATTTCTTTCTCTCTTCCCATTTGTGTTGTTCTACCATTATCGCAGCCACATACCGTACCACCAGCAGATTAAGGTGTGTTTTTTTCTCACTTTTTTTTGTTCGTTCATGAATCTTTAATCGACAGCCATACAACTCCTATCTATGATTTTATTTCCTTCCATCGTTTCTTCTTCTATGACGTTGTCACCAATTATCGAATGCCAACAAGATCCATCTCCTCTTTTCTTTTTCCTCTTCTTATTTCACTTTCTACTTCAACCACAAACTACTATGCTAAATCTAGTTTTTTGCTGCAATCCTCACCAATTGGTTGCTTGTCTTAAAAATGTGTCAGACTCGATCCATTTTTGCAGTAATATATTTTTTATTCATTTTTGTGTATCTGTATTTGCATGTAACTAGTGATCTGTAAAATATATTTTCGTTGGTTTAGCTCTTTTTGATATGCCCCATTGGTTACCATGGTAATTGTTTAGTTATAGTGTATTGGAAGTTTATTGAACGTTTTTGCAACTTTTCAACTTCAACGTTAGGTATTTATTTGTAAGTGAGGACAGTTTTGACAATTGGTCATTATTATTTTTAATTATTTTATTTGATTTTGTCATTTTCATAATTTTAAAAACTTTTTTTGCTATTTTCCAAATGAAACCTCTAAATTTGCTATTTATTTGGTCAGCCCTAAACTAATAAATAATTTTCATATTTATTTAGTTTCCATCCAAAACTAAAATATTAACAGTTTCCATCCAAAATTAACGGTAAGAATATTTTGGACACTTTTGAAAGTTCAAAAGTATTTTTTACACAAAATACAAAGTTCAATGACATTTTTTATAATTTCTCCAAATTAAGCCACATATAATTTAATACTTGAAGTTGTATTCTGTTTTTTCTTTTTTAATATTTTTTCAAATTTCTCAAACTTTAAATTATGTTTTGTTATACTCCTTAAATTTTTATTTAAAAATATTTTAATCCTTCGTGAAATTATTTTCTGTCATATTTAATTAAAAAAATATCTCATATTGTCATATATGTATTATATGAATTGTAAATTAGCAAGATGTTAGGCTAATTTAGTTGTTTCCTTATTTGATTTTTTTTTTTTTTTTTTTTTGTATATTTATATCCTATAAATGCATCTTCATGGTAAATTATTTGCTTGCTTACCATCTGCCCACTACTATAGATCCTTTGATCTAGCGCCACACTTTTCCTGCTCATTTAGATCTGCGGCTCCCGATCTGTAGTTCGTTAAGTTCTTCTGTTGCTCTCGCTCGCATCATGTAGTTCGTATAGATTCGCTGCTCCGCTCCTGATCATATGCATCTTAGCCCAAAGAACTCCCGTTCACCTGTGGGTTTCTCTATACAAATCTCCAAATACTCGAATTTGTCTCTGTCCAGATCTGTTTAGAACTTGCGCTGCCCATATCCAAGTTTCTCTATTCAGACTTTGCGCTTCTGCTAAGATCATAGTGTCTATGTTATCAGAACTCGTGTTGCCTCAAACTAAAGTTTTCGTGACCGTTGGAAACTAATGTTACCACCATAGATGGAAGGTTTCATATATCTTAGGGAATGATTCTCAAATATGTTCCTTCCCACAAATGATTATCAAATGTAAAAACTCGCTCTCTTGCTCCTTCAATTCTGAGTTGTTCATAAAAGGATTTCCAGTAAACTTAAACCAACACAAAAGTACGTAATTGCAACAATAAAATCTCATAGAAAATTTTAGCAAACTTTATTGTCTTCCAGCACACATATCTACACACTGTATCAATACATAACAGACACTAAAAATATGGAACATGTGGTGTAGGTGGATTCCAAATTTTAGGAGAATAAAAAACTAAACAATGAGACAAAATAGGCACTAATATAAATTTATTAGAAATAATTGTCATGTCACTTTTCCGTTATTCAACTAACGGTCAAATTTAACACAGGGATCCTTTAGAACTATTTTCCAAACTTCAGGGACTAAAGTGTTACTTTTGAAACTTTAGGGACCATATAAACATCAACTCCAAACCTCAGGGACCAAAAGTGTATTTTGCCCTTTTTTTTTTTAGTTTCACATTCGGTTCGGTTCAACGAAATTAGTTCGATTTAGTCAGTTCACTTCAATCAGACTAGTTTAGTTTGATTTGGTTCACCTGCTTAATTGATTATGTTATTTGGTCCCTATTTCTAATGACAAAGACTTCTAAGTCTCCTTTTTGCACAAATTGTCACATACATGACCATATTTTTGTTCATTGTCCTAAAATTGAGTGTAAGTATTGCCACAAACACAGTCACATTTTGGAAAAAATTTCCATTTGTCCACCTCATCCTCTGAGTAGATCCACCAAACCAAGGAGCTTATCTAAAGTCGGTTCTCCATCCATTGTTGTTACCTTCTCAGTCAATGAACTTCCTTCTATTAGCATTCCTAACCTTCAAAATTTCCTCCAACAGGTAATATCCTCCAATTCCTCGGCCTTCACAGTCATTTTAAGTATTCTTGGCTTCTTGATTCTGCTTGTTGCAACACATGACTTCCAACATTTCACTTATGTCTTCCTCGACTCCTGCTCCATCACTTTCCCTTATTCATGTTGCTAATGAAAATTGTATGCATATATCCCATGTTGGTATTGTTGTCACACCTAACTTAAATCTCTCAAATACTTATCATGTTCCTAATTTGACCTTTAATCTTGCCTTTGTTGGTCAACTTTGTGATCTTGGTTTAATTGGTTCTTTTTCCTTTAATAGTTGTCAGTTTTAGAATCCGCATACAGAACAGACGGACAATTGTTTGAGCTCATATCCCTTCATTAATTATTAACCTATAGTTTTAATATGAATCTCATTCATATCAATTTCATATTTTAATCATATTCAAATACACTAAATCTCTCATATTATATAGTTTAATTCAAAATTAGCTATATTATAATGTATTTATATATAATATGTTAATTTGTTTCATATACAATTAACATATATTTACCTAATTTAATTTGAACATTTCAAATTATTCTTTCAAAACTTTTGGTCCTTATTAATCTGTTGTGAGTTAGCAAGAGGACCTAATGAACCTACAGATTATAAGCTCCAATGATCCGAGATTAATTAATTAAACTCTACCACTATAGACTCATAGTTGCACTCTTATATACTATAGAAAATGTTGCGTTCATGGATATAATTAATCATTTATTGTGAGTAGATCCTTCACGAGTTGTTCGTAATTACAACTGGGTCAAATGTCCGTTTTACCCCTATAATTACTTCTTTATCCTTAAGTACACTAATCCTCTAATGAACAATTTATTTATGGTCCAACCATAAGCCAAGTCTTTCTCGGGCCAATGAGAGGGTTGGCCCCATTGTTCAAGACCCGGAGGTAGCACTTAAGGGAACTACTTATCTACTTGCCCTAATACATGAAAGAGTGAATTCCATCTTGTGAAGTTATATTCCCAGCTCCCTGCTCTGTCAAGTCTCCAAAATTGTAGGCTTATTGAGTCGGCGACTCGGGCCACTATCACCCATACAAATCAAAGGATGAACCCTCACAGGCAGAAATTTATATAATTCACTCAAGATTAAGATCGAGTTCCACATAATCATCCTATGAAAGATTAATCTCTTCAGTCAATGGCGTTACAAAGAGAGATTAATAATTCCACAATCAATCTTATACAAACTCTTTGTATAGAATATCCTCACTCACATGTCTCCACACGAACGATTTAGATTACATCATTTGTAACGTTATAAACTGGGTCGTATCCATAGTATCACTAGGATAAGGCACCCAACCTTGTCTATATACTATAGAACCTTCATGTTATTACTTGAACATGATCCACTTGTATGTCAACTACACATTGTACAAGTTTCATTTAAATAACTTTGGATTTTCGTTATTGGATTTGAGTTATGCAATTCTAAGAAAATAGAATAAAATAACAAATTATTTTATTAATAAATAAATTGTTTACAAAATTACAAATCACGAGTTTAGGTCATAAAACCCAACAATTTCTCATTTTCTCACCCAACATGGCAATTTTGTTCGACACTTCTGCTGTCACACATCCTAACATAATAGCCAAGCAAAACGCATACATCATCATATTTTAGATTCAATCTGTTTGTGCCCACCTCTGTCTATGTCATCAATCATCTCTCATCCTCTGCCTTTCAGAATATCTCTCCTTTTGAACACCTATAGGGTACTTCTCCTTCTTACTCTAATTTGAAAGTCTTTAGTTGTGCTTTTGTTTTTTCCTACTTCAACCTCATGAGCACACCAAACTTGAACCACATGCTCTCGCCTATGATGCTTTCGCATTTATGGCATTAACACAAGAATTTTCATTGTTGGGATCCTATCTAAAAAAGATTATGCATCTCTCTCCATATTACCTATTGGGAATATAGTATATTCTCTAGTCTGTCATTTTTCCATGCCTCTCTGATCGACCGGGCGTGTATGGATGGTGAAAATATAGAATGAATGATGAAAATATAGGATGGATGAAGTCTACGTGTAATGATACACAATGGATGAATTAATAAACTTGGAGTATTCCAATCGAATCCCACAGGACTAGATTCAGCTTAAATTAATTATGACTATGGATCAATGAAACCAAGGTAACCAGAGAAAAAATTTGGAATTTGGTAGGTAAAAGAAAACTAAAAGGCAATAAACGATGGTAATCAAACAGGGGCAAACAATGCTACAACCATTCGGGTGTTGTGCCTTAGGTAATGTAACCACATCATACCGAAGCAATGAATTACTTAGATTAATTTAAGTTCAGTTCCTTTATCCTATGGTGTCCCTTATTTCTAAGGTGACGTGGTCATCCTATGTCTAGGCTCTTAGTCCCATATCCCTTTGTGACATCCATTTACACCCTAACCTTCTCAACATTAGAGCTTCACTAGATCGTTAAATTAATTGGCCAGTTTAACTTACTGATTTTATCTTTTAAATCAACAAAGAGAATATGTTTAAACAAAGTGGTATGAAGTATACATAACCTAAGCCATAACGACTCTAAGGCTTTCATATTGCCAAACCCCTAAAAATATTTAGCTCATGACTTTCGATTAAATAATCATCTTTATTAGATCATAAATCATAGCTAAAATGAGGAGCTTGATCGATAGAACTAAAATGGAAAAATAACAAAGAAAGTAATGCTGGAAAATAAATACAACTCAAGAGAACTTGGGCAAATCCTCAAGTGACAAGTCTTTCTCTAGGATGATTCCTCCTCTTTTAAGGAAGAATTATGCCTCGACATACACTTCTGTGGAAAGAGAAATCCTAGAGCCACTACGTCTTAGAAGAACTTTCGTTCTTAAGAGTACTAACTTGAAACTTTGAGAAGAAACTCAAGGTGCTGGAAAATGACAGAAAATGATGTTGAAGAGTGATGATTTCAGCGATGGAGAGTTGTATGTTCAAAATGGAGAGCTTCTTCACCTTTTAAAGGCCCCAAAACGGTTGAGGAGGGTCGATATTTGTGTTCTGAGGGTTTACCAAGCAAAATCGGAGGTACCCAGTTGTTAAAATTGCAACTGTTCTTGACTAATTCGAATTCTAAAAATTTAGGGCTCGACAGCGCTGGTACATCACTTACTGTTGTGGACACATCACTTGAAAGCCAGTTAGAAACCTACCAGAAACGTACCAAATCAGCACCAAATCTGCAAATAACATATTTTAAGCATAATTAACCCTCATTAAACTTATTTAAACATATTAAGACAAAAGTTGGGATAAAATGCATGCAAAAATCTATTTTTCACATTAAAAATACCCAAATAAAAGCTTAATTTAATGCATTTCATGGCATGAATCACTCTCTCACTAGTTCCCCAACCTTTCTTCAATGATCCCTCTAGTCATTTATTTCATTTGTCTGACCCTTCATGAGTCCCCGAACTTGATCACTCACCCCCCAATTTTTGTCCCCAAATTCAACATCAACATCTAATCATCTAACCCCATCTCTTGATCCTTCACATATCCCCAAGCTTGATCATTTCGCTCATCTCTTGCTATCCCAAACCCGACTTATTTCTCCGTTGCTAAACTTGAACTTGCACCTATCACTTTATTTCATCGCTCCACTCGGGTAAGAGAAACCCTCCATCATCTCCAAGACTATCATGTTTTTTCCACTATTATGTCTCTAGTTGAACCCTCATCTTATCATGAAACTAGTACTGACCTTCTTTGGTAGCAAGCTATCCGTGAAGTTCGGGCTCTAAAAAAGACTCACAGTTGGCACTATGTGGATTTTCCCCCTGGCAAAAGACCTAGCTATTAGTGGATTTACAAAACTAAAACACACTACGATGGGTCTATTGATTGATATAAACCTCTTCTTGTTGAAAAAAGCTATTCTCATGAATATGACATTGATTATAAAGAGATATTTGCTTTAGTAGCCCAAATGATATCTGTCCGTAGTCTTTTAGTTATTGCAGTTGTCAAACAGTGGTCCCTTCTTCATACGAACGTTAAAAATTCATTTCTTAATGGCACACTATCTGAGGAAGCCTATATGAAACTACCACCTGATACCTCTCATCCACCTGAGAAAGTATGTCTTCTATATCGAGCATTATATGGTTTGAAACATGCTTTGCGAGCCTGGTTTGTCACATTCAGCTCTATTATCGCTCAACTTGAGTTTACCTTAAGTTTCCATGATACAACTCTTTTCACACATCAAACTCCAAAGAGTATTGTTCTTCTTCTTCTTTGTGTTAATGATATGATAATTATAGGTGATGATCCTCATGCTATATTTGACTTGCAAAGCTACTTAGGGCAACACTTTGAGATGAAAGATTTGGGATTAATCAATTATTTCCTTGGCCTTGAGGTTTCATCTTGCTCTAGTGGGTACTATTTATCTCAAGCGAAATATGTTTTTGATCTCCTGGCTCGAGTTGGTATTACTGACTCTGTCACATCATCAACACTATTGGATTCGAATGTTCACTTAAGTTCGTTCGATGGTGTTCTTCTTGAAGATGTCACTCTCTATCAACAACTAGTTGGCAATCTTATTTACCTCAATATGACCCGCCTAGATATTGTATATGTTGTTCATATTGTTAATCAGTTCATGGTAGTTCCTCAGTCTATCCACTTGGTTGTTGTACTTCGCATTCTACTCTTTGTCAAGGGTACTCTTGCCCATGGGCATTAGTTTAATTTCCTCTCAGTTGTCCTTGTGTTATCTGGCTTCTCTAATGCTGATTGGGGTGGTGATCCCACAGATTGCAGGTCTACCATAGGTTACTCCTTCTACTTAGATGATTCTCTCATCTCTTGACGAAGTAAGAAACAAATTGTTGTTTCTCGCTCTAGCACGAAATCTAAATATTGTGTAATTGTGTTGATGCTACCTCAAAGTTACTATGGCTTCGCTAGCTTCTTGTTGATATGGGTGTTCCCCAACAATCTGCTATTATACTTCATTGTGATAATTGTGATGCTATTCAAATTTCTCACATGAATGATGTATATTCCATGAACGTATCAAACACATTGAAAATGACTGTCACTTTGTTCGCCAAAATGGTGTATTCTCGCCAATTTGTTGTAGTGCATCATCTCCTGAGCAATACTCTCCTCCTACGATCCATATTCACTAAAGAGCAATCCGTTGATATCTTCACCAAAGCACTATCACTCGAACACTTCACTCAGTTACTTCCTAAACTCAAGTTGGTCTCTACTTTACCATCTTAAATTTGAGGGAGGGTGTTACCATACGTGAATTATGTGAATTGTAAATTAGCAATATCTTAGGTTAATTTAGTTATTTTCTTATTTGATTCTTTCTTTGTATATTTATATCCTATGCATCTTCCTTGTAAATTAATTCAAAATATACTCAATAAAAATATACATGTTTTCAATTATATCTAGACATCGGCAAAATATAATAAAATTCTAACTTTTTTAGTGAGTTTTTCTTTTTTCAGAAGTTTGAATGGTACACTTTATTTTTTTATTAAATTTTTTTAATGAGTATCGGTTGGTTTTGGGTATTTCGTTCTATATGTTGGAGAAGTTTGAATGGTTGACTTTATATGAAAAGAAATCA
Organism: Lagenaria siceraria; assembly: GCA_002890555.2. NCBI lineage: Eukaryota > Viridiplantae > Streptophyta > Magnoliopsida > Cucurbitales > Cucurbitaceae > Lagenaria > Lagenaria siceraria. Next base: position 6,617,913 of record CM016486.1, read on the forward strand.
ATTTTGATATTTTATATAAAAAAAATCCTTTTTTTTTCAGAGAAAAAAATCCATTTAATTACATATTTCGAACAATTTTTAAAATTTTGAATTTGGAAAACGAATAATTCCCCACCATAAGCAGTTTAATCTTGTATAAAATATTACCATCGATTAGATTAAGAGGTTAAAGGTTTAAATCGCTTATCTAATTTATTTTTGAATTCAAAAATAAAAAATAATTATGATGACGACAAGGGATTTTTTTTTTTTTTTTTTGGGTCAGAGATTTCAGAATAAAATATTTCAAATAATATCAAGTATCGTATTAGATTTGAGTGCATATGAGTGCATATGTAACAGCCCTAACTTTTTCTACTAAGTGCTTCTTTTTTTTAGGTGGAAAATTTGTACAACCCAAAAGAAAGCGTGAGTGGACAAATAATTAAAGTAAAAAGGTATTCTTCACAGATAGCCAATTGTATTTTTCCAAGCAAAAATGACTAATGATGTGCTACTTTATTAACTAAAAAATGGATAGATATACTACCGAGGAAGACTACCTACTATCATAGGGCGTCAAAATCTACACGTGTAAATCAAATTTAGCAATATAATCTAATACTAATCAAATAGATAACATCACAAAATCATTAATATATTTGGATTGACTTTTTAAATATTTATAAATATTTTTTTATACTTATAAACATTTAAAAAATCAATCTGAGTACAACTTAAATATGTGTTGATATAAAATCGAATAAAGATTTTTTTTTTCAGAAACATAATCAATAAAAGTCTCAAACATGATAGTCAAAATTAAATGAAAATTTTGAAAAATGTTGGATATTTATAGTGAAAGGAAAAGTGAGATGTTGATGAATATTTGAAACATAAAAAAATTAGATTTAATTGTGTAAATTAAATTCATTGTTGGAAACTTCAAATTGGATTGAAACCATCAAACTAAGATGAAGTTTCACGTACAAATTTAACATGTATGAAAGTTAAATTTGTAGTTTCTTCAATTTGAATGAGTTATATGTGATTTTTGTCAAGTAACAACTAAAATGAGTTAAATTTGACAAATGTTTCAATTTTTGTATTTATTTGATTTTATTTTGTATTTTGGAAAGTTACTAAGTTGCTAGCCTATACATAGCAATTTGTTTCTTCATTTGTAGCATCCCACTTCAAATTGAAGAATTCTCTCCTTTCTTTCTTTCTTTTCATCTTGTGTCAAGTTGAGAGCAAGTATCCAAGAGTTCTGCCAGATCCGAGTAGTTCGAGGTTGCAGTTCTACAGGAGTGAGTCGTTGTATCCTGCTGAGACGATCGCTGTAGTCTGCTTACATCCGGTGCAGAGCGAATAATTGCCTTCAGGACAATGCTTATTAGAAGCGTGCCTCAACTACATTTTGAGTCTCCAAAGGTTTTGAGATTCTTTCAAGTCTTTAGTTATTATCATATCTAAGCCTTGTTACACCATCTTGTTGTGTATTGTTTCTAGTTTAGTTGTAAAACGTTTATTAGTGTATTCAGTTCATATATACCATTTTTTTCCAACAAAAAATAGATACCTTCCAAGAACTGAAATTTGGAGGTATACTTGACCTCCACATTAGGTATGAACCCCTCCTTTTTTAATTTTATCAATGTCTTCCCAAAATAAATTTCGACGTCAAAGCTTTGAAAACTGAGAGCATATAAGCAGGGAGGTTAGAGTGAGTCTACCCCTTTAGATATGTAAGAGTACTACCATTTATCAAATTCCATATATAGATTCTATAAATAATAGGTTCCCAAAAAATAGGAGAGTTTGGATTCTCACCGAGAAGCATTTCCAAATAAGAAATTGGAAAAATTTGCAACCCAACATACATCCTTATGAAGAAGCAAGAGCTTGAATATCTTGATCCAAATTTATCCTAGCAAAAGTGGACTTGTTGAAGATCATGAGGTCAAATCTCTTTACCACAAAGTCTTTCTTGCTATGGCTCTGACAAGGGATCAGAATCTTACTGAGAACTCATCTCTGCAGCTTTGATCAACATCCCTTTCCATCACCTCATAAAGGTTATAGTGACCTAAATAAGTAACCTTAATAATATTTTATATTTAATATCTTATATTAAAATAAATATATTAAATTATTTAAATCACATTCAAATATTTTAAAGGTTGTTTTTAAATATAGAAAAATGAGTCAAACTATTTACAAATATAGAAAAAATTTACTATTTATCAGTGATAGTCTGCGATAGAATTCTATCACGGTTTATCATTGATAGACAGTGAAATTTTTCTATATTTGTAAATAGTTTAATATTTTTTTTGTTTTTCCTTCGTTTAGTATATCAAATATATTAAATATTAATTTGAACGTTTAAAATTTTCTTTCAACAAAGTTAATCTATAAGTGTTTGTATGAGTTAGCAAAGAGACTTATGAATTTACAGATTATGAGCTCCAATGGTCTAAAATTAATTAATCATAATCTTTAATTGATCAATTTTTCATTCATGAAACTATAGATCACTCACTATAGACCTAAAGTTGTACTCTTATGCACTGTAGGACAAGTTGTGTTCATGGATATAATAATTACAACACTCACGAGTTGTTCATAATTACAGTTGGGTCAAATGTCTATTTTACCCCTTTATTTACATCTTGCGCATTAAATACCGTTGATTCTCTAATGAACAATATATTTATGATCCAATCATAAACTAAGTCCCTCTCAGACTGAGGGTGAGGTCCATTATTTAAGTCTCGAAATCAACACTTGGGAACTATTCATCTACTAACCCTATATGGGAAGAAGTGAATTTTACTTTGTGAAATTACATTCCCAGCTCTACTTGGTCAAGTCACTAAAATGATAGGCTTATTGAATTAGCTACTAAAGTCATTCACACCCATGCAAATCAAAAGACGAGCTCTCACAAACAGAAGTTCATTACTCGCTCAAGATTAAGACCGAGTCGCATATGATCATACTGTGAAATATTAATCTCTTCAATTAACGGATTTATAACAAAAGATTAAATATTTCGCGGGCCTATCTTATACAAACTCTTTGTATAGAATACCTCACTCACATATCTCCACATAAACGAATTGGATGAAATCATTTGTAACCATTACAAAATGGGCCTTTCATTTTCCAACTCCTCTTTGCTTTGTTGAGACTTTACCCCTACTAATGTTATATAGTTTAAATGAATTTTGAATTGATGCTGATAAACTACTAATAGTGAATGTTGATATACTACTATTACACTAATGATATATACTTTAAATGATTTTTCTAATGACTACCGATGTATTATTGGATACATCGATGTTATGTTTTAAATGAACTTTTGAATGTGTGTTGTAATTAAACTAATGATATACCAATATAATACTTAATATTGCAGTTTTGAATGAAAAATGATATACTATTGATATATCTAATGATATATTTGAAATGCATTTTGAATTAATACTGGAATACAATTGAAATACCAATGTTATAATACTTGAAGATATCATTCAATGATATACTTTATATTAGATATATTTATTACAATATGATTTATACACTTTTTTTTTCCTTTAAATATGTTACAATCAATTGTTATATGAAATATGAAGTATATTTGTTATGCCATTGCTATATTAAATTAAATATAACTGACATATCTTCAAAATCATATTAAAATATGAAAATGAACTGATTAATCGATATACTTTATATTTGGTATATCAATTGACACAATTAATGAAATTAAGATATACCATTAAATTAAAATCAAATAAAAAAAATCGAAAACATAACACAACTAACACCAAAACGTAAATTAGATCATCGAAATCAAACTATATAATCGGATGAAAACAACTTTATATCAAAACAAAAACAAACACCATCCACTATATAACACGATTAAAGTCATGATATATCACTTATATAAATAATAAATTCTATATTTGGTATAATAGCAAATTGATATGTAAATGGAAAGTAAATAATTTGACTGACATACAAAAATATAGAGTATATCATATATATACCATACTAAGTACTAATAGACAAATCAAAGTAATATTGGAATAATAAAATACAAAAATTAGCTTCTTTTTCTTTCTTTTTTTCTTTCTCTTTTTTCTTTTTCTTTTTCTTTCTTTTTTCTTTTTTCTTTTTTCTTTTCCTTTCTTTCTTTCTTTCTTTCTTTCTTTTTTTTTTTTTTTTTTTTTGCTAAATTTACTAATATACAAAAAGTATATCATATATACCATGATTAGATTTACACAAATCAACCTATTGAGATGAGCTTTTCCTAAATCATTTTTTTTAAATAGCATTGGGACAAACAACCTATTCTGACGATTCTTTAACAACTAGCGGGATATGATCTTTTTTTCTGATGTAATTTTAAGAGTCCGGCGGATCAATAATCCAAAAATAAAAAAGAAGATGAAAACTACCCTACTTTTTTAAAACAATGTTTTTGACCATTTGCTAACGTCAAGTTCGAGTAAAATTACAAAAATAAATTTGCGCACGCTGAAAAGGTTGTCTTGCTCTCACTCTCTTCCTTTCATCACTCGCTCTCTCTCCACCAGATCGCTTCCTCTCTCACCCGTCTTGCTCTCGTTCTCTCCCTCTCTCTCTCTTTCGTTCTCGCTTTCGCTCTCATTTGTTCTGGTCACGCAACGTTAGTCGGGGCTGCAGGGTCGCAGAGAAGCTCTCGCTCTCTTTTATTCTCTCGCACATTGCTGATTGAAGTTGGTCGCACATCATTAGTCGGAGCTGCATGGCCGTGAAGAAGAAGAAATCATGCCAAAGTTTTTCAAAAGTTGGATCAATGAAGGAGGAAGAAGGAAATCGTGCTGGAAAGGAGGAAAAAAAAAAGAACAAATGTGTAACTTCACATGTCTGTACATCAACAAAAGGTCATTTGACATTTTTTTCAAAAGTTGGGTCATTGGCCATTTTAAACCTTTAAAATAGATTTTGTGTACAATTATTTCAATTTTAAGCGTGGGAAAAAACTTCATCGAGATTTGTCATCTTTCTCGTAATAACCCATGCATAATTTTTCAAAATATTTTATAGTATTTACTTTATTTTTTATATCAAGTGACATGAAATGAAATAAAATGAGGGAAAGGATAATGAAGAAAGCCAAAGAAATAGGACAAAAAAGAACATTCCAAGGACTAAAATTCAAAAACAATTTGAATTCTAAGGTATTTCTTTTCCATATATCATGGTTGGCACCTTTCTAGTACTACTACTACCAAATTTCTTCTTATTGTGGTTTTTTTTTTTTTTTTTTTTTTTTTTTTTGCATTTCTTCATGATCCTCACATGCCCCCTCAAGATGGTGCATCTGTTGTCATTTTATTGGACGAATACTCGTTTGGGCTTTATAGGCTCTGATACCATATCTGATAGTATGAGGTTCCATCTCAAAACCAATTGACGATGATAGGAGTAGCCCATCTATGTTATTAAGAGTGTGAGGTTCCTTGATTTTTCCAATGTGGGATCCTTAAAAGCCCACAGAAAATGGATCACCTCGAAGGGAAAGAGGTCTTGCCTCAGTCTCGACCTCCGAGGCCGAGGTGGGCAAGTTGGGCTTTTTTACCCAATTTCCTCCTTTCCATTGGTCTTTTACTCTCTCGGTTCGTTGACCCATTTCTTACACTTTCTTGTCTCTCATGAGTCTATTGTTATTCTGATTCTACTCCTAACATTTCGCTCTTTTGAGCTCGAGACTCTTTATCCAAAATGACTCATAACAATATATCCATGTATATATATATATGTTGACCCATAACATATATATGTACATATACATATAAGCATAGTCCTTAAATTTTTTTTTGTGTTCTTTTCTTTCTTTGACAATATGTGGGGTGAGAGAATCAATATTCTAACCTGAACGTCGATAGTACAAACTTTATGTTAGTTGAGCTATGCTCATCTTGACTCAACATGGAGAAACAAGTATTTCCTGAAATTTTTTATTGGAGTGTACTATTATTTTTTTTTTGACACGGGAGTGAAATCTATTTACTTTCCAACTTCAAAAACAGTTACTAGTCGGGCTAGTTTTTAGTTTTTTTAATTCGTCATATAATACCTACCGTATGAATAATAATTCAAAAAAGAAAAAAAAAATCTAATTCATTTTAAATAGTTTGTTGAATGGTTCAAACACTTTTTTTTTCTAAGACAAATTATTTAATGATTTAGTTTATGAGTAGAGTTGAAAATATTTTTGAAATTTTATTTGTTTGTATACTAGCTACTTTTTTATTATTATTATTTCAAGTCTCAACAACTTCTAGTGTGGAAATTTGGACCATACTTCTTGATATGTGGTATATGTTTTAACCGGTCAAATCATACTAAGAAAGTAAATAAAAAATTATGGATTTTCATTTTACTTGGGTTAATCCTTTACTTTATTTTATTAAGATTTCATTTTTTTTTTATATAATTATGAAGTAGGAGAATCGAAATTCATCTTAAATTTGATAGTACAAGCATATGTCGTTTGAGCTAGGCTCATTTTGATAAGATTTCATATTATTTTAAATGTCATGGAATAATTAATTAATTGCATTATAGTATCTTTTTTGGAATGACATCGAAGTGGTTGGAAATTTAGAAATGAAAATTATTTAGGTACATCCTAGTTAGGCTACACCCATATTTGTACATCCCATTTAATTGTCAAATGATAGTTTGTCACATGATAAATTTTTCTTAATTATTTTTTAATTAATATATATATATATATATATATATATATATATTTCATTTGTGTATGATTAGAGGAAAATATGAGTACATCTTAATTAAATATTGCTGCTTGAAAACTTCTCATCCCTCGGCCCCACATGAACTATCTACTCTGTTTCTCAATGTACAAATTAGGGTTAATTTGACAAGTTTCCAAGTTAGGAGGGAAGTTCCGAATAACTCTTCATTTCTTTTTCTTTTTTTTATCTTTAATTATTTTATAAAAATTATAGTTAAATATTAATACATAGGCTGTAAATCTACTGCTTTAAATAACTATTTTTAATAAATAAAAATTTAAAACTCAATAAAAATATTAAATGACAAAATTGCTGAAAATATTTTCAAATATAGCAAAACGTCACTGTCTATCACTGATAGACAGTGATATCAGTGTCTAGTAGACAAATGACATTTTGTTATATTTATAAATATTTTGGCTCATTTTAATATATTTGAAAACAACCCATAAAAATATGTATTATAGTAGTGAGAGAAATTGCTCGCTTATTAAATAGCCAATTTTGAAAATATTCAATATATTTTTATTGATAAATTATTTTAAAAGTTCAATAAATACTATTACTATAAGAAAATATTTTATGCCAAACCGAGCATAGCTCAATTGGTATACGAGTGCGTTAGTAATCACGAGATATGTGGTGCGAATCTCCCTACTCCCACTTGTACTAAAAAAATATTTTCCTTTCTAGTAACAAGAAACCCTTATGAAAGAAGGGTTATCTAACACACAATGTAACATTACTAATATAAAGTCAAGCAATTACAACATTGTACTTATCTGTAAATAAATGACGATTAAAATGACACACAAATAGCCTAACTTAGTGAATGAACACTTAGTCTCCCCCTAAACGTGAGGCTCCCTCTCAACTACCATCTTTCCACCTTCAAATTACGAAGACCAATCCACTTGCGCGCCTTACAAAGTTATTTTCATTTTGGGTTAGGATGTGGATTGGCCAATTAGATACATCATAGTATATCATACAATAGATGCATAGAGCAAGGGAAGAAAGGGTTATCTTGCGTTCTATGTCAATATTGGACAATTTCCAATAAACCTCTTATGCTTTTTGCATTACACCTCCAACCAGCAACACGGTATCCTACTTCCCCTAAGTTTGAAAATCTCTTCTTAAGTAACGAATAAAGCTTTAAGGCGATCTAGAGAAATATCTCAAGATCTAAGCAACAAACTTCCACAATAATCCTAAGGATTGACACACTTGTGGTCTTAAGCAAACACACAAGATAAACAGCTCAAATATTCTTCAAAACAACCAACCCTAAAAAGAGTACAACCTCCTCTTAAATATGCACAACTCCAAACATAATCGGCAGAACTCAGAGAAGGAAAAAATCTGTGAAGAATAATTACCTAAAATTTTTCAAATAAGGAAAGTATAATTTGCAGAATTTGTATTTCGAGAGACATCCTGTAGAACATTGCAAGGGACAACTGCCACAACATCCTTAAAAAATATAGCCAATACCAAAACTTTAATATTTTGGTTGTCCCCCTAATTTTTGCATGTTTTTGTTTATATGAACGAAAAAGAAAAATTCTTTTTTTCTCTATATATACTTTTACATCTCTAAAATTTATTGGTAGATGTTGATATCAAAATTTAGACAGAAAAAATGCACCTCACTCTCATGTAAAGCTAGCAATGAATTTATTTGAAGAGAGAAAAAACATAGACTGCAAAGAAAGAAAAATTTGCACACTGATAATAGTACTTGCCACAAACACTTTGATATTTGAGAATGAAGTAATGTGGATAAGTTTAGAGTTTGGACTCTATAATGGATTCAACTTCTCTCTCATGTTGTTATAAGAGTGTATTTATAATAAGTTATTACAGTGCACAAAATTAAAGGAAGAAAAATATATATGCCAACATATCGAAGTCTGTATGACAAGTACCACACACCTTGAAATATAAGATACATTTCTTATAATTTAACTGATTCAATTATTAAATAAAAAAGAAAACCATTATTTTGACCAACTCTTTTCCTAGAGTTTGATTTCCAAATCTAATATTTAAAGATGTTTTATTCAGAAATTTTAATAATAAACAAAAAAAAAAAAAGGGTTTTTCAAACCCCACATAAAAAAAAGATATATTATTCTTTTATTCCATATAAGCCTTCTCTCTTTAGTTAGCCATATGGCAAAACCAGTCAACAGTTTATCATTCTTTTCCATCCTTATATAAACCAGCCAAGCTGCCAAGCTCAGCTTCACAATAACCATGGCTTCCCACAAGATCATCTTCTTCCTTTTTTCCTCTCTCCTTCTCCTACCAGCGATTTCTGCCGTTGAGTACACGGTCACCAACAACGCCGTTGGAACTCCCGGTGGCATACGCTTTGACAACGAAATCGGCGTGGCCTACAGCCGGCAGGTATTGGTAGCTGCCACTGATTTTATATGGAACATTTTCCGGCAACACTCTCCGGCTGACCGGAAAAATGTGCAGAAGGTTAGCCTATTCATTGTTACAGACTACGACGGAGTGGCATTTGCTAGCAACAATGAAATTCACGTTAGCGCTAACTATATTGCAAACTATGGCGGAGACTTGAAGAGGGAGATAACAGGTATTAAACTATACAAGTGACACGGAAATTAAACTTTCAATTTTGTGTGTATTCACTTTTTGAGTTTTACTTATAATCAGTTTATGAATTATTTAAAAATGTCAATTTGATGGTAGTATATCACATGTAAGCACAGAACTAATGGAAAATTCAAACAATTTAATTGATTATTTTTAAGACAATTTAAAGTTTAATCATTTTTTTAATTTTGACCATTTTTTGAATTTAAAACAGATTGAATTGAAGAATAATGATACATTTAGTTGGAATATATTACATTTAAACCTACCACTAAATTTAATTCGTGTTCTTGACCATGGAAATATTGAACAACAAAATATCATAATACATATTTTTTATGACGAAAAGAGTACATTTTAAATTATATTTATTTTTGTGAAATAACTCTAATCGAACACAACACACCAATAATAAAATCAAAACAAAAACTTTCAAATATTTTTTCTATAAAAAAGAAAAAATAATTTGTCACGTGACAAGAGCTGCACAAAGATGAATATAACCCAAGATATACCTAAATATTTTTTTTTTATGATACAATAGTATATCATGTAATAAACTATTATATTTACCTTGTTATTAAAATTATTATAGAAATATCATTTGGTCGTGAATTATTATATTTAATCTTTTATTCACATTCTTAATGTCAGGAGTGCTATACCACGAAATGACTCATATCTGGCAGTGGAACGGGAACCCGAGCGCACCGGGCGGGTTGATCGAAGGGATCGCCGATTACGTACGGCTGAAGTCGGGGTACATACCGGGGCACTGGGTGGGGCCAGGCGGCGGGAGTAGGTGGGACCAAGGCTACGACGTGACGGCGAGATTTTTGGATTATTTAGAGGGGCTGAGAAATGGGTTCGTGGCGGAGCTGAACCGGAGGCTAAAAAATGGCTACTCCGCCAATTACTTCGTGCAGTTGCTGGGGAAACCGGTGGATCAGCTCTGGGCTGATTACAAGGCAGCCTACGGAAATTAGGACTCTTATGGGTGTGGATTATTGAATAATAAAATAAGGCTGTCTCTGATTAATTATTGCTTATATTATACAATATATAACGTATGTTACATATTATGTATCCAATAGTTTTATAATTTGAGATAAAAATAAAGGAGGTGTTGGCCGGCTTGGTCATAAGAGTATGAATTACTGTTATTTAAGAAAAAAAAATTATATAAATATATATAGCATTCTAGCACAATACAAAAAAATTTGTAGATATAGTAAAATTTAGATTCTACTTTTGAAATCTATTTGTGATAGATCATATCATTAGTAGGAGTCTATCAGTGATAAACTATATCGCTGGTAGACGCTGGTAGAATTCTATCAGTGATAAACTATATCGTTGGTAGAAGTCTATCAGTGATAGAGTCTTATTAATGATAGATTTTGTTATATTTACAATTTTTAAAAATTTGTGATTATATACTTAATTATTATTCTTAAAAGTGCTAACCAATACAATTAAAAAAAAAAATCATAATTGGAGATGGAGATCTCCAATTTGGTATAGTATAATGAATTAAATATCAAATCACTTGTGAGGGTTTTTTTTTAAACTTATTATTGTTTTAGTTTCTTTATGCAATTGTGGGGATGTAGGTTTCTACTTTTACTTTAAGGGATAAAATATGCATATCTTAAGTTTACTTTGACTATTTGTTTTAGTCAAATAGTCAAAGTAAACTCATGTACATTTTTATATGGAATTAACCAACATTTACATTGTCATAATTATTTATGAGTCCAATAAAAAAATGTTATGGCAAACATATATATAAGCAATAGAGTTAGTGAAAAAGAAAAAAAGAAAGATAGTATTAAATAAATATGGATTATATCTCAAAATTAATTGACAATGAGAAAAATAACTCATGTACCTTTTAAAGATTAAGATGGTGTGTCTTTTTGAGTTCACCCATCTTGAATTGAATTCTTTACCTTTTAGAGCGAATATCCGTTTGGGTTTCATTAGATATATAAACATGTGTTGGGATTTGTGCCCTAAAGCCTCGTAATTTATTAGTTTATTAATTTAATTATTAATTATACAATATTAATTTATCGATTAACCATAAAAATCCAAGGTTATTATATGATCGAAGTCTTGAACATGTATGTAGTTGACATACGAGTGGATCATGTTCAAGAAATAACCTAAAGGTCTATAGTATATGGATAAGGTTGGGTGCCTTCTCTTGGTAACACTATGGATACGACCCACTTTGTAATAGTTACAAATGGTTTGATCCAAATCATTCATGTGGAGACATGTAAGTGGGGGTATCCTATACAAAGAGTTTGTATAAGATCGGACCTCGAAATATTTAATCTCTCTTTGTAAATCCGTTAATTGATGAGATTAATATTTCATAGGATGATCATGTGCGACTCGATCTTAATCCTGATTGATTTATGAACTCCTGTTTGTAAGATTAGTTCTTTGATTTGCACGGGTGAGAGTGGTCCGAGTTGTCGACTCAATAAGCCTACCATTTTGGGGACTTGACTAAATAGGGAGCTGGGAATATAAGCTTCACAAGATGGCATTCGCTCCTTCTCGCATAGGGTAAGTAGATGAGTAGTTCCCTTAAGTGCTGATTTCGGGTCTTGAACAAAGGGCCCCACCCTCTCACTGGCCCGAGAGAGGGACTTAGTTTATGGTTGGACCATAAACAAATTGTTCATTAGAGAAATTAGTGGTACTTAAGAAAAGATGTAATTACAGGGGTAAAACGGACATTTGACCCAGCTGTAATTATGAACAACTCATGAAAGATCGACTTGCTTATACTGATTATATCCATGGACACAACTTGTCTTACAGTGCATAAGAGTTCAATTATGGGTCTATAGTGGTTTGCTCTGTAGTTAATGAATGAAGGTTAATTTAATTAAAGAGTTTAATTAATTAATCTTGGATCATTGGAGCTTATAATTTGTAGGTCCATAAGGTCCCTTTGCTAGCTCACCACGGACCAACAAGGATCAACTATGTTGAAAGAAAATTTTGAAATGTTCAAATTTATTTGAATGAGATTCAAATTATAACTTTATAATATGAAGAATTAATTTATTTGAATATGATTCAAATAGTTAATTATTTATTTGAAAGAGATCCATATGAATAAATACATTATTTAATTTGAATAAGATTCGAATTAAATAGATAATGGGAGAATTAATTTATTTGAATATGATTCAAATAATTAAATTATTTGGATGAGAACCATATAATAAAGTTATTTAATTTAAATAAGATTTGAATTAAATAATTGGAGAGAGAATTAATTAATTTGAATTGGATTCAAATAATTAATTGTTTAATTTGGATGAGATTCAAATTAAAGATTTTGCATGAGATAAATATTTAAATATGATTTAAATGTTTTAAACCATTTAATATGAGATATTATTTGGATAGATATTTATTAATATTAGATATTATATTTAAATCTCTACAAAGGTTATCCTAATAGGATTAGGAGTGACCTATGGAGTTCTATAAATAGGGCCATTGGGAGCTCTCATAGAACTTACTTTACACCGGACACACCCTACAGACTCTCCCCACAAGGAATAATCTCTACAATTATTCTAAAACTCTCCCTCTAGAAATTCTCCCAATTTTCTTAGAAAAGTTCTAAGAAAATTCTTCTTCACATTCCCTTCATTCTTTCAAGAAGCTATTCTAAAACTCTCCCTCTAGAAATTCTCCCAATTTTCTTAGAAAAGTTCTAAGAAAATTCTTCTTCACATTCCCTTCATTCTTTCAAGAAGCGGTTCCCACAAACCGGATCCTTTCCAGAGTCATAGCAAGGAAGATCTCGTGGAATTAGAAGAATTCAAGGAGGAGATCGAGAAGAATTCAAGGAGGAGATTACCAATACAAGGAGAAGATTTTTCTGCATTTGTGGATCGACTAAGGTATGGTACTTAACTTTTTCTTGTTTATTTGTATTTTTAATTCTTTCAAGAAATCAAAGAACATGATAACACGCTTCCGCCGGGATTTAATTCGCTTCAACATGAAGTTTCATCTCAAAATTAATTGGAAGTGAGAGGAGTAACCTGTGTATTTTTTTTTTTAAGATTGTAAGGTACCTGCATCTTTTCCATGTGAGATTTTCCATAGTTAGTTACAAATTTATTTTTAGATAAAAAAAAATAAAAAAATTTGGAGATGTAAATTACAAGTTTTCAAAAAATTACAAGTTTTCAAAGTTTATGAATATGTCTACGCATCTCAAGGAAATATAAATACTTATTTTATTAAATGTAAGGATGGGAGAAAATATATATCCGGTATACATTTAGTAAGAACCTATTAACTCATATTTGCACACATATCTCTCACGCTTGGTTAATAAAAAATGAGAGAAAATAAATAAATTATTTAGCACCCAGTCATATTTTAAAGCTACACACGTGGTTAACGTGAGCTGAGGACAATACTTTAATGGATAAGGTGTAAAATTAGAGATGTCCATTTTTCCCACGGAGCCAGATCCATGGGAACCCGCCCCGCTCAAAGCGGAGAATCTCTGATTACATGAGAAATGGGAGAGGGAGCAGGGAGAATTTTTTTTCCGTTGGCCAAATGGGGACGGGGACGGAGAATATATTCTCCGACCCCGGCCCCGCCTCGACTCGACTCCCCGTCCCGCCCCGCCATATATATATATATATATACTTTAAAAAAATTATAGTTTTTACCAATTAGCCTTTTCCTAATTCTCATCATAATTTTTTCATATTTTAATGCATTTCTAAAATAGAGATGTTGAATATTTCTTACTTTTAAAACATGTATATTGTATGGTTTAATTTGAAACTAGTGATTAATATTTTAACTTTTAGAAATAAAGAGATAAAATATTTTAATTATATATTGCACATAATATATTGTTATTTTTGTAAAAAAAAATTATAGTGTTTTATTTAAATAGAAATGACATATTTAATATAGAAAATTTTAAATATTTTATATTGTTTGAGAATAAATTAAAAAAAAAAAACTAACGGGAAATTTCGCGGGGATGGGGATGGGGATGGGGAAGCCTTCCCCGTCCCCACCCCCCTCTCCCCCGTGGACATCTCTATCTAAAATATGGGAAACAGAGACAACCAAAAGATTTAATATGATTCCAACAACGTGTAGGGTTATCAACTCATCTAAGTTAGGTTGGTTTTAAATAAATAAAAAATTTATGAGTTGGGTTGGTTCGTGAATTTACCTAAAACAACTCGAACCAACCTGAATTCCTTATTAATTTTAAAATTATGTTTTTTGTTTAGTTATGATACAATCATATATATGAATTTCGTAAACATGAGCAGGAACTTGGATCTTTTTGTACTGGTTATGAAAAAATATAGGCTCCATCCGCAAGAAAGCAACCCAAGAAATTTAGAAGAAATCCAAATTACTCTTTTAGAAAACCTTATAAAATCCAGAATATTGTTACAATAGCCAACCCAAGAAAAATTACAAATCAAGACCAAAAAGAAAATTATAAAATTATAAAACTACTAAAAAAGGAAAAGAAGTTACTTGCTACAAGTGTAGACAAAAGGGACATATAGCCCTTAATTGTCCTATGAAAAGAAAAATTAGCAATTTGGAAATAGAAGATGACCTTAAGATCCAACTTTTAAATTTATTAGCTCCTACAGTAATGAGTATATATATATATATATATATATCAATTTCATGACTTTTTAGATAATTTATTCTCCAAAAATTTCTAAAAAAAATTCTTAATATAAATTGAAATTGAGTTATTAGTCTTAATTCAATATATGAAAATAATTAAATGAAAAATTGCATCAGGTAGCAAATTAAAGTTATATATTAGCATCCATATCATCAAGTTTTAGATTTTGTTGAAATAGCAACAAATTCAAACTTTCATTTTAATTTTTTCCGTATTCTCATTTTACCCTCGAATATATTTCCTCCCCATGCACCCCTTCATCCTAAACCCCCTTCTCAGCCGTCTCTCTTGCTCTCTCTCTCTCTAAAACCTCCTTCATCTGCAAGTTTCTCACTCTCTCCCTCTCCTTCCTCTCTCTAAACTCTTCTTTTAGTTTCAGGCACTGCCTCTTGCCATTGTCACCTTCATTTCGTCCGCTGTCAGTGATGAAATTAATACAGCCGCCATCGTGAAGCTGTTTTACGCGACTTCCAATTCGCAATCTCCGATTTCGAAGGAGGTGAGTTTTGATCGATCGATGGAACAAGTTTTTCATGTTCTTCTTCTTTAATTTGATTTGGATTTCAAGAAATTAAAATTAGGTTGCATAGACTAATTGATATGAAAACCCTAGCAATTTGAAAATTATGAACCCAAATTGTTGAACCCCTAACAACAAATCCCAAAACCCCCAAATCAATTGATATCAATCGAAAGGAAAAGACTAGAATTGGATTACCTTTTGATCGAAGACCAATAGATAAGGAGAACTAGTTCCTTACTCCAAGTTCGAACACTCCACAAGCAAGATGATCAAACTTACCTTAATGTTCTTGGCATGCAACCCTAATTCAAGAATTGCAAAAGTGGCGGGATGAAACTCTGTCATCTACCAGAGAATTCTCATTCAAGAAAACCCTAAAGTTCTAAAAACATCAAAACTGTTCTCTAAAAACCTAAAGGAAAGACTTTAAATAGCCTCCCAATAAAACCCTAATGGCTTATCATAATTCATAGTAAAATGTCTAAAATAACCCTACTTAAAATGTCATTAACAAGGATAAATTTAGAAATTATTAAATTACATCAAAATTATTAAATAATAATTTGATGCCTTGGGCGGTTTATATCATCCTCTCCTCCTTTTGAAGGATTCGTCTTCGAATCCAAATCAAGATCTTCTAAAGCAGTTTTGAAGTCATGGGAAGAAAATGATGTCAATTTCCTAGCACCTCTCTTAGACGGTCTCCCTTATAAAGCAACCTTGTAGTCATGAGATGTCAAAGGTTGGCACTGTCTTGGATTCCATCCATATTGGAAAGAATATCGATCCTTCCAATCTTCATTCAATTTGTGACAATCAAAAGAACTAGGGTCATTCTTTGAGCTTTGCTTCAAAGTTAATGCTTTAACCTCCTGCAAAAACTCAAAGAGAAACTATACAAACTTGGTTGAAGCTCACCTGTTAGAAAACAAACTCTTTTGCTTAAAAAGTCTTGAATGCTATGTTTTGTAAATAAGAACCAAGTAATCTCATAAATTTTTAAACTTACATTTTTGGCTTTTCTCTCATTTTTATCTCTAGATCGAGTATTTTTCACATGCTTTTCTCTCACATCTATGTTTGCATACTTTTCTTCTTCATATATTTCTAGCGCTTTTGCTTCGGTCTCATGCCTTTTGTTTTCTAACACACACACACATCAAATTTTACTTCTCTTGGAAGTAATGATACAAGAGTAGGATCAAATTTTACTTTGGCCTCTAATGGACTAGCAATGTTAGCACTAAGTATTCTAGTTTCAAATTCCCTACCATCTACTTTCTCTATCCCACTACTACTAACACATGCTTCTCTAGGAATAAATGGTTCAACAATAGTAGTAAGATTACAACCATGTAATTCCTTGCTATCTAATGATCTACCAGGCGAAACATCATTATCATGTGTAGGTGCAACATAAGCAAACTTTTCTTTACTATTATCCACCTTCTCAAAATGCTCGTATATAGTAGGTACATTATATTTTTCTACTAATGTGTTGATATTGAAATTAGACTTAGATTTAATGTAGCTTGATGATCTTCTTTGGATTTGCCTTTCAATTTTGATGGCAACATGCATCATTTCTTCCAAATCTGCACAAGGTCGAATTTCTTCTCGATCAGCAAGCATATCGATCTCCTCATTAAGTTCGTTATAGAATCGATCCATGACAGTTTCTTCATCTTCATACAGGTTAATCTTCTCAAGTAACCAAAGCATCTCTTCATAGTATTTTTTTCACACTTTTGGTCCCTTGTCTCAAAGTTTCCCATTTGTGGAAAGACTTAGGAACAAAATGTTTCCTCATAAAAATTTTGACTTCCTTCCATGAAGGCGTTCCTTGATTTTCACTCTCCTTTTTGATAATATATTATTCCACCATGTTAAAGCATAATCTTCAAATATAGAAATAATAAGTTTTACCTTTCCCTTTTCACTATAATGGTAGTAATCAAATATGGTATCAATTTCTTCCTCCCAAAGAATATACTCCTTTGGATCTGAAATACTTCCAAAGAATAATGGAAGCTTATTTGGGTCAACATGATGATTATTTATCAACGCTTTTCTTTGTGTGAGCATGGCTGCAAGAAGATGTTAGCATAAAGAAAATTGGACCTCACAATCACTCCCTCACACATTTCACTCAAAAGATGAATAGTCACTTGTGTTTACACTCAATATGTAGCACTCCCTCACAAATATGAACTCTCTCAATAGGATGATAGCCAAGATTTTGCAATCATGATCAGAGAAGCAAGCCATAAACAAAAATCAAGCAAAAATTGATTACAAAGATTCAAACTCAAGCAAAGAACCAGTAGAATTTCCAAAAAAAAAAAAAATGAAAACTAAAAATCAAGAATCTAATATTCAAGATTCAACAAACTAGACAAGAAATCAAGAAAAATAAGATATTTAGAATCAAGAATTTAAGATTCAAGATTCAAAGAGTTATGCAAGATGAACAAGAGAATGGCAAACAACTAGACAAATCAATGATAAAAAGGAAACAAGAATTAGGAATGAAAAATACTACTTTTACCCAAAACCCTAATTTAAAGAAATTTCAAGGTTTAATTTGAAACAACTAACTTTTCTTATAAATTGCAGCAGCTTAAAACTCAAAATTGAGCTGCCTGCTCGACCTACCTACTTGACCTGCTTGCTTTTTTTTTTTCTCAATCACGAATCACATAACCGTCGGCAAACCTTTTTTAAAAAAATTTAACAAGCTGCCTGCTTGACCTACCTGCTTTTTTTTCTCAATTATGAATCACATAACCGTCGGCAAACTTTTTAAAAAACAATTTGACGTGCCTGCTTAATTTTTTTTCTTTTTTTTTTTCCAATTTCGAATTCGCAGACCTCCAAACTTCAATTAATTTTTTTTTTCAAACAACAACACAATAAGAACCCTAATCAATAACCCTAATCAAGAAATAGACTCAATAAAAAAAAAACAATTGAAATAAACATATACCCAATCTAGAGCCTAGGCTCTGATACCAAATGATATGAAAACTCTAGCCATTTGAAAATTAAGAACTCAAATTATTGAACCCCTAACAACAAATCCCAAAACCCCCAAATCAATTGATGCCAATTTAAAGGAAAAGACTAAAATTGGATTACCTTTTGATCGAAGACCAAGAGATAAGAAAAACTAGTTCCTTACTCCAAGTTCGAACACTCCACAAGCAAGATGATCAAACTTACCTTAATGTTCTTGGCATGCAACCCTAATTCAAGAATTGCAAAAGTGGCGGGATGAAACTCTGTCATCTACCAGAGAATTCTCATTCAAGAAAACCCTAAAGTTCTAAAAACATCAAAACTGTTCTCTAACAACCTAAAGACAAGACTTTAAATAGCCTCTCAATAAAATCCTAATGGCTTATCATAATTCATAGTAAAATGTCTAAAATAACCCTACTTAAAATGTCATTAACAAAGATAAATTTAGAAATTATTAAATTACATCAAAATTATTAAATAATAATTTGATGTCTTGGGCTGTTCATATCACTAATTCTCAACTACTCTTCTTTCTATTTCATCTTCGCAATCAAATTTTTGTTGGAATTCTGTTTCTATTAGAAATTGTTCGTGGAAACCAACAAATTTTGATTTTGGCTCTCAACGTCGAGCACGCCCTCCGTGGAATTCGTAATGTTATCAACCCTAATCTCTCTGTACATTTTCCATTCCATATTTCTTGCTTAAATTCCTCAGAAACTTTGTAATTTTGAATATTAGAGAATGATTGCAGGAATCGTACATGATATTATCATCTGCTGAAGAGAGAAGAATGTACGATTAGAGCTCCCATTTTTTCCACAATCTCACCGGAAGGGAATTAGTAAAAACATTATTGATTTTGGATTTGGCAAGAACTAGAAGACAAAGGACTCACAAGATTGGTGGGTTACTTCTTCTAGGGGTGGTTTGTTCTCTTCGTCGTGTTATCTATAGCTAGAAATTGTTTCTATCAATGTATTGTTTTAACAATTTTTTAGTATATCACATATCAATCAAATAGGAATCAGACAACAATCTGTTTTTTTTTTTTTTTTTGAAAAATTACTAGTGTCGAGGGATCAGTAGGCGCACCTAGATATCTCAACTAGGTTGACAGATCCTTAGCACCCTCATCATGCCTTGATCCAAAAGATCCATTAATATAAAGGGAGAGTGTACAAAGGCCCAAGCAAATGCCTACAAAAGAAAGGAGGAGGCTAGAGGAAAGCCATCCAATTGAGAGCTATACAAGTAGCATCATAATTACAAAATAAATTGGATTTTGTACTCCAAAGGGCAGCAAGGTTGACTAACAATTTTTTAGTATATTACATATCAATCAAATAGGAATCAGACAACAATCTGTTAGCAATCAGTATTATTAACAATTAGATAACAACCAAAATCAAATGGTAATCAAACAATAATCGGTATTATTAATAATAATCATAATCAAATAGTAATCAAATAGCAATTGGATAGCAATCTAATAGCAAAATCATATGTAAATCAGATAACAATCAAATGATATAGTAGAAGTTCATATAGAAATCAGATGATAATCAAAAGGCAATCAATTGGCAATATTAAAAACTACTAATTATGTGACAAAAATTAGAGGCAATCAAATGTCAATCAGATAACAATATTAGAAACAATGAGGGCATCAGCAGAGCTAAAAGGACGAAATGTGTAAAAGCAAAGGAGAAGAAGAACTAAAGTTCAAGTAATTGAAAGTGAAATAAAAATCAAATAATAATCAGTATAATCGACAATTAGTACCAGATAGTAATAAAACAACAATTAGATAATAATCCGTATCATTAGCAATCGTATAACAACCAATATCAAATAAAAATAAGATAGCAATCAAATTTCACACGATCAGTGAGGGCATTTTTTATTTTTTAGTTTCAATGCCTCATTTAACTTGGGCTAGGCGGACCGGTTCTCCTATTTTTGCAAAATTTATATTAGTGTGGATATGAGCCTAATTTTTATAACTTATTTTGATATGCTTGCAACTGATCTTGATTAAATACAATTTTTACATATTAACATTTTACTTATTTTTAGAACTAAAATCTAAATAAATGACCTGAGTAACCCGAACAATTGAGTTACGTTGGGTCTAAAAATTGCTTCAACTCAACCCAACTCAACCCACAAACACCTCTAATGCTTACGGTCAACAATTCTTTTTTGTTATGAGGTGTGAGGACAAGTTAAGCGATGTCTCATTTAATTTAAGAAAAGATGTAAAAGACCTAAACTCACCATCCCAATCAATTTGCAATGCTTTAATAGATAAGTTTAACATTTTCTCCACATATACTTTGAATTGAATGAAGGCAGAGAAAGAGCATCAAATTTACTTCTTAGAAAATAATCCATGTAAAGCGTGAAAAAGTATAAATAAAACTTATACAATATCTAAAACCATTACAAGAAACAATAATAGTCGCAGGACGCCATAAATAAGCTTCAATCAATTGTAAGTGTGAAGTATAAACAGTTGAAGAAAGAGCAAATGGTAGCTTATGTATTTTTCCAACATAACGTGAAGAACAAACTCTTTTATTTTCAGATTGAGAGATATTACAACTTTTTAACACTTGAGAAACAAGTCTAAAATGAGGATAGCCTAATCTATATAATGCCGATAATATAAACTAATCTATTTGTTAAAAATTAGTGACCATAGGTTATGTTGTTTATGTATCTCAGAACATAGTACTTCATTAAGAAAGCCATTTGTCATAGAAGAATGTTCTTTAGTTGCATAAACCATATGGATTTGACCCTGAAGAAGAAGCTCCGCAGTTGCTCGATCCTTCACAGAACAAACATTAAACATTAGGATGAAACTAAAAAAAGACATCATTCTCATGAGCAAATCGACTAGCATTTAACAAATTTTTAGTTATGTGAGGCACATAAAGGAAATTTTGCGGATGAAAAGAACGTTTGGAATAATGTAAATCTTGAAAATAAAGAGTAGAAGAAGAACTTGTTTTAAGAATGAATAGACATGTACCATTGTCTACTCGTATTTGTTGTCTCTTTGAGTAATCACATCCTATTGTTATACTTGAAGAATCATGAGTTAGGAGTTTAAATGGGTTGGGTTGGGTTGGATTGGGTTTAGTGTGTTTTTTAGACCAACTCGAAATTTCGAGTTGATTGGGTTGGCTACCCAAAAGACCCGAATAAAGTCTCCAACCTAACTCTTAATAACCAAAGACTTGAAAGAACCTCAAAACCTTTGTAGACTCAAAATGTAGTCGAGACACGCTTCTGATAAGCGTTGTTCTAAAGACAATTATTCGCTCTGCACTGGATGCAAGCAGACTAAAACGATCGTCTCAGCAAGATACAACGACTAACTCCGATAGAACTGCAACCTCAAACTACTCAGATCTGGCAGAACTCTTAGATACTTGCTTTCAACTTAACACAAGATGAAAAGAGAAAAAGAAAAAAAAGAAATGAGAGAATTTTTCAATTTGAAGTGAGATCCTCCAAATGAAGAAACAAGTTGCTATTTATAGGGTAGCAACTTAGTAACTCTCCAAAATACAAAATAAAATCAAATAAATACAAAAATTAAAAGATTTGACAAATTTAACTTAATTTAGTTGTTACTTGACAAAAATCACACATAACTCATTCAAATTGAAGAAATTACAAATTTAACTTTCACACATGTTAAATTTGTAGATGAAACATCATCTTAATTGGATTGAGTTGTCGGGTTGTAACTTTTTTTTCTTTTTAATTTAAAATATACTTAAATTTATTTACAACATATATGACTAATAACAGATCTCATAAAATTCAAATGTTAAATACAAAAATTCTAGATAATACAAATTTTAAACAAAGACAAACATCATAACAATTCTAAAAGAAAATTATTAAAAATTAATTCACAAATTTATCACTCCAAAGTAATCAAACTTTTAACAAATATATATAATTCAGGCTGGGTTGGGTCAACCCAAATTCTTTTTTAGTCAACCTGCGACCCAACCCAACTTGAGAAAAATAGAAAAAGTTTAACCCAATCCAACCCAATCTAAGAACAAAACTAACCCAACCCAACCCTTACATTTTAGGTTGGATAGTCCTAATTGTTCAGGTTGTCGAGTTATTTGAACACCCCTAATGTACGTGATTGGTTGCTCCGGCATCTGGATACCAATTACTGTCAACATTATGCATTTGCTAATAAGAAATACTCTCTGAATTGTTGTTGCCTAATGTTGTGAGATGAGCATAATTTTGACCATTTGTAGGATTTTGACATGGATTGGGAGGATATAAGGAGGACCGTTCCGATTATTTAGAGAAACATTGAATATTTTATCAAATCTAAAATAACACCTAGATGCAACATGTCCAAAATTTTCACAAAGTTGACATTGAGGTCTATTGTTCCAACCTCTTCCTCCTCTGGGATTCCAACCACCTCTACCTCTGTAATTCTGAAAACCTTGGTTATTTAATTTGAATTGATTTGAAGCTGAACTATTTTCTTGTTTTGAGCTTTGATTGAATTGTAGTGAAGATTGGCTTGGTGGCAAAGTGGATTCACTAGTAGTAGTTGAATATTTTTGTAGCCTTGTTTCGCTGGACAAGAGAATGTTGGAATGGTTGCACCCGATGGACAAAATGTGACAGCAACGGATGGTAGTCATCAGCAACGTAACCTGCAAAACAAAAACTCGTGAAAAGCTTAATCGTGGAGCTCACTCTTTTTAAGACATTTCGCAACTCTGCCCAAAGTGCAAACAATTCAGAAATAGATTGTCACATCATTCCCAGAATAAAACAGCCTAGAAGAAAACTCTGTCTCGATCGGAACTGCACTGGTAACGATCAAAGTAACTACTATTGGGAGAAATGGTATATATGAATTAAATACACTAGCAAACTGATTACACTAGTATACAGTAAAATCAATGTATGATATTCAACCAACAATATGGTGTAACAAGACTTATATATGATAATAACCAAAGACTTCAAAGAACCTCAAAACCTTTGTAGACTCAAAATGTAGTCGAGGCACGCTTCTAATAAGCGTTGTTCTAAAGACAATTATTCGCTCTGCACTAGATGCAAGCAGACTACAATGATCGTCTCAGCAGGATACAACGACTAACTCCGATAGAACTGCAACCTCGAACTACTCAGATCTGACAGAACTCTTGGATACTTGCTTTCAACTTAACACAAGATAAAAAGAGAAAAAGAAAGAAAAAAATGAGAGAATTCTTCAATTTGAAGTGAGATCCTCCAAATGAAGAAACAAGTGGCTATTTATAGGCTAGCAACTTAGTAACTCTCTAAAATACAAAATAAAATCAAATAAATACAAAAATTAAAACATTTGACAAATTTAACTTAATTTAGTTGTTACTTGACAAAAATCACATATAACTCATTCAAATTGAAGAAACTACAAATTTAACTTTCATACATGTTAAATTTATAGATGAAACATCATCTTAATTTGATGGTTTCATTCTAATTTGAAGTTTCCAACAATGAATTTAATCTAAACAATTAAATCCAATTTTTATGTTTCAAATATTCACCAAAATCTCACTTTCTTTCACTATAAATATCCAACAACCACACCCTTCGATTGCTTGAAAAACGAGAAACAAGAAAAAATGGAAAGCTAAAGAATGCGAGAGAAGAAAAGAAGGATGATCTGTTCTATGTTCCAAGTTATGAAAACGCGAGCCTTTATAAAGGTCTCAAACGGCAACTGCAACGCGCGAAGAGAATTCTCGACCACAGAGCGTGCGGCTCGAGAAAGATGCTCGCCCATAGAACGTGTGGCGTGAGAAAGACGCTCAGTGTGTGGAACGGAAGAACGGATGACCGAGGGCAAAACAGTAATAAAATAATAATTATTTTTTATTAAAAAATATTTAAAAATAATAATAAAATAAAGTAAAATTTATTTTATTTCCACCTCACCTCGCCACGCCTGCCTGGACGACGGCGCATGCTTGAGGAGAAGCCACCAAGCCCACATTGACTTATCTATCTCATCGCTTACTTAAGTAGGGTGAGATTCTCACCTCTCTTGAATTTCCATTTTTTCTTTTAAAATAACACTTCTCTTTTTCATAATAATTTTTCACCCACAGGAAACTTGATAAGACTTAGGTTTTAATTTTGTTGTTATGACTGAAACTATCAACTCATACTCATTTCCTACCGAAGCTAAAATATATATGGACTATATGATCTTGCTTTAAAACTTTATGACCCATAGTCAAGAGACAACTTACAAGATTTTTGACGTTAGAAAGATTTAGTCTTTGATGGATCGGATAATCCTCCTTTCGTGAAAGTTTAAAGTTGAATCTTAATTTGCATAACCTTCGCAGTGTTTCTTGATGAATACATTTGAGCAAGGGCATCCCATATTTCTCTCACGGGTTGGCAATCGAAAACTTTATTGAAGCTAACAGCCATATGAAAATGTGATCAATCCCATTTCAAAAACTTTGGATTTTGTTCTTAAATTTTCTTCCTCTTTTTCGAATCTTCATCATTGGGGGCTGTAAAATAAATTCTTCTGAAATTTTTGGGTTTTCTTTTATATGACCTTCAAGCCTGTGTCCACAAATCACACAAAGAACTTGAGATTTACAGGCCAACAATATTAACTTGATAATGAATATTTGATTTTTAGGATTTGTAATCAAGATTTGCAAAGAAGAACTTACCATAGCTACACTAATTTTTCTAATATTTTGACTAAAGGCTCTGATATTATGTTAAAGAAAATAGAAATACTTATTTTATTAAATGAAACGATATGAGAAAAGATACCCTATTATAACACCTATTTATACATACATGTCCCTCACTCTTTGTAAATCAGAAAAGAGAGAAAATAAAGAAATTTAGCAACGGTCATATATTTTGAAGCTATACATGTGACCACGTGAGCTGAGAATAATACTTTAATTAATAACTCTAAGAACACATAATTAATAATTAAAATTGTCATAAAATCTTATATTTATAAAATTACTTTTAGAACTTACTCCATATAGAAAAAGGCCAAGAGCAAGTAGATCTAACACTAAACGAAATATTTCATATTTAATAGACCACAGAAAAGACTCATATAATATTATACTTTCCTATTGAATGGGCAACATTAAAGTCTACAATTTTTCTTTTATTTTTTTGACAAATATTCTTTACTTGTTATAGGAGGAAAAGAAAAGGTTTCTCTTGTCTCTTTCCTCTCTCTTCTATCTTTTTTAAAAAATTAGTAGTTGGTAGAATAAACATGATAAATAATGATCGATTAGGTTAATTCTCAATTTGGTTCTAATTTCTTTTAAAGAAAAAAAAGTATACTAAAAAAAAAATTACTATAAACAGAAAAAATATCAAACTATTTGAAAATTTTCTATATTTGTAAATAGTTTGACTCATTTTTCTATATTTAAAAAGAGCTAAAAAACTTATTTGACCCATTAAAGCATTAAAAAAATATCAAT
The DNA here is from genome assembly GCA_002890555.2 of Lagenaria siceraria. Lineage (NCBI taxonomy): Eukaryota > Viridiplantae > Streptophyta > Magnoliopsida > Cucurbitales > Cucurbitaceae > Lagenaria > Lagenaria siceraria. Next base: position 6,644,166 of record CM016486.1, read on the forward strand.
GAACCAAGTCCTTTCGTAAAACATCATTATATTGTTAATTAAAATGTGTTAACCAAAAGCTCGTGTCATTAATTATTACCGAAAAAAATTCATTTTTTTACTGTAAACTTTCGGGTTTGTTTGGTTCGCAATCTATATTCTGTTTTATGTTTTCAGATTCACAACATGTGTTTCACAGACAATCCAAATTTTATTTCTGAAAACTGGTATAACTTCTAGAAATAACATTTTTATGTTTTCATTATATCCAAAATTTGAATTTTAAAATTGAAAATGCAAAATTATATTAAATAAAGATAAAAACCTATAGAAATATAGTATGTCATGTTAATTATAAACTCAATTCAATTTTTTAAATTAAAATATGTATTATGTAACTTAAATTCTAAATTTAGTCTCTATGGTTTGGATAAATTACAAGTTATTTCAAATAGTTTTAAAATTTAGAATTTAGTTTGGTTTGATACAACTTCATATATTGTCTCTATGCTTTGTTAAATCCTCTTAAATAATCGTGCCGTAGAGATTATTTATGAAGCTTTTATCAAACTATAGAGTTAAATTCTAATTATAATTTCTAAGACCTAAATTTTAACTTCTTCCAAACCATAGAGACAAAAATTACAATTTATCCCATAAATTACATAATATTACAAAATAATAATTATACAATTTTTTAACATAAAACCATATTCATAAATAAATTAATAATAGTTTATTGTCAACTGATATTTAGTGGGTAACTACAACTAGTTTGTAATGGTTTAAATTAGAATCTAATTTCTGAATTCCGTTACCAAACACATATCTGAAAACATGAAATACAACTCTGTTTTCATTTAATATCTTGTTTTCAAATTTCTGTTTTTAGATTCTCTACCAAACATACCTTTTATTTTCATTTATTTAAATTTTGAATTTGATAAACTGTATCAATTTTAACTCAAAATTTTTAATTTATTAATTTAAACATTAAACTTGAATCATAATTAAATGGATGAAGTGTCGCTACGGGTTTGCGACGCGGAGTGGCTGACGTTGTTCCCAAGATGAGGAAAATGGAGTCGCCACCAGTCTTGATTTACAGGGTGTGACTGGGCACCCAAAAGCATGCCAAATTGGTCTGCAAAGAAAAGATAAAGGGTTCGGGGGTCTTTTGTGCATGGGGAAGGTATTAGCACCCCATAACACTCGTTCGAAAAACGAATTTTTATTTTTCTCGTGTTATTAAAGAGAGGCCTTTTTTATAAGAAAAAATATTTTTTGTTTTGATTTTTAAATGTCTCATATTTTATTGATCAATAATTATGAGTGGTCAAAGGCCCTTAGAAAATTTATTTTGAATTTAATTTGGCATCCCAAAATAAATTCTTCACCTCAAGAATATTAAGAAAGTCAACATCTTGACCTCTTAATCTCCGGAAAGTTTTTTTTTTTTTAAGATTTGGTATAATTATATAAAATATTTATAAAAAATATTTCGCAAAAATATTTATAATTTTTAAAGAAAAGAATTTTTGCCGAAGATCAATTTTGATTAGTTTACTTATTTTTAAAAAATGGAGAAAATAAAACGTTTTAAAGAAAAATTGTTTTTGAAAGGAAAGAAATTTTATAGAATCGAGTTTACTTTTAGAAAAATATTTATGAATGATTATAGAAGTATTCAAATTTTATTTTAAAGAAATAAATGTCTTTTCTAAAAAAAGTTTTTTTTTATATAATGCATATTTGCAACAAATATATTTTTTATACCAGAATAGAATAAAATACATGTGTAAAATGAATTTTTTTTAATTAAAAGTTGGTTTAAAAGAAGACATATTAACCTCAACTCTTGGCATCCCAGGATATTGATTTCTCACCTCTAGAATCCAAGTATCGGCATTTCAAGATTCCGTCATGAAAAAGTTTTAACAATAATTTGTTCAAAGATATATATAATACAAATATTAGGAATTTAAACAATTATATCATTAACAATATATCTTATATAATATACAAGGATAATCATGGATTAAATTTAAAATTTAAAGTTTAAGGCAAGGTTAATCAACTAAATAAAGGATCTAAAACATTATTCATGAGATTTAAACTTTACCAGCAACTTAAAATATAAACAAATAAATTGGTCTATATGAGGCACAAATAAAATTGGTCTAAATATGATGCATAAATGAAATTGATCTAGAATAATATTGCTAAAATATACAAACAAATATGTAATTAAAAATGACCTATTTAGAAATAGGTAAAACTCACCATTTTCGATAATTTACGATCGTGAACGCTTCTTTTTGAGGTGCGGGAAAGAAAAGAACAAAATGTGGAGAGAAAATTAGGTGGGGTGATTGTTGGAGAAAAACAAAAGAAAGAAATTTAGAAAATAAAATAAAATCAAAGGAGATAAGAAGAGAAAATTGAGAGAAACCCTAAAATCTATTTTGGTTTTTAGTCTATGTATTGTATGTGAAAAAGATGAAAAAATATTTTGAGAGGAAAAGAAAAAGTGCGCGAGAGAAAGTGTGAATGTGAGTGAGAAAAAAAAATGTCTAGGGTTTATGTGCTTGTTGTGTCCCTGAAAAATGTGTCCCAAAAACCTCAAATTTATAGAATTTTCAAACCCTTCTTGATTAGGAAAAAATAAATTAAATTAAATTTAAAAAGAAGAAAAATAATACATTTAATTTGAAAAGATTTTTATGATTTAAAAAAATATGTTGGTTTAAATATTTATTCCCAAATTTAATTAAATACAATTTTTCTATAAACAAAAGATTTGATTAATCAAAATTTTATTTTCTCTACAAAAAAAAAAATCTTTTATTTTTATTTGATTAAAACATTAAAAGCTTCAAAAATTTATTCTCCCTAAATCACACATATGAGAAAAAAAATAATAAAGAAAGTCTTTTTTATTTTATGAACATAAAAAAAATCTAAATTCATTTTCCTAAAATGCAAAAATGAAGAAGATGTTTTATTTATTTATTTTATTTAAATAAAAAGAATGCAAATTAATTTTTTGTTTATTTTTATATAAACGCTAGAAAATTCGAAATTAGTGAGAAAAACACAAAATTACACAAAATAAAAATGATGAAATAAAATTTCGGACAAATTTAGGGTCTACTTGAAGTTTAAAAGGATGAAATTGAAAGTCTAATTTTAGAATCATAATTAAGGATCTATTAGCATAAAAATTGATTCTTTTCCATTTCAAAATTGTCTTAGTAACTATATATTAAGATGTTTTATTCCAATTCCATGGCCTTTGCTTTTCTCATTCATTTTTTATCCTAATTTTTCTTTTTTATTTCTAATCCCATCAAGGCTAAAAATATTATTTTAGTCATGTATGCTTTAGAATCTATTCTATTTTAGTTCCTATAATTTTACCCGTTGAAATCTATTCTTAGTATTTTAAACATATTTTAAAAAATTAGATTACAAGTTTAGTTCTTGAACTTTTAATTTTGTATTTAACAAGTTCTTAATATATTCATTATTTTTTCAAAAATAAAAAAGATTATCAGATGTAAGAATTAAATTTTTGTCTGGTAAAATAATAAACTTTTAATTTTTGTTTTTTAAGAAAAATGAATATTACACACAACATAGGATGATTAAGGACTTAATATATATAAAATAAAAAATTTACAAACTTTCTTAAATACTTTTTAAGTTCGTACTTAATTGACACTTTTTAAATATTTAGAAACTAATCTTGTAATATAAATCATATTAAAATTATTCCCTATATATCCTTTGTTTATAATTAACCATTTTTTATAAACATGGTCTCTATATCTATATTTATTCTTCAAATTTTAGAAACATATAATATGTCTTTTTCTTAAATGTTTTCATTATTATTTTAAATTATATTAAAAAATTAACTTCAAATTAATAATGACAACTGAACTTTAAGATTATTGAAAATTTATTGATTAGATTTAAATATTTTAAAGTATAAAATTAAAATAAAATGAATATCAAAGTACAATATTAAAAATAGTATTTTCAATCCGTCAACTAATGTTGGACCTAAGCTACAATGCAATAGACAAGTAAAAAATGTAAAAACTAAGTACGCTATTTTTCTATTTTTAAAAATTCTCCTAACAAAAAGGAGAGTAAGAAGAAAAATAGAAGCAAGACATTATTTAACCGTTTCTGTTCAATTGATGGATATTTTTAAATTTTTTTAAGTTTTGGTATTTTTGAAACTTTTGAAAAATTATAGATATTTTTTACACAAAACACTAAGAGGGTGTTTGACCTCCAAATTGATTTGAGTTGGATGGGTAAAAAAAACTCACTCACCATTTAGTTCACGAATAATTAAAGAGGTTTATTACCTGTTATTCGCATTAACTCACATTTTTTATCTCATTATTCGTGTCAACTCTTCCAATTACTCTTTATCTATAATAATTACTAACTCAATTCAACTTAACCCACTTCTTTTCACAGTAATCAAACGCCTCCTAACAATTTCTATCTAAAATTAACGGTAAAAATATTTTTGAACTCATTTTTGAAAACTTTAAGAATAGTCTTTTAAACTTTTGAAAGTTGAAGTATACATTTTAACGCAAAATAAAAAGTTTACAGATATTTGCAATAATTTAGCCGTAACACTTAAAGCGAGCCAACGAGGTAGTTTTAGATTTCTACTAATTTTCTACCCTAAGGGGCCCAGTCATACCGTTCACTTTTCTCTTTTTACTGTCAAACCCCTCCAGAGCTTTGTCGCTACTTAACCGTCGCCGTTACCGCCACCGCCGCCGACTTCAGGTAATTCAGCCCCTTCATTTCACTATCGCTTTACGCTTTGGTGATTTCCTCCGGTTCTTCAATCATCCGTCGGCCATTGCTTTTCGAAGATCACTGTAACAGATTCAAAAGATTTTAACTCTTGTTTTCACCCTTAGGAATGGAATGAGAATATCGGTTCCACAAATCCTGTTCATGTGAATGAAGTTAAAAAGCTGATATCAATAATATGCTCTGCTTACTGTTTTGGCTTTATCAGAATTTTAATATAGGGTTTAGGTTCATTTGATTTGTCTAATTACTTGCTATATAAAAAATTATGAGTATGACTCGAATTGATGTATTAATCGTCTTGTGTTTTTGAAGTTGTAGTCTGGAATATAATATTTTCATGTTATTTTATAATCCTATGCTTTCGTAGTTTTTCTATTGATATCTACTACAGGGTAAGTTATTCGAGGAGGGTCTTATATTAATATAATATGTTTTACTATTTTAATATTTTTGTAGGCTTTCCTTTGCTGTGTCTACTGGGCTGCTCTTTATATCCCTTATGTGTAAAAACTTTGAAATTTAGGACCCGTTTGGTAATTGTTTAGTTTTTAGTTTTTTAAAATTAAGCCTAGAGTCACCCTTTCTAGCTCTAAATTTATTGTTTTGTTATCTATTTTTTATCGATGTTTTCAAAAACCAAGTAAGTTTTGAAAACTCAAAAAAAAAAATTTAAAAAAACTTGTTTTTGTTTTCGAAATTTGGCTAAGAACTCAGCTCATTTACTTAAGAAAGATGTAAAACATGGTAATAAATTGTGAGAAAATAGGCGTAATTTTCAAAAACCAAAAATCAAATGGTTACCAAATGTGACCTTATTTTTTAATTTAGCTTTTATGGCCTTACTCTGGATGGAAAGACCAAACAGAAAGAAGATTTTTCTAACATATTTGGTTCAAAATACTTTCCAAACTGGATTGATTTTCACTTCTAGTCAAAAGTTTGCATCCATTGTTATTTAATTGTGCAATGCAATATGGATTGCAATGGTGGTGTGCTTTCCTTCCATACTTAGTTTTTTCCTTTTTTGGGTTAGATTTGTCATCATGGATAAATCATGGATGGGAAGAAGTAGATTATCAAAGGAGTATGACTTGGGAGTTGAAATGTTTATTAAATTTGGAGAACGTCATGCGAATGGGTCAACTGGCATTAGATGTCCTTGTTTGAGATGTGGAAATCTTAAACGGCATTGTAGTCAAGAGATTAGAGATCACTTGTACATTTATGGCATTGATCAGAGTTACAAGACATGGTTTTGGCATGGTGAAGAACTTTCAAATGGTTTAATGGACGAAAAAGTAGGAGACAACAAGAACAGAGACTGTAATGTGGATAAATCATGGATGGGAAAAAGTAGACTATCTAAGGAATATGACTTGGGGGTTGAAATGTTTATTAAACTCGGAGAACAGCATGCCAAGGGATCAACTTCCATTAGATGTCCATGTAACAGATGCAAAAATCGTAAATGTCATAGTAGTGGAGACATTAGAGCCCACTTGTATTTTCATGGTATTGATCAAAGTTATACAACTTGGTTTTGGCATGGTGAAAAACTTTCAATTGAACTCAAAGTCAAAGAAGAAGGTGGCATCATGGAAAAAATCATTGGATGAACAGAACAAAAATCATGATTTGAAGGATGTAATGGAAAATGATAACGCAGCTCATGCCACAAATCCTCTCATGAATGAATACAATCTAAATATTTCTAACACATCTCATATCAAGTTCTATTGCGAGAAGAGGAAAACACGTGGTCCAACAATTATGCGTGAAATTACTCGATGTAGTAGCCAGGGAGATAGAAAGGTAGTACAGTATAATGACTATGGACAACCAATTGGAGTGAATGCAGCAAAACTGAGGAGTTACATTGGCTCTTGTGTCCATCACCATGTCCCAATTACTTATGCTACTTGGAAACATGTACCTAAAGCGATTAAGGAAAAGATTTTTAAGTTGATTCAGGTATAATCCATTTAACTTTTATTTCTTTTTTTAATCTTCTCAAATTGAAGGTAATCTTATATTATCCTGTATACCTGCAGGCTGGTTTTGTCATTGATGAAAAGGCAAAAAAGTCCATCTTGCAAAATGCTGGTAATTCATTCCGTCAATTTAAAAGCTGGTTGACGACTCGTTATATAATTCCTTTCAAAAATCAGCCAGATCGATTGGAAAATCCTCCAGATACTTATTCATACATTGAGAGACATCATTGGCACCAATTTGTCAAATCACGATTGAGCGAAGGATTTGAGGTATGTAGTCTTATGCTTTTAACTGATAGGCTTCCTAATAATTCTTTCACTGACATTATTGTGTTGAATTTGAGGACTTTACAAGCACAAAGACGTGCGCTGAACAAATATAATTACCGATTGTTAAGAAAAGGTTATGCTAATTTTTTTGAAGAAATGGTAAGATTGTCTTTTATGCATATAATTACTTACTGATGGTTCTTGTTCTTATATGTGTGTCTGTTTATGCGAAGGAGACAAATTATTCAACTGTTTCTGAACTATTTGAGTGTAGAAAAAGAATTCTTCTATTGAAAAAGCTGCTCAAATGAACATAAAAACAGAGATGGAAAACATAGAAGCAGAGGAGGAGGTAGTTTCTCGCATGATAAGGCATTGATCTTTGTTTAGCATAACAGTATCCCTTACAATAATTTGCAATTTGTCATGTACCGTATTTAAGGATGAGTCGTCCAAGGATGTTGATACTAAGCCTAAGGTGGCCATGAATCCTAGTTGTGATTATGTCTCGACTCGAACATCGGGGAAACCGGAATGCTCTGATCAACCGAAGGGAGAAGGTGGTTCGAGTAATCCTAGCGCAAGCATTGAGACAACAAAATCTGGTCCTGAACTAGAGAGAATGCAAAAGAATGAAATTGATAAGATGGTCAAAGCGTTACATCGACGTGTTGAGGAGTTGGAAGAGAAAATGCGACAACAGTTTCCTCCCAATTCCGAGTGTGGCAGTTGTAATGAGCAACAACATTCAGAAAACGAGGTATCGGGACCTGTTAAGAATTGGAGCTTGGAAAAGGTGATCACATTATTTGTTGAAAATATGAAAAGCTAATTTGAATAATGGAAGTTTTAATATTAAACTTGACTTGTGACTTTTGGTTTTTGTAACCAATAGTGTCCATTGAGCTCTTTGGGAGTTTAGAAGTTATGAGAATTAAGTAAGATTGTTTATGATTTCTTAACCATTGAAATTCTATGGTTATAGTTTGTAAGCCTATATAAAGGCATGCTTTGTTGAATCAAGATATCACTTTCTCCACATTTGTGACATCCACACCTTTTTTCTTTTCTAACAAAGTGGTATCAGAGCCATTGTAAAATTTGAGAGAAAAATGGCCAACGGTGGGATGAGTTCGATTCAATTGCCGATGCTTACCAAGCTCAACTATGACAGTTGGAGTATCAAGATAAAAGCATTACTAGGAGCACAAGACATGTGGGAGATTGTGCAGAACGGTTTTCAAGAGGCGGAAGCTGGAGCTGATCAAGCGCAAAGAGATGCGCTAAAGGAGACAAGAAAGAAGGACAAGAAGGCCCTCTATATCTTGTACCAATCAGTTGACGAAGACACATTTCAGACCATTTGTGATGCCGAGACATCAAAGGCAGCATGGGACAAGCTCCAATCAACTCATAGAGGAGCTGATCGTGTTAAAAAGGTACGATTACAAACTTTACGTGCTAAGTTTGAATCATTACAGATGAAGGAGACGGAGGTGATAGCAGAATATCACACCAAAGTTATGACTATTGTCAACCAATTGAGACGGAACGGTGAAGAAATCGCCGACGTTCGTGTCATGGAAAAGATTCTACGGAGCCTAAATACTAAGTTTGAGATCATTGCCACGACAATCGAGGAGACAAAAGATCTCGAGATCATGACGATTGAACAATTTATAGGCTCATTACAAGCCTACGAGGAGAAAAAGAAAAGAAAGATGGAGCAATCGGAGACCATCGAACAACTTCTCCAACTCAAACTCAAGGAGGAGAATAGTCGTGGACGTGGAAGAAGTCGTGGTGGAAGAGGCCGTGGTGGAAGAGGTGAATCCAACATTGATGTTTCTCCAAACTCAAGTGAATCCTCAAGAGGAAGAGGAGGTCGAGGCCGTGGAAGACGTGGTGGAAGGTCCGGAAGAGATAAATCTCAGGTAAAATGTTACAATTGCAATAAATATGGACATTATGCGAATGAGTGTTACTCATCTCAATCAGAGTCAATCGATCGGAAGCAACATGACCGATCAATCGCTAACACATCCAAAGCGCGTGAAGGGCAGTCCAATTATGCAGAGGAGAACGGAACCTTATTCATGGTTTCAAAGGGAGAAGAAGAGAGTCAAGATAGCAAGTGGTATCTTGACACGGGAGCCTCAAATCACATGTGTGGGAACCGAGAGATGTTTGCAGAGTTGAACGAGATGAAAAAAGGTAATATTGCCTTTGGAGACAATTCTTTGGCCGCCATCAAAGGAATAGGTAAAATTCTCATTCGGTTGAAAAATGGAGAAAATCAATATATTACAAATGTTTATTACATTCCCAATATAAAAAATAATATATTGAGTGTAGGACAATTGTTAGAGAAAGGTTTTGAAGTTCAAATGAAAAATAATTGTTTGTATTTGAGAGATAATCATGAGAGACTTATTGCTAAAGTCATCATGACAAAAAACCGAATGTTTCCTTTGAATATATGTAATGATGTTCCGAAATGCTTGAAGACGTGTTATGAGGATGTTTCTTGGCTATGCCATCTACGGTTCGGGCATCTCAATTTTGGAAGTCTAGAAGACTTGTCGAAGAAGAAGATGGTGCGGGGTTTACCGCATATTCAGAAGCCGAACCAAGTGTGTGAAGGGTGTCTACTTGGAAAACATCATCGGAGTAGTTTTCCAAAGGAGTCTATGACAAGAGCCAACAAACCTCTAGAACTCATCCATGCTGATGTGTGTGGAGCAATCAAACCGGAGTCTCATGATAAAAGTAAATACTTCCTTCTCTTTATTGATGATTTTTCTAGAAAAACATGGGTGTACTTTTTGAAGGAAAAATCGGAAGTATTTGAGATCTTCAAGAAATTTAAGGCGCGTGTGGAGAATGAAAGCAACCTTACAATTAAGGCCATGAGAACAGATCGAGGTGGTGAATTCACATCAAATGAGTTCAAACAGTTTTGTGATGAAAAAGGCATTCGACGCCCATTAACAGTGCCAAGGACACCGCAACAAAATGGCGTGGCGGAGAGGAAAAATCGAACAATCTTAAACATGGCAAGAAGCATGTTGAAGACGAAAAAGATGCCTAAGGAATTTTGGGCGGAAGCCGTAGCTTGTGCGGTTTATTTAACAAATCGAGCACCAACCAAAAGTGTGCTTGACAAGACGCCTCAAAAAGCATGGAATGGAAGAAAGCCTGGAATTGGTCACTTCAAGGTGTTTGGAAGTATTGCATATGCTCATGTGTCGGAGGAAAGAAGGATCAAGCTTGACGATCGAAGCGAAAAACTCATATTCATCGGCTATGATGCAAGCTCAAAGGGTTATCGCCTTTACAATCCTTTGAATGGGAAGGTAACTATTAGTCGTGATGTTGTTTTTGATGAAGAAGCTTCTTGGGATTGGAATATACAGACGGAGGAGTATGATTTTCTTCCATACTTTGAGGAAGACGATGAGCCAACCAGGGAGAGGGGGAAGTTTTGCCCATTCCAATTTCACCTCAATCAACCGATCAGTCATCTAATGCATCATCCAACGGAACGGAGGCACTTTCTAGTGACTCGGAGAATGAAATTGGCCCAAGAGGAACCCGAAGTCTACAAGAACTTAATGAGGTAAGCGAAAATCAAAATGACATAATTTTCTATTGTCTTTTTGGTGATTGTGAGCCCATTAATTTCCAAGAAGCCATTGCAAATAAAAAATGGAAGGATGCAATGGATGAAGAAATTCGAGCGATAGAGAAAAACAACACATGGGAGTTGACCAAGCTTCCAAAAGGACAAAAACCAATCGGAGTGAAGTGGGTTTACAAGACAAAGAGAAAGGCCAATGGCGAAGTTGAGAGGCACAAAGCGAGACTAGTAGCAAAAGGGTATAGTCAACAACGTGGCATCAACTATGATGAGGTATTTGCCCCTGTTGTTCGCCTTGAAACTATTCGTTTGATTATTGCTTTGGCAGCCTATAATCATTGGAAGATACATCAAATGGATGTCAAATCGGCATTCTTGAATGGAATTCTTGAGGAAGAGGTCTATGTGGAACAACCATTGGGCTATGAAGTCAAGGGTGAAGAAGATAAGGTACTTCGATTGAAGAAGGCTCTTTACGGTTTGAAGCAAGCACCGAGAGCATGGAATTCGAGGATTGACAAGTATTTTAGAGAGAATAAGTATATGAAGTGTCCTTATGAGCATGCCATTAAAATGCAAGGTGAAAGTATATTAATAATTTGTTTATATGTTGACGATTTAATATTTACTGGAAACGATCCTTGCATGTTTGATGAATTTAAAAGGGAGATGACAAAGGAGTTTGAAATGACGGACATTGGTCTCATGAGTTATTATCTTGGGATCGAGGTCAAACAAAGTGAATATGGGATTTTTATATCTCAAGAGGGCTATGCTAGAGAAATGCTCAAAAGGTTCAATATGGATGATGCTAATCCGGTTGGAACACCAATGGAATGTGGAGTCAAAATCACCAAACAAAATGGAGGAGAGAAGGTAGATTCTACGTACTTAAAAAGCTTGGTTGGAAGTTTGAGATACTTGACATGCACAAGACCGGATATTCTTTATTCAGTTGGAATTATTAGTCGATTTGTGGAGGAGCCGACAACAACACATTGTAAAATGGCAAAGAGGATACTTCGCTATATCAAAGGGACAATTGGGTATGGTCTTTCTTATGTCTCTTCTAAAAATTTTGATATTGTTGGTTATTGTGATAGTGATTGGAGTAGTGATTTGGATGATCGAAAAAGCACCACGGGGTTTGTGTTTTTTATTGGTGAAACGGCGTTCACATGGATGTCAAAAAAACAACCCATAGTCACATTATCAACATGTGAGGCGGAGTACGTAGCGGCAACTTCATGTGTATGTCATGCAATTTGGCTAAGAAACTTACTGAAGGAGTTGAAGTTCCAAATCGAGGATCCAATGGAAATTTTTGTTGATAATAAATCAGCCATTGCCTTAGCCAAAAATCCGGTATTTCATGGAAGGAGCAAGCACATTGATACCCGATTTCATTACATTCGGGATTGCATTATGAAGAAAGAAGTAGAACTCAAATATGTCAAGTCACAAGACCAAGCAGCGGACATTTTCACAAAGCCCCTCAAGTTGGAGACTTTCATCAAAATGAGGAGTTTACTTGGTGTAACAAATCAAGTTTAAGGGGGGGTGTTGAAAATATGAAAAGCTAATTTGAATAATGGAAGTTTTAATATTAAACTTGACTTGTGACTTTTGGTTTTTGTAACCAATAGTGTCCATTGAGCTCTTTGGGAGTTTAGAAGTTATGAGAATTAAGTAAGATTGTTTATGATTTCTTAACCATTGAAATTCTATGGTTATAGTTTGTAAGCCTATATAAAGGCATGCTTTGTTGAATCAAGATATCACTTTCTCCACATTTGTGACATCCACACCTTTTTTCTTTTCTAACATTATTTTCCAATCTTGTATCTTTTCAATAGTTTAGATGTCATTTGAATTAATTTTTCCATGTTTCATATATGCAGGACAATTGAAATTGTTTCACTCATAGAAGGATATTTTGTACAGCCTACATTAGTATAAACTGTTTGAAGACTATGAAGGCAATTACCTTAAAGTTCATTTTTTAAGGGAGTTTTGGCGAGTTGAGAGGCTCATTTCAACGCCACTTTTTAGCATTGTCGCTTAACTTTATTTTGTAATTATCATAGATTCTTGTTGTCCGAATGAAAGTTTGAAAAGTTGTTTTTTACCAATGACAGTAAATTAGTGACGTGGTAAATGGGGATTTTCTAGCTCAGTATTGAAATGTTTGCATACTATAACTCCATCCGTTATTAATAACTGCATTCAAGCATCAAAGCCCACAAATATCCAACCATAATGAAAATTAGTGTTAATCGTAATAAAATTTCATTAATTTCATTGATAAATTAATTATAATGAGTCTGAATTGCAAATATAATTAGATTACTTTTGATCGCGTTTACTTAGAATTATGAACTTTGTCACATTTACTATTACTGTCGGTAATGGTAACAGTAAAGGTGTCAAGTAAAAAAAATGGTAACAGTATTCGTAACTACAACGTAATTTTGAGATGCAATTGGGTTTGAAATAATTTTCACATTATCATTGATTTCTAATATTTTCACCGGGATATACGTGGCCTAAGATTAGCACTATCAAATAAAACTAAAAATTATTACTCTTTTGAAATAAGTAACGAAATTTTGCATGAATTGGCAAGGATGGGAAAATCAAGTTCGAGTGCGTTATGGCTCGAGTGCTTCCCCTCATGGTTATTTCTTTGTATTCAAAATATTTTACTTTTCTTGTTGGCTATAGAGTTGTGTAGTTGTCTTTTTTCCGATTTGCCTCCAAAAGAAAAATAAAAATAAAAATTTGAGGAGGAAAAAAGATGAAAAACTTTTTGAATTATTTAAAAGTAATGGCTATCTATTCAATTCCACCATTTCTCTATGATATTATACTAATAGATCCATTTAAATACATTTTATATACGTCAAAAAATTATAATGTAGTTATTATTATTTCAAAAAAGAAAAAAAAAAAAATCTCTCTTCTTTCTTCCCCTCCCCATTATTTTCCCATTCCTCTTCTTTTTTTTCTTAAAAAAAAAGGAAATATAAAATGTCGTGTGTTCTGGCCTACGACAACCATATAGATTTTCGGGGAGAGATAAAGAAGAGGAAAAAGAAAAAAAGAAAAAAAAAATATTAAAAATAATAAAACATTATTATTCTAATGAATAAAGTGTCATGTTAGCTTCCTAATGAAAACTCAAGAAGAGACTAATATATTACTAAACTCAAATTTATAAAATTGAAAGTGTAATTTTTCCTAGATAAAATTGTAATTAAAACCTACGAGCTAACTAGAAATGAATTCTCCATCTTTGTTTCCCCCATTTATTTTTATTATTATTTTAAAAAATTATATATATACACGTATATATTAGGAATTGATCATTTGAACCATTTCAAACACTTATTTACGAATAATTAAATAACTTTAACATAAAATTTTATTTTCATTTAAGTTTAAAAAGAATTTCTAAGAAATTAAACTGTTTAATGATAGTTTCATAAAAAATAAAAAAAAAAATAGCAATTTAAGTGAAGATTCATAGTGGAGAAATAACCACTCAATTGAATTCTTTTCTTAAAAATTGATTACATTGATTTTTTCTAAAAATATTAAATAAAGAATAATTCTCTAAATCTGTAATTCAAATGGATTGAATAGAGTTGTTTTTATGATATCATTTTTAGGTACCCTTAACCATATGTTTAATTTTCAAAATATTTTTTAAACAATAAACTAAGAAACAATGGATATATGTCATAGCACCCTCATCATATCTCAATTGAAATAAGGTGTTACGTACATCAACATTTAAATAATGGCACGTTAATTAGCATGTGTGTGTTACTTGAATCGATCGAAATCAAAATTCATAAGCATAACTCTAGAGCAACAATAAAGAATTTTCATTAAAAACATACTTTTTATTAAAGTATGGTATGGAAAAGAAAAACTAAATCAAAATCAGTAGCAGAGATAAACCCTAAAACAAAGAGTAATGGAGAAAAAAAGTAAAAAAAAAAAAAAGAAAAAAGAAAAAAGAAAAAATAATTATAAATTAAGAAAAGTGGGGGAGTAAGGTGGTTGTAGATTGATTGGCAAGAATGGAATAAGCAGCTTGTGTAAGATGAACAGCATCCCAAAATATGAATTTAGAAGCATCATAGCATATGGGAGATAGAAAATTGCACATTGGACCCATCTCCATTAATCCACTTCCACAGCACCCTTTACTTGTTTCCTCAAAACCTTCCATTTTACACACACAATCTCAATTATATTATTACAAGACCAAAACCAAATTACAAATAAAATTAACTTTATCCTAACTTATTTCAAAATTACTCCTATTCTTTCGAAAAATTCAATACTATCATTGACTTTTTTTATATAATTAAGTGTTTCAAAACGACCCTTTGAACAAAAGTCAATCTGAATGTTGGATGGAAAGTCGATGCACACGTGGCAAAACCTAGATTGTAAAAGTCTTTTTGTTCCTACATTTTATGGACATAATTTTCTTCTCCATTTTCTATCCAATTATTTGGCCAATTTTGCCCTAAACCCTATTTTAAAAACACAACTTCTTCCATACATTTTCCATCTTTCATTTTTAGTCGAAAAAAACTTGGGTATATCTTGGGCTACCATCTTTTTGCAACCTACTCAGTTTATCTAATAATCACAATTTGCCACATGACAACCTCTTCATTCTTCTTTTTCTTAAATATTTTTTTAATTTTTTTGTGGTATAATTAGAGTAGGACTACAAAAAGATGGATGGCAACTCATGATACACCTAAGTATTACTCTTTTTTTAATCCATACAAGCTCTTTCCAAGTCACAACTACGTCGTTCTAGGTTTCGCCACATCTCGACTTCCGGTCCCCTCCAACATATTGAGGAAATTTTTGTTTCAAGGTTTTGAAATGTATATGAGAGACAAATGACCAAATTAGTTCAAGGGTAATTTAGTAATTTAACCTAAAGGAAAAAAGAAAAGTTCTAAAACTTGACACAAAAATTCATGTCATCAAGGAGGTAAAAACTTAAAAGAGAAAGAAGATGGGGGTTTAAAAGTTTTCTCACCATAGTTAGAAGGATTAGAAACCATGTCCATGATAGGGCCATAAACATCAAGATACACCAGTTTAGCTCCCACCAAGGTTGCTTGAAGTTTAATGGAAAGGGCTTTGAGTTTCTTGTTGTAGGCTTGGCAATCATTGTTTTGCTTCTTGTTGCAAAGCCTCTGCATCATGTGATCACTTGGAATCAAGCTTCCTATTGTCACTTGCAATGGAAGACACCCAATTGGAGGAATTCCCACCACTACCATCTTCCTTGCTCCTTTCTTGTAAAGCCTCTACAATCATTTTCATCCTCATAAATATATTTGAGAATTATGAGAACTTAAGATTCATGAGTTTTGCTCGTCAAAATGCCTAATTTCTTGAGAATCTTCAATAGTAGGGTTCTTGTCTTATCAATAATTAAATTTAATTAAATTTCAATCTTGTTTTAGTCTTAGTTTTTATTTGTTTTTAGGGAAATATATTTTTTTAAAAAAAAATATATGTCGATCTTCATTGATAATAAGAGAGTACAATAGAGGGATTAGAGGAAGGTCTCTCAATTGAAAGAAATAGTAGAAGCATTGTAATTACAAAATAGCTTAGCTACTAAAGTGAGGGAAAATACATTTTTGGTTCCTATGTTTCATGTCTAGTTTTCATCTCATCTCTAGGTTTTAAAATGTTACCCTTTTAGTCTTTTAAGTTTTAAGTTTGATTTTAATTTCGTCCCTATTTTTATAAAATGTTACACTTTTAATCTCAATTTCATTTACCCAATACCTACTTAAGTTAATTTCTCTATTACTTAATTTAAAATAATTATGAAGTGAAATTTTAAAAATAATTTTGATAGTGATGAAAAAAATAGTAAAACTTAATTAATTATTTTAAATTAATTAATAGACATTAACACTATAGATTGAAAAATCAATATAAATCTTGAAACCTAGGGGCCAAAATGAAGATAAAGTTAATATTTTGAAACGGATTCAAATTCAAAAATTAATAATTAAAAATGACCTAATATCAAATAGAAATTAGACCGAAGACAAAAAGTAATTTTTTGCCAAAAATAAATTTAACGTAAATTGAATGAAATGGCACAAAATTAGGTTTAAAGTTGAAAGCAAGAAATTAAAAATTACCTGAACGACGGAATGAAGCTTTTGAAGCAAGAAATCATGGTAACCAGAAACAGAAAACTGCAGCATTCTCGTAGGCAACAAATAAACATTATACAACAAATCATTGGTCCCCACACTGATTGCAAACAAACTTTTCTTCACCATTTCTTCTCCTTTTCTTTCTCCCACCATTTTCTTAATCCTCACCATCGCTTCCTCAAAGTAATTCAATTGACTCTCTAAGTCCAAAACCTTCGACAAATTCGCCGTCACTTCGTCCAGCCCGGTTCCAGCCGACCCAAAGCTCGCCCCACCGAGCAGGTCGACATCGGTGAGGCTCGAGTCTAGGTACGCTGGCAAGAGGTCGTTGATTCCGACGGCGGAGGATATGTAATCGGTGGTTAATTTTCCATCGGAGAATCGGCCCGAGGCGGCGTGGCCTGGTAAGGCTCGACCATATGGGAGGTGGTCAGCGCGGAGAAGAGTGGAGATGTGGTTGTTGTTTCCGGGATCGACTGTGGAGTCTCCGAAGGCGAATATTGCTGGAATTTGCGGTGGCGGCGGGGGAGCTGTGGCTGGGGGGATTTGGAATAGAATAGCTATGGAGCAAAGCGCCAAAACGACGGCGTTTCTATGTGACATTGTTGATTGATTTGTATTAATCTCTGTTGATTTGGTTGAAGAAGAAGATCTAAACTAGTAGAAAAGATCGTGAAAGAGTGTTAGATATTTGATAAACAAAGGTTAAATTATATAGGGTTTGTTTCAACTGTATCGAAATTTTTATTTTAACCTTTTCAAGTTTTTTTTTTTTTTCCTCTCAAAATAGCCCTCAAAGGATTTAACAGCCTATTTAAATAGATTTAATTGAGATTAAATTATAAATTTTGGTGGGGGAGAAAGTTATAATTTAGTCAATATGAATTCGATATAATTTCATAAATAGTGCCTATAATTGGATAAAATTTTTGTAAATAGTAAGACTAAATTCTATTTATAAATCATATGACTAAATTTAAACTTTTTGGACCAAATTTGAAATGCAACCTTTTAAGTTTTTATAAGTCTATTTACAAAATTCAAAATTTTATTTTGGTCATCTTTTATATTGTTTTCATTTTCTAAAAAAATATTTAAATTCATGACTAAATTCTAAATTCTAAAAATAAGTAGTATTTATAAATTAAATTTTTTAAATTAGAAAAACAAATGCACAACCTAAACTTTTTCCTTTCCATTTTGTATTTAGAGAATATCTTATTGATTCTAAAACTACATACAAAGTTAACCATATGATAACATTTCAACAAAAAAACTCATGTGTTACATTCTTTGGCGACTAACTTGATATTATTCACTTTGAGCATAAATACTCATAGTTTTACTTTTGGTACCACCCAAAAGGGTCTCACACCAATGGAAATAATTGTCCTCACTTATATATCCATAATCATTCTCTTCCTTAACCAATGTGAAATTTTGTTCGCACTCCTAACACAACGACCACTTGTAACTAAAGATATCTATGGGTGGGATGGGGATGGGAAGACCTGATCCCCTTCTCCATCCCTGCCCTCTATTTCAATTCACATCCTTTGCAAAATTCTCCTTTTAGGTTCACGAAATTTTTTGCGGGAAAAAATACTCTATTCTGTTTTTTAATTAATCTTTTAGCAATTTTTCATTTTATTTTCAATCAAATAAATTTCTTAATGGGATAATTTTCACCGATGCATGCTCCAAATTTGTCCTTGGAAAGTTTTTTAATCGCCCACTTGCTTGTAAAATTTCTTCTCAATTTCCTGCCTGTTCTATTACAACATTCAAAATACATGAAATCAGAAGTGTGGGAGACTTGATTCACTAGGAAGTGTGTGAGACGTGATCTGATCTAAAGCCTGAAATCGGGAGTGGGATTTGGGAAACTTGGAATTGAACCAAAATGGACACAAATCGTATAGAATTCAAAGATACAATATGAGTTATGTGTGATATCTCTATTGTCTCAATTCACTATTGAGAAAGAAAGTCCCAAAGCATGGTCTTACTATTTCTTCGATAATAAATTCGATAGATATTCACTAAGAAAGATTCAAGTCTAGAAGATACATTTTCTGATGCATAGCCTGTCTATTTTCTCTCTACAGTTTTGTTTTCTTATTATATTTTTTCTCACTTTCTTTTATGTGGGGGATTGGTTTGGACATTAATAATGTTGTGAAATAAGTGAAAAACTAGATGGATTTAAAATGTAGATTAAATTCATTTGTGAAACTTTCAAATTGGATTGAAACCATCAAATTGGATGATGTGTTTCAACTACAAATTTAATATATATGAAAGTTAAGTTTGTAGTTAACCATTTGATGACTTTTGTTTGAATTTGGTCGAGTAACAACTCAATTGAGTTAAATTTGACAAATGTTTCAATTTTGTATATATTTGATTTTATTCTATATTTTAAGTTGCTAGCTTGTAAATAACAACTTGTTTCTTCATTTGGAATATCTCACTCTAATTTGAAGATTTCTTCTCTCCTTTCTTTATTTCTTTTGATCTTGAGTTTAGTTGTTAACAAGTATATATCCAAGAGTTTTGTTAGATTTGAGTAGTTTGGGTTGCTATTCTACCAATATTATGCTGGGATTAAAACCCTAGCGCAGCGGAAACATATCAGAACCCTAACTCAAAATTAATTTTAAAATTTTGAAATACTTCTAGTAAAATAAATCTAAAAAAACTAGGTTAAGCATATTGAAAACAAAAATACAGAGAAAAAAAAAACTTACGTTGGATCACCACCACTTGGAGTCCTTCCTTTTCTCGGATGAATCTTGAGAAAAGGTTTGTGGGAACCTTTTTGGCAAAGGGAAAAAACTACAAACAACTGTTTTGAGAGAATTTTTGAGAGAGAACGCTACAAAGATAACTTTTCTGTTAAACACTATATAAGGAAAAGAGAGAAAGTGGGAAACGTGGGTGTTGTCCCACGTATTAAGTAACTCCCCTACGTGGGAGTTACAACAATATTAAATCTAATTTAATATTAATTAAATTAATAATTAAATAATTAATTAAATCTAATTTAATTAACAATTCATTTAAATCATATTAAATGAACATCTCTCACATAACCTATAGTTTTAATTCAATTAATTTAATTAAATTAAATTAAATTAAATTGGATTAAATTAAATAACTAATTAATTCTCCAATTAATTAATTACAAAATTAAATATCTAATATTTAATTTTAACATGCATTTGAATCAAATTCAAATACATTTATCTCATAACCTATAGTTTTAATATAAATCTAATGCACATTAATTTTAACCTATAGTTTTAATATAAATCTAATTTGTATTAAAATAATATTTGAACAACTTCAAATATTTAATTCTCTTACAAATTAAATTTGAATCATATCCAAAATTATATTTATACTATAAAGTTTAATTTTTAAAATAAACTTTATATTATAATGTATCATTATACATTATACTTTTCCCTTAGTAAATTTGAACTTTTCAAATTTCATCCAAGAATAAATTACCTCAATATTCTTTACGAGCTAGGAAGGGGACCTAATGGACCTACAGATCAGAAGCTCCAACGATATGAGATTAACGAGCTAAACTCATTAACCACATTAATCAATATTCGTTAACTGTGAGTACACTCCACTAAAAACTCACAGCTGCACTCTTCTCACTGTAGATATATTTCTGTGTTCACAGACATAGACCAATAATAGCAAGTTAGGCCTTCACAAGTATTCGTAACACCAGCTGGGTCAAATTACCGTTATACCCCTGGGTTACTTCTAAATCCTTAAGTACTAGTGCTCCTCTAATGAACAACCTCTTTATGGTCCAACCATCAAACAGAAACTCCTCTCGGGCCAGTGAGATGGTAGGGCCATTTGTTCAAGTCCCGGAGACACCACTTAAGGGAATACTTATCTACTTACCCTAAAATCGGGAAGGAGTGAAATCCATCTTGTATAATTATGTTCCCAGCTCCCCACTCAGTCTTGTCCCCAAAATGGTAGGCATATTGAGTCGAAAAACGGGTCACTCTCACCCATACAAATCAAAGGACAATTCCTCGTGAACAGAAATTCATAATATACTCAAGATTAAAACTAAGTTGCCTAGGTCAACCTATTGAAATAGAAACCTAACCAGTCAACAAAGTTACATCTAGTGGTTACTATTTCGTGGTCCAATCTTATGCAAACTCATTGCATAGGATACCCCCACTCGCATGTCTCCTGCACGAACGCGTTGGATCATTGCGTTTGTATCAAATACAAAGTGGGTCGTATCCATAGTGTTACCAGGATAAGGTACCCAACCCTATCCTTATATTATAGACCCTTTAGGCTGTAACTTGAACATTGATCTCTATATGTCTCTACATATTGTTCAAGACTTATAAAACAACCTAGGATGTTAGTTTATTGCATTTTAGGGTTATTAAAACAAGATAAAATAATCAATAACATTTATTGAATAATAATGAATAACAATTTATTAATGACGGTCAAAATACAACATTTATTATCTACAGGTTTTAGGGCATAAAACCCAACATATTAGTTGTTGTATCCTATTGAGACAATCATTGTAGTCTACTTGCCGTCTGTGCAGAGTGAATAATTGTCTCCAGGACAACGCTTATTAGAAGTGTGCCTCGACTACTTATTGATGTTTCACAAGATACTGAGGTTTTTATAAATTTTTTTATTATTTCAATTTATAAGCCTTGTTGTACCATCTGTCTTACTTTTGAGTTTGAAAAATAGAAGGAAGAAAACAATAAAGAAATCTGGGAAATATAGTGATTGTGTGTTTAAGACAAAGTTTACACGTCCAAGGTTCTCTCTATAAGTTTGATTCAACTTTTCTCAAGGTAAATCTTTGGTATGAATGGAGATACCTCAACCATGCCATATAAACTTCAAGAAAAATATCAAAAATGAATCTTACATGTTGTCTAAGTTTACACAAACCAAAGAAGATGAATTATGTCAAATAAAGAGAAATTAAGCTTCATTTAATGAATAAAGACTTCAAACTACTTCAAATTTTATGTCATGTTTATTATTAAGACTCCAAGCTACTTCAAGCTAGTGTTAAAATTTTACATGTCATGTTTATGAGTGGCGATACACATTTTCATGCTCTAAACCAATCAATGAACCTACACTTCGACATAGATGCCGTTAAAAAAAACCTTGATTGTCTTCTTTTTTTTTTGTACATTTTTCACTCATTCGTTCAACAAATGTGAAAGTATACAGTAGGTTTGGTCGATCATATGAAAAATATAGTATTTTATCTACCTCAAATATGATGGTTGCATGCAGAAAATTGTAAAAAAAATGTTGAGTCAATTTGATTAGTTTAGGCATGTGCTGTCAACCAAGAGGATCAAATGTTCGAAACTCCATCTTTGTTGAACTAAAAAAAATCATCATGATTAGAATATAAACTATTGAGATAGTTTTTTCTCTATCTCAAAAAAGCGAAAAATAAAAATAAAAATAATTGTGCTTATTTAAATGAGAATATCTTTTAACTATAATACATAAAACCTTAATTTAATGTGGTTATACATCGTAAGTTTGTTATTATTATGAAAACATGGGTATTTTGTCTACCTCAAGTACAAAAGTTACATGCATAAAATTGTCAAATATAAGTAAAACTTTAAATTGATATCTTAATTTAGTGTTAAAACTTAGGAAATTATGTGTGTAATTGAATAGTTGCAAAAAAAATGTTAAGTGATCGACCGATTTATGAGTGATAAAAATGAGAGTAAATATAGTCTAAGTGTAAGCATACACTGTCAATTATGAAGTAATAAATCTTGGAGTGTTCTAAGAGTCGAATCTCATGAGACTAGTTTTAATTTAAATTCCTTTAAGACAATACAATCAAGTGACTGAAAGTAACCAAGTGTAAATGAATAGTGATTGGGTTGAATGTTGTTGAAAAGAATAAACAAGAATGAGGGAGCAAAGATACAACTACATTTCAACCAACCGGGTAATGTGCCTTAGACAATGCGACCGCATCATAACTGGACAGTAACTTCACTACTACATAATATAGTATACACTACATTTTAATTCAGACATAAAATCATGGTTTTTTAAAAAACCATGGTCTAATGTTGTAGAGATTAAATTAACCGTGGTTTAACGTAAATATACCCATTTAGAGACCACATTTAATAAAAACCGTTGTCAAAAAACAAATTATGTACTACAAATTTTTAAAATTGTGGTGTAAATATTACTTTTACCCCATGGGCAATAAAAATCATGGTCTAAAAAATATATTAGACTACAAATTTCTAAAAGTGTTGTGTAAATGTTATCTTTCACCATGGTCAGTAAAAACCATGGTCTAAAAACATACTATAAACTAGTATGTATTACCTTTACACCATGGTCAATAAAAACCATGGTCTAAAAAACAAAGTATAGACTACGAAATTTTAAAAGTGTTGTGTAAATATTACTTTTACACTATGGTCTAAAAAACATATCATAGACTACATATTTTTTTAAATTTTGTGTAAATATTATCTTTACACCCGGGTCAATAAAACCCTGGTCTAAAAAACACATTATATATACTACAAAATTTTAAAAATGTTGTGTAAGTACCATCTTTACACCATGGTCAATAAAAACTATGGTTTAAAAATAAACTATAGACGACAGGTATTTAAAACCATGGTGTATATATTATCTTTACACCATAGTCTATAAAAACCATAGACTAAAAAACATATTATTGACTATGAATCTTTAAAACTGTGGTGTAAAGATCTTTACACCATAGTCAATAAAAATTATGGTCACATATTATAGACTACATGTATATAAAACCATTGTTTAATCAATAGGATATATAGAATATCTTCAACATGAAAGAGAAAATAATCAATAGGATAGAAGATCTCACTTGGGTTTAACATTGAAAGAAAAACAAGTCATGAGTATTTTTTTTGCTTTAGGAGATGCTTGTTGGTGCTAATTTTTTTTTAAATAAAAAACTTTACACAATTATCTTGGATCAAACCAAGGATTAAAATATCAATGTCGATATTAATATCGCATTTCAAATTTACGGATTTATCGACAGATATATCGATATCGACGGATATTTCTGTAAATCACGAATTTTATAAAATTTATTTAGATTAATAATTAAGTTGTTTTTACTCCAAACTAGGTTATGGATATTGTTATTAGTATTCTTGTTCATATTGGATTAAATAGGTGACATTTTTATGTGTTACCAGCATTAAAGATGTTGGAGATATCCATGAATATTTATTATCGATATCGAACCTTTCGATTTACGGATCGACGATATATCGACATATCCACCGGATATTTTCATCCTCGGGTCAAACTTCTACAAATAGGCATTTCTTTCTCTTTCAAGTTTTTTTTTTTTTTCCTCTTTATCCCCAACGATCCAACTTTAGCACCAACCTAAATCCCATTTTTTAAATAAATTTCAAGATTGAAGGAAAAATTAGACTAATATATTTGAGACTAAAAAAGAACCTCTCATCCAAAAAAAATTGGAAACTTTACATCTATCTTTACTTTAATCCATAATCAAACTTTATGAAATTAAACTTCAAGCAGTATCGAATTAATTTTAAATTGTGATATGCTTAAGTCTAAATTAAAATATCTCCAACTAAATGTTTTGCTAATTTAAAATTAAAAGAAATGAATTTAACCTAATTTAGAATCAAATCAAGTCAGTTTTTTTATACATAATCAAATCAATTCAATAATGTAAATGCTTTAAAAATTTAAATAATTTAGTATCTTATTTCAAATTTAAAAGGATTTAAATTATCTTAAAATATTTAGTAAATTAGTTTCTATTGAATTTGTACTTTTCTAAAATTTTGCCATTTTTGTTTCATTGTTGCACATATATTGTCATTATTGAGTAGATCATATGCACCTTGAGATTGTATATAAGTTTATCTCTCTATGGAATATTGACACAACCTTGAGAATCATTTTTCTTTTGATTGAGGTTTGTTTTTGTTCAACAATATAATGAAGATGAGACTTTTTTTCATCTCTAAAATTTGACATTTTTCTAAATGATTTGTTGTCAATTGCACCATTTGTGTCTCTCCAAACGAATATTTAAATCTAATTCATGTTTTTTTTCCATAATTAGAGCTTTTTTTTTTTTTTTTGGAAATAAAATAGAGGCTTGGAGTATCTACAGTGTAATTAAGAGTTATGGCTTTTTCCATGTAGAACATTATGTAACAACTATAAGTTTACAAACTTTTATTCTCAAATAATTACTCTAAGACAGAATGATACATTTTCCACCACTAAATTAGACTAGGGATCATTTAGGTACTAGCAGTAATGGAGGGATCTAAAACTAAGACATATTTGGCTTATGAAATGATAAATGTCCGAGTAGTTTCCAACTCCCAAAAATTTGTACACATATATACATACTGGGTAAGTCATAGTTAAGAAAAAAAAAAATGCACTAGATTAGGAGTATGGGTGTTACTGGTGAAAAAACGATAAGCTACCTCACTACTCAAACTACGTATGTTAAACGAAAAACATTAACACAAATGAAAAACCAACTGCAAGAAAAATAGTAATTACACATAGAAGTTGGTAACCCAGTTCGGCGATAAACCACCTATGTCCGGGAAAGATAATCCATTAATATTGTATGAGTTAAGCGTTTACAACAAAGTACTTAACCACTTCTACAGTGACACTCTTGGATAGCTTTAACTTGCGATGCACCTAGGTTCTCCCTAGATGTGAGACTCCCTCTCAATAGTACTTAGGCTCTCCCTCTCAATAGTACTTAGGCTTCCCCTAAGTGTGACAATATTAGTGATGAACACTTCGACTTCTAATAGCTTGTGAGACTCCCTCTCAGCTTGATTATATCTTCCTCGTGACTCATTGAACTCCCTTCACATGGGAACTTAGGTCCCCTAAGTCTTAAGAACTCCTTTCTCAATTTGCAACACCTTGGGCTCCCCCTAAGACTTGAGAAATCCTTTTTAATGAGTGAAGTCTTAGGCTCTCCTAAGATAGTGAATATCTTCAGAGTTTCGAAATCTTCAATGGATGAACTTGCACAATGGAAAAACAATGAGCAAAGATCGAAATACAATGAAGCACAACTTCGACCACCAAGAACAAAACACTTTCCAAGAAATAAACAAATACGACAACCCTAGCAGATGACACGACTTCTCCTTTTTAACAAACGAATTCAAATAAGGAAAGATTTCCATACAAAATATTTTTCTTTACTACAAAATACGTTTCGCCATAAAAAGAAAATATCTATATATAAGCTTATGTCGAGATTTCCCAGTTTAGGAAATACAAATATTCTACTTTAAAATTCTATATTAGGAAAGTTAAATATTCTTCCAAAAATATTACCTGTCAGAACTAGATGTTAAGACATTATTTGAGACATTCGAGAAAATCGTAAAACACCGCCTTGTGAAAATAGAAGGTCAATCACTAATTCTCCAATACATAGTATTTATAGTGTGAAATATTCTATTTGGTGAACAATCTGACTCTCGCTTCTGTCGACATGTAACTTTTATATATCAAATTTGTTTTATTGTTGAAATTGTAGGAAGACCCCATATCAAGAAGGTATCAAGAGATCATTCTCGTATGTTGTCATTATATTTTTCTAACTTATTTGCATCCCTAAATAAGTTATTTATTTAGTTTGTGTTGCTTCTGCCTTTTAGATTATCTTGTGAATAAATTGTTATTTCTTTCATTAGTACACTATTACTCAATTTTAAAACTGTTGTGAATTATTTAACTTTATTAAAACACACTCATAGGTTGAATAGCATTTGAAAGTGAGCTTTGGTTTTATGCTATTTAGGTACAATATCAATTTAATTTTGTTGTACATTTTCTTTTTTTCATGCGCTATTATTGACATGTATGATAATTGAAATACAAGTAGTGCTAAGCTATCATTCATATTATCATTTCATGACTCTACCTTGATTTTATTCAATATTTTGCCTCCAATATGTTTGGTACGACTAGAAATTTTAATCAATTATGACGCCACACATATTTGAATAGTTTTCTTAATAACTTTTGGTAGATTTTGCATATGTTCGACATGGATAAATCTTAGATGAGTGCAGAAATTTTAATCAATTATGACGCCACACATATTTGAATAGTTTTCTTAATAACTTTTGGTAGATTTTGCATATGTTCGACATGGATAAATCTTAGATGAGTGCAAATAGATTGTCACAAGAATATGAATTAGGTATAAACAAGTTTATAGAATTTGCTTTAAGTCATGCAAATGATCCATCTAGAATATGTTTTCCATGCTTAAAATGTGGGAACATTGATATGCACGTTGGAGAAAGGAAATTAAAAATCATTTAATTATAAATGGAGTGGACCTGAGTCATTCTACATGGTTTTGGTATGATATCTGAAGAGCTTCCAAAGTTAAATGAGAATAACGCAAAGAATCTGAATACATATGAAGATAATGTAGTTAATGAGACAATTGAGATGGTGCAGGAAGCACAGAAAGATTTTTTTTAATCTACAGAGAGTTTTGAAATTTTACTTAACAATGCTGAGAAACCTCTATATGACAGTTGTAAAACTTTTATTAAGTTATCAGCACTAGTGAAGTTGTACAACTTAAAAATTAAATACAGTGGAGCAATGTAAGTTTCTCAGATTTGTTGAGCCTTATAAATGAGATGCTACCAGAAAATGATGCACTTTCTCGATCAATGTATGATGTAAAAAAGACTTTATGTGCATTAGGGATGGAGTATGAGATGATTCATGTATGTTCAAATGATTGTTGTGTATATAGAAAAGAATATTTGAATATGAATAAATGTCCAGTGTGTGGAGAGTCCAAATGAAAACATTGTAAAAATTCAAATGAAGACAAAATTGGAATTCCTATAAAAGTCATATGGTACTTTCCTCCAATCCTCGTTTCAAACGAATGTTTAGAAATGAGGAGTATGTCAGGCGATTAACTTGGCATGTTGATGAAAAAGAAAATGATGGATTATTATGTTATCAAGGTGATTCACCTTCATGAAAATTAATTGATTATTTATGGCCTAAGTTTGGTAGGAAATCTCGAAATCTTTGTCTTTTACAGATGGAATGAATCCACATAACAATATGAGTAGTAAGTATAGTTGTTGGCCAATGATAATGGTAATATATAATCTCCCATCATAGTTATGTATGAGAAGAAAATTTGTGATTATAGTTTGTTGATATCTAGACCAAAACAACCAAGTGATGACATTGATGTCTTTTTGGCTCCACTAGTTGATGATTTGAAATTGTTTTGGGAAGAAGGGGTTGAATGTTTTGATGCCCATCGCAAAGAGGTATTTACCTTGAAGGCAATTTTATTGTGGACCAACAATGATTTTCCTGCTTATGGAAATTTGAGTGGTTGTTGCACAAAAGGTTATTGTGCATGTCCTATATGTGCTGAAAATACATGTTCAGTTTTATTTAAAACATGGGAAAAAATTTCTTATCTTGGACATAGGACATTCCTAGATTGATATCATCCATACAGAAAATAAAAGAAAGCATTTAATGGGTTTCAAGAATTGGGAGTTGATAACACCTAAAATGTGCTATCGTAATGTCTCTAATCTACCCATTGATGATAATTAATGTACTTAAATTATTTTGTAGGCATCGAACAATTTAGAGATAGAATCGAGCGTTAGAAAGAAAATGGAACAAAAATATATCAATTTGGAGTCCTAACGAAGCATATACGTAAAAAAAGACGTGAAAAAGACCAAAATGCCCCTAAAGGGTGGTGCTGGGGCGCTCCACGGGGCGATCACGACGTTGAAAAGGAAAATAAGATTCTGGCAATGACGCCGTGGCGCTGTCCCGCTGTTGGCCCGGCGTCGTTGCGCCGTATAAACTGCTCTTCGATTTTTAAGTCATATCTTTTGATCCGGGTGGCCGTTTTGGGCGTATGACCACTCGTTTTCTTTGTTTTTTTCATGCTCGATCCATCTACAATATTAGATTTGAGATTTATTTTCATCTTCTTTCTGTAATCAAGTCAAATAATGACAGGAATACCGATTATGGGCTAAGGTACTCGATTTCTAGCTTGGGTTTCTAGGATTTTCCCTTATTTCGAGTATTTGTGAGATTTTGAACTGAGTTTCATATTGTATTGCCGGTTTCAATTCCATTTTAATCAGATTTAGATTATATTGTCGTACGCTTGGTGATGTATGATTATTGCTTTGAGTTAATTTACGCACCGTGACACTTGTTGTATGTTAATTCGTAAGAAGCAATAAGTTAGGTTGAGTTACAAATCAATTTAGGTTAGTATTGATCCAACTAACTTAGAATTGAACCAATGAATATTTAATAATGACTTTTCCTGTTGAATATTCTGCCTAACATTCCCTAGACCTTAATGCAATTAGACCAAATTTGAATTTGCATGGGTTTATCTTATTCGAATTGACCTAATTAGTTGGTTAGGACAATTTAATTGGCTTTTCCAATTAAGTTGGTTTTGATTAGGACGAATCAATTGACTTCTCCAATTGATTTAGTTAGGTTAAAGCAATCGTTTAATTTCAGTCGATGAACAAATACTTGAATAGAGAATTCCGTTTGACCTAAGCTAGATCCTTTTGATATTGAATTTTAATCCTTTAATTGTTCGCTTTTATTTTTATGCAACTTAATTTATTTGCAAACAAAACAACTTCAAACCCCCCACAGTTACCTCAGGCTGTTAACAGTTCAATTGAGAAAATATGTGTGCTCCCTGTGTTCGATCGACCTTGTCACTACTATGATTTTGGTGAGTACGGTATAATTATTTGGTCCGAAATTGGGCAATGTAATCTACCTGACCAATTTGGCGCTGATGCCAGGGAGCCAAGAAATTTCTCTATTGAAAGGTTTACAGTTCTTTGTTTGTTTTTTAATTTTTCTTTCTTTGTAAGATCTGATCCTCTCAAGATCGAAATTCTTTGTTGAATTTTGCAGATCTTGGTAGGGAGGAGAGAAGAAGAATGAGAGAAGTTCGAGAACAAAGAGCCCTAGAAGAACATATCCATGCAGAAGGCACAATTGAAGAAGAAATTTTAGAAGAAGAAGAATTAGAAACAATGATGCAGCCTGTTAAGCACACATTGAGGGACCTTGCGGCTCCAGACCTGACCCAACAACCCCTATGCATTACCTATCCAAGATGACAGGCAACTTTTAAGCTTAAGACTGGTCTCATCCACTTACTCCCTTCTTTTTCTGGCCGTGCAGGTGAAGATCCTCACAAGTACTTGAAGGAATTCCACATCGTGCATGATGGCATGTGCCTCTACAGTGTGACTGAGGAGCAACTCAACCTGAGAGCCTTCCTCTTCTCTCTTAAGGACGACGCGAAAGACTGACTCTACTACCTTCCACCAGGGAGTGTCACCACCTGACCGGACTTGAAGAAGAAGTTCTCGGAAAAATTCTTTCCAGCCTCTCGAGTTGCCAGGATAAGGAAGGAGATATACAACATCATGTAGGATCTAGGAGAATCTCTCTATGAGTACTGAGAGAGATTCAAGCGCCTTTGCGCTGGGTACCCAAACCACCAGATCTTGGACCACCTTCTTATCCACTACTTCTACGAGGGGATGCTGCAGCAAGATAAAAATAATATTGACGCTGCAGCTGGAACAACTCTGATCAATAAGACCCCTATTGAGGCTAAGACCTTCATTTCTACAATGGCTAAGAACACCCAACAGTTCATTGCGAGGGACCGCGTCACTCAGTCTGCCACACCCACACAAGAGGTAAGTGAATTAAAAGCTGAACTTACTGAACTGTCTACTCTTGTGAAACAGGTTTTTGTCGCTAAGGAGCTTGTTGCTGAGGTGAATTACGCTGAAAATCAGCAAGGTGGGCGGTCATACAATAATAACCGGTGGGGTGGTTACGGGAACCAAAGTAGAGTAGTTTGATGCAATTGGAGGATATGGTGAAGAGCCTGACAGAGTCCACCATACAAATTCAAAAGAACCAGGAGCTGTTCCAGCAGACCACTACCTCTCACATGTCTAGCATGGCCACCTAGATCTCCCAACTTCCTGACGCTGTTAGTAGGCTTGAGACCTAGTCCCAACGTGGGAAGCTGCCTGCCTAACTAGAGCATAACATGCGTAACGTTAGTGCAATATCCGCTGTTGGTTGCCCAGAGACTTCCCTGATGTCTGTGGATGAGCCAATTGAGGATGAGGAGAAAGTGATGACCAGTTCATCACGAAGAAGATGGGTAAGTTTTGACCCACCTCTAAATTTAAGTTCTTATGTGCCTGTTGTTCCTTTCCCTAACAGGTTGGTTGTTGCTAAGGAAGGAGTGCATAAGGAGGAGGTGCATTCCATCGAGTCTTCTGGTGGCCAGAGCCCTATTGGAAAGGGCAAGAAAGTTTGGGTTGAAGTTCCTGTTGAGGGACAAATTCAAGTGGAGATGGACAGGGACGAGACAGTACTTTCGAGTAACATGCCTCTTAAACAAGAGGACCCATGTACGTTTTCTGTAACCTGTCTGATAGGTACTAGAAAACTGGAGCATGCCATGTTAGATTTAGGATATGCAATTAATATTATGCCTGCCCCTGTGTATGCTGATTTTCAATCACATATCCTGCACCTTGCTGATATTTTGGTGCAGTTAGCTGACCATTCCCTTGTTAGGCTAGTTAGATTAGTCAAAGACATGCTAGTTAGAGTTTAATGGCCTGACCAAATATGTCTATTTGGTCTTTAAACATTCAAAAGTATCTATTATGTCCCTAAACTTTCAATTTGATGCGAAATAAATCTTTAAACTTTTAATTTTATGCTAATAGGTCCCTGACTTTTAATTTTGCATCTAATAGGTTCTTGACATATTCAATTTTTTTAAAAAAATTAATTTATAATTGATTTATTAGGTATAAAATTGAATTTTATGTTTAGTGGAACTCTAAAATTTTAATATAATGTTTAGTAGATACGTTAAATTAAAAAAAAGAATATATATCGAGTAGGTCAAGAAACTACTAGATACACGATTGAAAATTTAGGGATCTATTGGACATAAAATTGAAAATTTAAGGATTTATTAAACACTTTTTAAAGTTTAAAAATTTAATGGACATAAAATTGAAAGTTTAAAGAGTCTATTAGACACTTTTAAAAGTTGAGGGACTTAATACACACAAACATTAAAGTCCATAGATTAAACTTGTAATTTAATTTTTTAATATATATATTACAACAGATAATTATATCAAATATGTTAGATTTTCTTTTTTTTTTTTTAAAAAAACGTAATATAAAGAATTAATTACGAAAATAAGGTTAACATAAAACTATTCTAAAAAATGGGGTTGCTAACGCATGGACATGTTAGATAACATGAAAATTGTGAACATGGTTGATGAGTTCCACATAAATTGTGGGGGAAAATTGTGGACGTCGTACACGACTTCTACAAAAATTGTGAGCAGCTGTTGAATGAGAAATTTTGTTGAATCACAAGGTGCCACATCATCAAAATCAAAACAAAATTTATTAAAATTTGAGACAGATAAATGCAAACTAAAAGATTAACACATGTCTTATATCCAATTCAAGCTTATAGTAAAAATTTGGCCAAAGAAACGATTAGGTCCAATTATAGCTTTAGCCTAAGCCCAAGCCCATGAACGTCGTATACAAGTTGGATTGGTAAATTGAATTTAAACTACAAACCTTGTAATTACTGGTATACTCTAATGTCAGTTGAGCTGAACTTTGGTTGGCTTTTTTTTTTTTTTTTTTTTACATTATTAAAATTATTTGCATAACTACCTTATATGTATCATTTCTTTTTAAAACTATATTATTATTCCTGAACCTAACCCATTACAGCAAATGATTTTACACAAAATAAAAAGTCACTTTTCCAATTATCTCGTTCGCATTTCCACGTGTTATAAATATATCGGCAATCAATTTGCCGCCTCATTTTAAATGCTACATAGCCTAACATTACACTTCCTTCCTCGACACTCTTCGCTTCCACAGGAAAGATGAATTCTGATTCGTCTCGCTCGGCTAATTCCTCCGCCCAGAGATCCAAGCGAATTCTCGACAATTCATCTCCGTCGAACCCTTCCAGTAGCAGTGGCAACAAGAAGA
This sequence comes from Lagenaria siceraria, assembly GCA_002890555.2. NCBI lineage: Eukaryota > Viridiplantae > Streptophyta > Magnoliopsida > Cucurbitales > Cucurbitaceae > Lagenaria > Lagenaria siceraria. The sequence continues at coordinate 6,677,393 of CM016486.1, forward strand.
AACGGATCAACCAGAAAACCCTAGGCGTCGCATGGGGAGCCAATTCCATTTCATCCTCTCGCTCCTCTCGCAAATCCCCCTTTTCAGATTTCGGAAGGTTTTTTCTTTGTTTTTCCTCTTTAATTTCACATTTTCGAATTGTTAGATTGAAATATGGCGGAAATTTGAACTTCACCTTTGCTCTTTGCAAGAAAGTTTGGTTAGTTGAACCACATATTTCTTGTAACGAATGTTCTACATGAATTTAAGTGAATTTTGGAGTCTTGGAGGGGCGTTATCAAAGGAATAGCTGCTTGGTTTATAATTGAATTACTTTAGCTTCTTAATTGTTGTTGAGGATTTTCGGTGTGATGTGATTCAAACTTATGTAGTGTCTTTATCAATTTTTCTCCCTCAAATACTTTGTTCTGAACGCAGTTATATGGTAGAAAAGAACAGAAAACTTCACAATCAGTTTAACGTTGATGCTTCAAGTGCTTCACGTAGTGGTACGAACTCAGGAAATCAAATATTTCAGGGCGTGTCTATCTTTGTTGACGGTTTCACAATTCCTTCCAGTCAGGTAGTCTATCTAATAATTTTGAGTTGAGCAGTGAATGTAAAGTAAGTGAATGTTTGAGAGTGATTTTAAATGGTTAAAATCACTTTTGTCATATTTAAAACCACCCTGAAACACACTTTTAATCATTCAAAGTCAATTCAATATTTAATCGCATATTTGTACTATTAAAATTGATTTTGAATGATTAAAAATATTTTTTTGAGTGAATTTAAAAATGAGAAAAGTGATTTAAACCATTTTAGAATCACTCCCAAACAAGACTAATTAAAGGTATGTGAGTTGGAATTTCCAGTTTTACTTTTACAGTTATTCTTGCAGCTTTTTAGCAATGTTACCAATTTCTAAATCCTTCCTTCGAGAAGGAATTCTCGTGAAAGTTATTGAGAAAAACTGGAGACTGTACAAATTATCACCTTTTTAGGCCTGTCCATATGTATTATTATTTTCAATTAGAATGACAATCTTGCAGAGTGTTTTGTGGGCAATTGTTACTGATTACAAGTTAAATTCAGGAATTGCGGGGTTATATGTTGAAGTATGGTGGAAGATTTGAGAACTATTTTTCAAGACATAGTGTTTCTCATATAATTTGCAGTAATTTACCGGACAGTAAAATAAAGAATCTCAGGTTTGGTTCACAACTTATCTTCATTGTAAAAAACTCGCACTAGTCTTGCTTTTGGTGAAGAATTAAGATAAACTCTTTTGTTGGTTATTCAGGTCCTTCAGCAGTGGACTCCCAGTTGTAAAACCCACATGGATCTTGGATTCTGTTGCTTCTAATAAGCTATTAAGCTGTAAGTTAATGCATTGCTTTTAGGTGTAGATACGTAAGTTTAATTAGTGGATAATTGCTTGAGGAATGCATTAGGAACTATTTAATACCAGGAGTTGTCAGCGCTTATGCAACATCAAGACATTTCCTTTGTCCCCTGCCCCAAAAAAAAGGGTCTCAAAGAGAGATGCAAATTAACTTTTGCACCTTATAGCTGATATGGATCACATTTTGCTGTATTACTTTGTCCCAATAAACAAAGAGGTCTCGAAGAGAAATGCAGACTAAATTTTGACCCTGGTAGCTGATATGGGTCTCATTTTTCTGTTTCTAGGGGTTCCTTACCAACTTGATCAGCTTGTAAGTAATCAACCAAGATTATCAGAATTCTTTTCTATGAAAAAAGGTCCGACGCTGGAGAAACCCAAAATTTGTATGACTACTGAAAAGAAATATGGAACAGAGGATTCACTGTCCCTGGTGGCTATGAATTTAAAGGATACCACTTCGTCTAAAGTGAATGAATCGATAGAACATAGAGCAGAGATGCATTTTGATTCTGAAATGAATCTTCAAGATAATGCAGATGCTGAACTGAATGAGAAGTCAAATGATGATTTAGAGGCTACCCATCTAAAGGATACAAATATATTTGATGTAGATGTATCTAGTGAATATAAACAACAAGTTTGTGAAAGTTTTGAGATGCTTCCTCGAAAGGATGCTAATGTAGAAGTACAGAAAGGGCCAAGCAAAGAAAAATGTAATTATGCAGATGAAGAACCAGGAATTGTTGATGTGGGGCAGAGCAGTGAAGAAAATATATCTAGTTTGCATGGTTTTTCTGCATCATCTCACAATGGTAGCACCAATAATTATCATAGTGATGGATCATCAAGTTCTATGGTGGCTGGGTCTTCTAAGCTGTGGCATTCAACACGTGAGAATCCAGATTTTGTGGAAAATTATTTCAAGGTATTTTAGGTTATGCAAGAGTTTTTCTTACACACTGAGTTTATTGATGGCATTTGTCTTAACTACTTTACTTTCATCCACATTTTCTAAATCTTAACATTTATAATAGAGAGCTGTAGAACGAGGTCCTATCAGATGTCTTAGTGAAAAATCAGATGGAGTAGAAAAACTCTAGGGCCTTGTTTCTAGTATTTTTACTATTTCATTACAGTTTGATGGTAACTTCTCACTTTTTGCCATTTCATAGACTAAATTTGTTTTCTTTAATTCAATCTGCAGAAGTCAAGGCTACATTTCATTGGAACTTGGAGAAATCGTTATTATAAGCGTTTTCCACGGTTTGGGTCCAATCCTGCGACTTCTCATATCAATGGTTCTTCCCATCATCAGTCTGCCACTATTATCCATGTTGACATGGTAATCTTTGAGCAGTATTGGTCCTTCAAATATTTGCATGTTGGCTTTTGTTGTCACTATTCTTTTTAGATGGTTACTTTACAAGAATTACTTGATTGAACTTGTTAGTTATTTTTTAATCATCATTGTATATTTGTTAATTCATTTTGAAGTGTAGTAATACTAGTATGTTGCTGCCTCAGGACTGCTTTTTTGTCTCGGTGGTTATTCGAAACATTCCAGAATTTAAGGATAGGCCTATAGCTGTATGCCACTCAGATAATCCTAAAGGAACTGCAGAAATTTCATCTGCAAACTACCCAGCTCGTGGTTATGGTTGGTCTTCTAGTTCTTTATTTATATAAGCTATAGTTCAAATCCAAGGCTTTTCTAGAGTATCAATTGATTCTTCTCTCTTTGCCCATATCTATCAAGGAGTCAGAGCGGGAATGTTCGTTAGAGATGCAAAGGCTCTTTGTCCCCATCTTGTTATTTTTCCATATGACTTCAAGTCCTATGAGGAGGTAAGTGGTTGACTATCATCGGGTTGTCATTTGTCAATTAGTTTGCTTATGGAAGATGAAAATCATATTCTACTTCTGGTATCATATACAAGGGTGTTTTGTTGGCATCTGACATCTTGGGAAATATGCAGGTAGCCGATCAGTTCTATGACATATTGCATAAGCGTTGTGAGAAAGTGCAGGTCTGTTTTAGATAACATTTCTTGTAGGCAATTCAATGTGATTTGCTTCGTTAATCTTGCTACTTGTGTCAAACGCAGGCTGTAAGTTGTGATGAAGCATTTTTAGATATCTCGGGCACAAACGAGGTAGATCCTGAGGTATTGGCTTCAGAAATAAGAAAAGAAATTTTTTATACAACAGGATGTACTGCAAGTGCTGGAATAGCTACAAATATGCTAATGGCTCGCCTTGCCACTAAAACTGCAAAACCTGATGGTCAGTGTTACATTCCTCCAGAGAAGGTAGGTTCTAGAAATTTTTGCCCTAAACCTTTATTTGGTCAAATCATCCAGCGTTGCAACATTGTGTTTCAATTCTCATTACTCCATTTTGATGTCTTGAATGTTGTGTGTATTTTGTCTTATAAATCACTTCACTATTTTTATGTGCATTCTTGAGGGTAAAAGGTATTGTCCTTTCAATTTCCAAAACTTGGAAGAATTATTTTAGATATATTTTTTTTAATAAGAGACAAAACTTTTCATTGGAAAAATGAAAAGAGACTGATACTCAATGATACAAACTCTAAAAGGGGTGAAGAAGAACTGAGCGTAATACAAAAAGAACTAATATATAAACTCAACAAAGAACAGAATACAAAAAAGAAGCTCCCACGATGAGCAGAGAAAGGAAATAAAAGATCATAGAGAAAATCTATTTCTTTATATATTATTCAAGTAAGTACTTCCTTAATTGTCGAGAAGAATGTGTATTAGTTGTTCTTTTCACTCATTCCATTTCATTTTTCTAGGTTGATGATTATTTAGATCCGCTTCCCATCAAGGATCTTCCTGGAATAGGGCATGCCTTAGAGGAGAAGTTGAAGAAAAGAAGTGTTTTGACTTGTGGTCAGCTGCGTACGATATCCAAGGTGGCTCAATAGTTCTTTCTAAGTCTGTCTTGTTTGTTTGGTCACTATAGGTTTACATTGATGTCAAGAAATTGAGAGATATCTATTTTAATTTTTTTTCAAGATGATGTGCCATTATATATAAAACCCTTAAACATGTGTCATACAAGTTTTGTCAAGACTCAAGAGACAAGGTAAAAGATTAAAAAGTGACGTATACTAGAAAAACAGCTACATCAATAAGAATCCTATATGGTGTGTGATATGTTTTTAGTAGCCTACATTAATTTGCTCTATATTGCATTTTGAAATTAGTAGAGAGGAGATGTTGAACGAAGCGAGAAAATTGAACATAGATGAATGAAGAGGGATAGACTATTTTATATTATGATTGACAAATTAATTCTTAATGATTATCTTATTGCTAATGAGTTTATTGTTCTTTTTTAATAAGAGACAAAACTTTTCATTGAAACAATGAAAAGACAGATCAATGCTCAAAGGATACAAACTTCAAAAGGGGTAAAAAGGAACAAACGATAGAGAAAAACAAAGATTCCAACAATCATAACAAATGAAAAACTTAAATAACTTAGCAAAAAACAAATACATTAACATCAAGCAAGAGTATTAACGTTGAGTATACATAATAGAGAGTTTGGTTGTGGCTGTGCTATGACCAAGTTATTTTGCTGAGTTTTTTATTCTCAAACTAAGTTATTTGGAACGATTGCTTAATTTATATTGATGTGTCCAGGACTCTCTTCAGAAAGACTTTGGATTAAAAACAGGGGAGATGTTATGGAATTATAGTCGGGGGGTGGACGATCGTGCAGTTGGGTTGATCCAGGTTTGGCAAAGAGATAATAAGCCATATACTTTTTCATTACCTTTCACGTGTTCTTTTGCTGAATTGAATTCCAATTTTTTCTCGTTTTGTTTCTAAACTCTTTTGTTAAAATACAATACTAAATATATTACTGCATTAGAGTATGCAGTATGAGTACTGGGTATACTAAAACCACTGAAAATCTTCAATCTTCTCTGTGAGCAAGACTTGATAACTACCGTAATGTTTCACTTGTAGAGAATTAAGGGTAGACAAAGCAAGTTTATCACTTTGATCTGCATTATAGAATGATAAAGGCATTATTATATGTCTGTAATAAATAGGATTTTATTAGTCTTTTGGTTTTGGTGTAATATTACTATTATTAGTTTAAGGCTTCTATTTGTGCCTATAAATGGTACTTCCTTTGGAATTATTGAAACTTTAAATTAGTCCTTTTGAGTTAAATCATGATAGAAAATGCGTTATTTTGTCCATATGTGGATGGACTACTGGAATGGGGAATTTGGGGATTCTCTTCAGGGGTTTGGGTACAAGATTTTGGTGTAAATACAATAATCTGAAACCCTTGTTATGAGAGTCATCTTGGGACTGGCAGATCCTCTTTGGAAATTAGTATGGGTGAGCCAAGAATAAAATGCAAGGGGGGCCCACCCCAATATCTCAGTCATCAGCAAAATTAAAGAAGAAAAGAAAAACGGTGGATGGAGTAGAGTGGTGTACTACTACACCTGTATATTTTCCAGATAATATTTGCTTCCCAACAGTGACCTAGTTTTGTTGTCTAGATTTTCTTACATTTTCTCAGAATTTCTATTTTTCATGTTTACCCTGCTTATGGGTCAGGAAAGCAAATCCATAGGAGCTGAAGTGAACTGGGGTGTTAGGTTCAAGGACTTCAAAGATGTGGGTAACATAAAGGGTTGAGTGTTTACCCATTTAAGATGAAAAAATACATGAGCAAATTAAAAACTAATATTTTAGCTATTACAGTGTCAATGCTTTCTCTTGAACCTTTGTAAGGAGGTTTCATTACGGTTGCATGGATGTGGAGTGCAGGGACGCACCTTTACCCTCAAGGTGCATTCTCTTTCTTTTATTCAGTAACAAACATTGTTGAGTTATTGTTCCTTCAAGATATGAATGGTTTCCTTCTCGATTTATGTGAAAGTGCTATTGGCATTCTTTTTGTGTGATGTATTGATTTAGATTAAAAAACGAAGAAAAGATGCTGATGAACCCACAAAGTATATGGGCTGTGGAGATTGTGAAAACCTGAGCCATTCATTGACGGTATAGTTGTCTGACAAATGCCTCCCATTTCCTTTTTATTAATGGATTAAGTTCTACCACCATGTTCGTGAAGTTGTAGAAAATGGTTATTTATTATTTGTGTATTTGGCATCTAAATTTTTAAGTTTTTGATTGTACTAGGTTCCTGTTGCCACCGATGACCTGGAAATTCTTCAGAGGATTGCAAAGCAGCTTTTTGGGTTTTTTGTCATAGGTAAACCTAAACTAGGCGTAATTATGATTTTTCTGTTGATGGTAACATTCCTGTTTGCCATCCTGAACCACATGTGATTGATATATTATATTGTCTCAGCAACATTTCTAACACTGAATCAATATAAGAAAAAAATCATACCGCTGGTTTCTTTCCCCATATATTTTAAATACATTCTAGTTTTCCTTACTTTCTGGACTAAAAGACATCTTTTTTAATTGAGTTAAATACATATTCTTTTTTCTAAGAATTTCTATGATGTCCTTTTTGGTGCATGTAGATGTCAAAGAAATTCGTGGTATTGGTTTACAAGTTTCGAAACTTCAAAATGTGGATATCTCTAAGCAAGGTAAGTTTGTCTGTATTATGATTTTCAGGCCCTATTAATTTTGCTTCTGTGGAAATTAAAATATGTATGAATAACGAAGAGAATTTTAGGGGGCCTCAATTGATGAAACAATTTCAGTGAGCTAATCAGATATACTATTTTAGCAAGGAATATTGGAAAAGGGTGCTTTCAGGGAGTGATCCCTCAATGGTTGACATTGGTTCTGTGAGGAAAAGGAAAATAATCCTTCAAATTGAGAAACAAGATCATTTCACTTCCCTCGTAAATAGTCAACATTATTGAAATCTATAAGGGATGTGTAATTATGGTAACTGAGAAGACATTTCTGAAATTTTGGGGGGAAAATTGTTTAGGCAATCCAAAGAATTCAATCTAGGGAGCTCATCATCAACCATTTCTTGTTGGTCAAGGCTCTATAGAAATAATGAAATGTACAATAGAGGATGATGCTTGGTTGCTTTATTTGAATAAACGATGTTCTTGAACCAGACCATTGAATTGGAAATTTTATTGAATATTGATAACTTACTGAACAAGAATATACTGAAAATACTCCAAGTAATATAGGGAAGTTTTCTACACATCCATTTGTTAGATTATCGTAAAGTGGCTTCGAAACCTGTGATCCATTTTAACATCTTCATTCCAACACTCCTTCACAAAGCTGTAATTTCTAGGTAGACAGTGAGGGGCTACTGATATCTAACAATATATCCTTCTAGAATCTAATATTTGATCAACTCAAATTTGAAAAGAAGTATTTATTTTATATTTAAAAGAGAAGTAATCAACTATTAATTAAATAATAGGTGGATTATTTTTGGTCTGTTACCTTTTGGCATGTTTTTTGTGGTGAAGTTGGTTTCATGTGTGTGTGTTTTCTTCTGAAGGGATGAAAAGAAATTCTTTGGACTCATGGCTTAGTTCATCTGCAACTACGAATCTAGAAAATACTGGTCCTTTGGTAAAGGAAAGGGCTAATGTAGGTATGGGATTTCATCTGCCAGTGCTCTTCACTTCTTCTCTTTTTCCTTTTATGATTGAACCAATGGTCTTTATTTCTTCTCTTTTTCCTTTTATGATTGATGTACTGCTGTCTTTTTCCATTGAATCCATTATTTTAATTTATTGTGACTATTAGGATTGTAAGCTGTAACAATAAGAAAAAAAGAAAGATCACCATGCTAGCTCATCAGCTGTATTTTTCTTTTCTTTTTCCTCCTGCGACGTATTGATATGATAGTTATTAGTAATACTATCTGATTTGATGAGAGAGAAGGTGGTTAGCCTAACTCTTCTAGTCATCAGATTTGTATGTGCTTACCTTGTGAGCAGTTCAAGCCCTATGGATGATGCTAGAAATCTTGTTGTGAGCAAGGTTTGAAATATTGATGTTGTGGAAATATCGAAATCCTAATTTTATGGAAATATCAATGGAGAAAATTGTTATAATTAGTTAATGAAACTTTGATTGTGGCTTAATTAGACTATAATTGACCATTTTTAATCATCATTTCTATAAAGTAAGACAACATTTAGATGTATATTGTAAATGTCTGCGTAAATGTCGATGTGAGCACAGAAATTGAAAAAAGAAATGGAAAAATAATTACAAAATAATATAAAGTTAATTTTGAAGTGAAATGATATGAAAATGAAAGTTTTGGATGATAAAAGAAACAAAACTCACATCAATTCAATTTTGAGGTGAAATGATGTGAAAATTTTATAGAAAAAGTTTGAATGAGGTTAAAAATAAATGTAGCATTTTTTTTTTAGTTTTTTCAAATGGGCTGTTTTCAAATATAGAAAAATGAGCTAAACTATTTACAAATGTAGAAAAATTTCACTGTCTATCAATGATAGAAGTCTATCGCGGTTTATCGCTAATAGATAGTAAAACTTTTCTATATTTGTAAATAGTTTGATATTTTTTCGATTTATAGTAATTGCCCTTTTCAAATTCAATTTATTTGAGAATGGAAGTCTTGGATGGAAAATAAAGCTGAAAATTGAGAAAAGTTAGAAATTAGGAAAAGTAGCACATTGACAAAGCTCATGCTTCGTCAAAAAGGACATTGGCGTGTGAAACTATACATTGGCGTGAGAAACTATACAATTGCGTGTAATCATGACCGTAAAATTGAAAAAGTTTGAACTGAGCTAACGTAGCATCATTCTTACTCTGTATGTAATAATCTTTACAGATGATGAGAAACAGTGCGAGTCTGGAAGTTTAGATCAGTTATCTGCTGATCCTATAAGCCATCTGATTCAGATGGACAATAACCAGCACCATTGTGAAGCTTTGAACCCGGTTTCAGCTCCACCTCTGTGCAATCTGGATATTGGAGTTATAAGGAGCCTACCTCCTGAACTCTTTTCCGAGTTAAATGAAATCTATGGTGGGAAACTAATCGATCTCCTAGCTAAAAGCAGAGACAAATATGAAGCTTTCTCCTCTTCTATAAGGGTTCCGTCTCAAGGATCAGGAGGTGAAATTTATTTGGATAGCGATGCTAATTTTAAAATAATCTTCGTTGCCCAGTTTCTGTAACTGACAAAGATGCTGATTTTTTCCCCCTTTTCTACTGTCAAATAAATGAAGGTGATGGACTTACTTTATCAGATATCCAAGGAAACAAAATACAGTCAGAAAATAAGGTATTATTTAATGGATACTTTGTATTATATGTCATATTTTTGGTGTGCTATCCTATTCTAACAGTATCTAATAATTACACTATAGGTTGATTGTACTTACCTTTTTGTCTGTTGCTTCACTTCATTCTTTTTTTTTAAAAAAAAAAATCTGAATGCACGAATACTGTGAAGAGAGGCACGCCGTTGATGTATTTGTAATTACTGAAGAGTACAGCCGCATTTTATTTTTCTACCTCACCTGTCTTCAATTCATTCATGTATTTATGTGCTCTTTGGTGTTTTTGGTCCTATGTGATGCAGCATAATGTTGAACGTTCACCACCTGCACAGATTTCTGGGGAAGGATTGTGCAATTTGGTGACTTCAATTCCCACCTCTGGATCTCATACAATCGATTTACTACCTTCATCTCTAAGTCAAGTAGATCCATCAGTATTACAAGAGTTACCTGAACCACTGAGGGCTGACATACTTAAGCAACTCCCAGCACACAGGGAAAAAGAGCTTGCTTTGGAATATTCAGGAAAAAATCATCAGGAATCATGCGGTGCTATTGGCAGTACATCTGGCTCAATTGATTCTTTGATGGAAAATGATCTTTGGTCTGGAAACCCACCTCTATGGGTTGGTAAATTTAAAGCCAGCAATTGCTTGATATTAAAATTCCTTGCAGAGGTGTATACAGAGTCAGGGTCACCGGGAAATCTATATGGGATTTTGCTAAGGACATTATCTCAATCTTGGCATCCTTCAACTGCGGATTCTGATGGTTGGGATGGTGCTATCTATGGCTTATGTGAACTTCTTAAGCAGTACTTTAGGTTAAAGATAGAGTTGGACATTGAGGAGACCTATGTTTGTTTTCGTCTGGTTAAGAGGTAATTTTGTATATTGGTTGAGCTGACCAGGTGAGGCAGGCTTGAAATTGTGTGCCCGTGTTTCAAGTAGTCTTGCCTTGCTATCTGGTTTTACGATATTTATCATCCATCTTTCTTATTTTTCCATGCTGGTCTAATATTAGAATTACATTAGTTCTAGGCTTCATTGTGTTATCCATTGTTTTTGTATCAGGTTAGCAATGAAGTCCCAGCTGTTTTTGGAAGTCTTCAACATTATTGATCCTTACCTTCAGGTTATTGCCTTAAAATGCTAATTCAGATAATTTAAACGTTTTAGTTTTAAATCAATGGTTTTTTCATGTCATTAGTGCACCTTCTTCTTAATTTTCTAGTATCCTGTGAATTGCCCTGTTGGACCTTTCCTTTTCTTTTAAGATGTCGTTGGAGATGGAATTTTTTTCCTGTATTAAAGATAACATAATTTAACAGGCTAAAATCTGTAGCTATGACTTCTTTATTTCTTTGCCGAAGATGTTTAATTTTTTCGATACATTTTCTCATCGAATTTTAATTCATTAGGGGGCAGTCAATGAAATATATGGCGGAAGTTTGAAGGTGTAGACCGTTCACTCATAGTGCTTTCTTGACCAGATGGCATTGAGATGGAAATGTATGTAAAGAGTAAGACGCCTTTAATAATTCAAATAATTTCATAGTAGTCTCACTCCAATGAGATGATATTTTTCAAATTGATCATCATTTGGCAAACTTTAAACAAATAATGTTTATCGTTAACAATATACTTGAATTTGACTAAATCCTTGAGTGTCTTTATCATGACTTTACAACTGTTTAAATTCTAAAAATATATATGGAACAGAATTTTGTTGGGAGAAGAGAAAGAGGAGTTTTATCCTCTAGCTTGTGGGACCAATGTTTCACGTATCATAGTTTTGTTTATTTATGAAATTGATCTCTAACTCGTTATATAAATTGTTGATAAAATGTGAAAATGTGCATCGCTTTGTAAACTATTCACAACAATGTAAAATAGGGTTCTGTTAGAAGCACATGAATGTCTTTATTTAAAGACCAAAATTTGCTTCTTCTTCTTCTTCTTCACCACCTCTCCCTCGTACCCAAATAAAATTGATCTTTGATAATTCTTGTTTTTTTGAGTCAATGTACTCAAATAATTGCATGACCTGATTTGATTGAAGTCTTACTTTTTCTTTCAATTGTATGAAGTAGGTTAAATGCTCACAAAAATGCCACCACTCTATCAAGCACGCGGTATAAAGAAGTTCCAGTATATGGAAAACAGAACTAAGTTGAGAAAAAATTATCTGCCGCTTCAGAAATTTCCTTTGGCATGACAGTAATGACAGGTGGTTTCCATCTCACACTTAATGAAAAGAGGTTAAGCTCCCTATTGAAGAAGGTGGTCTGGGCATTTGTGGATTAAAGCACAAGAATCAAGCACTTCAAGCAAAGTGGATTTGGCACTTCCAAGCTGAAAAAGGGCCACCTTGGAGAAGAATTATTGCTATCAAATATGGTACCTACCACTTCAATCACAAGTCTGGTTACGTAGCTGTTAAAGTATTGATATTGTTAAATTTACCATAACCTATCAACTTAAGTTTTTAGGTTGAGTGGTGATATAACATGATATCCGGAGCAGAAATTTCCATGTTCGCGCTCCAGTAATATCATTTCCGTTGAGTGGTGATTTAACAAAAAAAACGGACGGCTCTACAAAAATTCCTTGGAAATCCATTATGAAGTATAGAGACTATGATTGATACACTTGCAAATTTTCAGACCCATGCACTTTTTGGTTGGACTCTTGGATGGACACGGTCCCTCTTTATGCAGTCTACCCCTATACTGTACTCTCTATTCAATAAAAAGAGAAGCATCCATCCTAAAAGCATGGAATAATTCTTCTGCTTGTTGGGATTTAGGCTTAGGGAGGAACCTTAAAGGAAGAAGAAATCATAGAATGGGCATCGTTTTCCCGCTTCCCGTCAGCCAGATATTTATCCGGGGAGGACTTTTGGGTTTTGAAAAAGGATTTAAATGGAACTTTCACAATTAGTCTCTAACTCCAGACCTTGCTTCTTTGGCCCAAAATAAAATACATCCCACTTATTTGGAGATTTGGAGGGGAAAGTGTTCAAGGGAAGTCAAGTTCTTCATTTGGGAACTTAGCCACGAAGGCATCAGTAACACTTGAGACAAATTACAGTCCAGAAATCTTTGGCTCTCTATCGCCCCCAGCTGGTGCTCTTCATGTAAAAACGCATCATCTTTTCATCACTTGCACTTTCGCTTCATCTTTTTGGGTAAAGTTGCTGTCTTCCTTTGGCTGGTCCTATTGCTTTTGCTATACCAAAAGACTCTTTGTTGCTGATTCTTTCGGTTCAGCTTTGCCATCATCCCTTCAAGAGGCGAAAGTAGAAGTTCCATGGAGCAAACTCATTAGAGACTTTCCTTTGGTCCATTTGGATTGAAAGAAACAACCAGACTTTCAATGACAGAGAGATACTTGTATTTCTGGCTTTATCATAGTGTAAAAAATGCTGCAATTATGATTTATCTTTCCTCACCTCCCATTGGAAAAGTTTTTTAGGAAAAAAAGTTCTGCATCTTTATTGGTGGAAGCTGCAGCTTTTAGGAAAGATAAATTGTTTTGTTTTGTAGTTTGCACCCGGTGACTACTGTTAATTCTTCCATAAGTAAACCAATTTACAAAAAAAACTGCACCTCCGCAGGTGAGAAGCTGAATAATAGATGGTAATATTGTTGATGTCATCATACGTTTTTGTCCCTATTATTCCTGTGGCTTATAATTGGATGGCGCTATTATATTTTGTTTCAGGTTGGCAACTATTTTACTTCAAATTTTCAAATCAGATAAGAAGCATCCCTTTGGTAAGCCGTTTAATTCTTGTTGTCTATACTTTATAGTTATATCTTGTTGGCTACAGGTTTAACTGTTGTGTTGGACTTTGCTTCGTTTAATTCAATAGGCGTCATTTGTTTTAGGGTGTGTTTGGTTTAACTTTTCAAGTGTTTAATTTTGAAAATAAATCATTTTTGAAAAAATTGAAGTGTTTGACAATCACTCAAAATAGTTTTTAAAACAATTTTAAAACGTATTTTAAATAATTTTTATTAAAAGTTTAAATAAAAATGACTTTTTTGATAGATATTTTTTTTTCTCTAAGTCAATCTAAATAGGTCAGTTCTCCTTTTGGAGTCAGCTATTCTTTGTTGAATTCACTAGAGCAATTACCCTCTGACCTTGCATTGTCTTGGTAATGCAATCTATTCATCTACACTTCATATTAGCTAGTTCGCTCAATTTTACATGGCTTCTATTTACTAATGTGGGTTTCAAATCAAATTGAAAATGTGGTGATAGTTGCAACTTAAATCACTTAAGTTATGATAAATTTATTACTTGAACCCTCTCTTGCGAGTTTGAAAATTTGTTGAAGGTTCAATTCAATAAATTAGAAGTCAATAATAATTGAGGGTGAACTTTGGTCCTCCATTGGGCACTATGCACATTAGAGTTCCACTGGGCACCAGATCTCAACGTTGAAGGACAAGGTAGACTGACCCAACTTTTGACGTTTTGCATCCGTTCTCTAGCCAGTTTTGCAACCTCTTTTACACGGTCTTCTCCCATAGGCGATGAAGAGGGTCAATACGATCTATGCCACCGCCTGTTTACTAAGATCATCATAGAACTACCATGTTAAATCAATAGCCAACTCAAAAGCTTAGTTGATGGATTATAATAAATTTATTTTTAGGGCAAAATTTAGGGCCCGTTTGATAACATTTTTCTTTCATGTTTTTGTTTCATATTTTAAAGAACTAGAAACATAAATATATTTGATAACTATTCTTGTTTTCTATTTGTTGAAAAAAAAACAGATATAGAAATTTGTTTGATAATTGTTTCCTGTTTTTTGTTTCTTGTTGTTTTTGGTAATAATATAATATAAAAAGGATATGTCATTACACTAAACATCAAAAAAGAAATTATCATAAGTTTATATCATTTAATACGAATAAGTCTCGTGCACGACCAAAAACAATAATAAATTGTGTCTATTCTTCAAATGTTGCCAAAATTTGATCGACAATGTTATCTCTCACCCGAGCCATTTGTAAATTATTTCGACTAAAAATAATAACAATGTCTTAAATTATTTCGATTCACATCTAACACAATTATACTACTCTACAAATTATCTGGCGGACTCTGTCTTCAACTATCATTGATTTATTGCTAAAGTCATTGATCATCTTGACGATCATTCAATTTAATGTAATTGTGAATCGTTCAACATGCTATTGGTATATATTTTTGTGTGTTGAGCAGGTAAGGAGACATTTGTTTGATAATATTTGATCGAGTATGTGATAAAAGAAATATTAAAGTGAAGCTAAATGAATGTCATACTGAGAAAATTTATAAAAATTGTAACTCGTTTTAAATGCAATAAAAATAATATATAAACATGCATATTGCAAAATTTAAAATTAAAAGAAAATGAATTTACCTACTAAAATTTTGAAATTTGAAAATTAAAATAATATATATCTCCAAACTTTGAGATATTTTAAATTCAAAATTAAACTAATATATGAATATAAAAATTAAGATGGATGCCAAATTTTGGTTAGGAAAAAACGCACCTGACCTTCACGTGACAATAACTACAAATTTGTAATTTAGGAAAGAGAGAGGTTGCAAGACAAAGAAAAAAGGCATTGATGCCAAAGTTAGAGATAAGAACTATAGAATAAAGAAGAAGTGAGAAGTTTAAGTTATAACATATGAAGTTATAATGATGTATTTATAGAGAAAGTTGACCTAGGTTGTTCCTTAGGGTTTCGGAATTGCCTCAAGATAATAAGACAACCTACCAGGCCGAGGGGCATGCCCGATGTCATGTTTGCCCGATGTCATGTTTGGCTAAGGTCAGTCTCGGCCAAGCATTATTATGAAACATTTCTTAGATTTTAGAAATAAGAAACAGGAACTGTTATCAAATAATTAAGTCCATTTCTTAAAAAATGATAAACAAAAACAATAAATAGAAACGTTATCAAATGGGACTTTAATGGTGTTGGAAAGAAACTTTTGGAGGTAGAAAAAAGATATGAGAAAGAGGCTACTTGTGCTATTGAGCACTTCTAATTTTTTGGCTTAATGTAAATGCTAAGACATACCTCCTATTTATACTAGTTCGGCACCCATAAATCTATGGCTAGAATTATATTTTGTGAACGACACATTATGATCTCATGGTTACAAATGTCTCTCTAGAATATTCTTTTACCATTACATTTTTTTCCCATATATTCTAGATAAATCTACTCTAAGTATATCTCTCACAAGCAATATCTCTAGAAATTGAGTTTTTATTTATACGTTTAACCTAAAATCAAGTTTATATTTCAACCAATCGCTCTCGACAATGTTGGATTGTTTAATCAGTTTCCTAAATGCAGAAATATAGACTCTGAATGGCATTCATATAGTCAATGGCTGTATGAGTAGTTGATCTGTCATTTTGATATTCATCTGCACACAGCAAAAGTTTCTGTAATTGAGAAGGGAATACAACGTTGCCTTTCGGGCTATCCATTGCCATTTTTTTGGCAAGGTTAGCAACACAAATGCCCTTCATTAATCACCTTCTTGAATTTTGAATTCTAATTTAATGTGGTATCTATTGATCTTTTAATTAACCCCACAAACTAGTAAGAAGTTTAAAAATTTACAAAAATGACACGTTTATTTAAATTAAACCATAATACTTGCAACGCACGTGAAATTTATAGTTTTATTTTAGTACATAAACAAAAAGTTTAAAAAGATTCTAATTAATGAAATAGTTGTAACCATTATGAAGAAAAAAATAAAATAAAAATTTATGAAATTTTAAATGACAAATAATGTGATTGACTGTTTAAATATATGTTTAAGTTAGGTTGTTTCACAAATGAAAAAAAATGATACTCCAATTCATTGTGTGACCACATGGGTCAAGGACGTGATTGTGATGTTTCATATGTATGATTTAAATCACACTCGTACATGAAAGGATCTACCACTTTGTTGTCATGTAACCACTCGACCCGAATGGTTGTAACGGGGTAAAAGAACGTGACTGTTCGTTTATACATATTTTCATCGTTAAATCTAATCATCCAACGAGTGTTAGAATGTATGAATGTCGAACATGTATTACACGAGCACGTTAGCTAAACTAAGGTGAGGTCCTTGCTTCATAATCTAATAATAGGTTGGTTTACTTTTTTTGTATTGTCTTTCCGAAAAGGTAATAGGAATAAATATGATTATCATATGGGTAGTTCCATTGACTGAATTAAGTTTGAGAATATTTATTGCTACATTTATTGAAGCAATGCGAAAGGTGGAATGGAACTGTATGTATATATTATAATTATTTCAAAACATTAACAGAAAGATAATATCAAAGCATTTAATTTTAGTCAAAGGAAAAAATATTGGTCGTCTCATGAGTCATGTGGGTGGTGGTACAATGTATCACAAAACTTTATTTTATTCAAACATGTGTGTAGTGGCCGTTCAAGTTTATATTATATGAAAGGAATTTTGTTTTATTTATTTATTTATTTATAGGCCGAATTGATAGTTTTGGTAGGGGAAATTCCTATTTGTGACCAAACTTTTTATGACCCATTCATATCTTGTCACCTTCTAAATAAAAAAAAAAAAAAAAATTAAGTCGTTACCTAATAAAAGTTGATGCTTATTTGTAAGAGATTTTTCATGATAGGGGCTAAATTGCTAAAAATTTTAAAGTATAGAGACTAAATTGTTACTCATTAAAGTTTAGAGCCTAAATTATTACCAATTTGAAAATATAGGAACTAGATCATTGTCAACTAAAGTTTAAGAACTAAATTGTTACTACTATGAAAGTTTAGGGATAAAAAATGTTTTTAAACAAAAGAAAAAAAGAAGGAAATATCAATTTCTATCTCTAAACTTTGGATGTTGTATCAATTAAAACTGAACTAATAGTTGTATCAATTGAAAACTTAATTTTTGTAAGTGTATTAGTTTACACCGTCCTCCAAATTTCATTCGACAAATATCGAGTGAAACTTTTAATTTGCAACAATTAAACTCATAAATTTTCGTAAGTGAATCAATTTAGACTTTCCACTACAGTACCTATAAAAATTATTCATACACAAATTTTCATACTTGCGTAGGTTTTTTCAAATGTCAGTTTTACAAAATGGAGGATTAAAGTTGATACATGGACGATTCTAAAATAAAATTATAATTAAGAGCCTTAATCGATTCCCTTATAAAAGTTTAAGGTTTAACTTATAGAATTATAAGTCTCACGAGATGTTTTTTAAGCAGAAGTAAATGGATGGTAATTGATACATAACCTTCAAAATTTTAGGGGTATAAATTGAATTATAAGTCTCAGTCATGCATTTCTAACAACACTTATCTTTGTGCAACTCACTCAGTTGTCCAACCACAGTTTACCATGTGATAAATTTTTTTTAAAAAAATATATATATATATTTAAACTTTTTCTTAATATAATCAAAGAGGGAGCACGATGAGATAGATACAGTCTAAGATGCATGTGAGAGTTATCGGAGAAAAAGAAATTTGGTTTGTGAAATAAGGTATGAAATGCAGGTGGCAATGAATGGTCATTGCTGGCTTCAATTCCAAAACGCTTGAAAGTGTTCTCAATACGATAATCCAACGTGGTTCACTTTTTTTTTTTCTTTTTTTTTTTCTTTCCTTCCTTTTGCCCTTTTATTTGTGAATGTGACCCATTTATTAATTTTTTTGGGTATAATCTTTTAATTGACACAATTGTATCTGTGGAAATTTATTGGTCAAATTTCATAAAGTCTATGCATAATATATTTAGTTTAAATATTTTTGTGTTTGAGTGCAAAACAATATTTATTTTCTTTATTTTCTCATTGGTTGTACTTTTTTGTTGAAGCAGCTGCTATATATGTTGGACGGAGTTAAGACAGTAGTTGAGCTGGAGTTGCGTTAATCATCAGTTTTAGACTTGACTTTTTCTTTTTCTTTTTTTTTTTCTTTTTTTTTTTTGGGTGTAAAGAGTTTCCACGGTGTAAAATTTGAAAATTTGAGAAATTCGGAACAGATTTTGTTGAAATTAATGAAATCATATGTGACTTCTTCTTTTATTTCTTCTGTTCTTCTTGGCGTTGCTCACGTTAGCAGATTTAAATCTTGGATTTGTTTTTTTACATAGGGTGACTTAGGGTAGTTTGTTTGATGAGAATCAAAAAATTTTTTGTATTTTGATTATTGTGGTTGTTTTGCGGGTTTTTTTTTTTTTTTTTTTTTTTTTTTTTTTTTTTGTTTGTGCTCTCTTGAAACATAGATTTTCGAGATTTCTATACTGAAGGCATCCTCTTTATATATAGCAAAATGAACATACTTATTTACACTATCTATCAATTACTAATAGGATGATTATAGTCTCAGTATCTATTACTGTCTATCCCTAATAAATAGCAACATTTTGATATATTTGAAAATGTTTTGAGCAGTCTTATCATTAAAACAATTACCCTTTTTCTTTATTTGTATTTTATAATTAAAATAAATATCGTCAACTCTCTCTATATATATATAGTTTTTATTCTTCAAAAAGAAACTAAAACTAAAATTAATATAGATTTTTTTTTATTGAGGAAAATAAAAATATAAAAATAATATAAACTATATTAATTGAGTTAATCTCATGATTGACTAGATACTTTGTATTAAGTTTAATCAATGTTTAATAGTGCAAAAATGAATAGTTGAGGCCTTATTTTTCAAAATATTATATTTTGAATTTAAAATTTAACATGCTATAAATTTAATTAAAATATTACAAACAACATGATGTTAGATTAGCAGTTAAGACACTCTTGAAGTCGGAAGTTTAATTTTTTTTTTCTTTTGTATTCAACAATTGTAGAGCGAAAGATTGAACCATCGATCTTTAGAATAGTAATTATATATGTACGCACATTATTTTCATTATTTGCACAATAAATTCCTAGTTATAACACTCAATATTCAACTATATGTTTATGATCAATATGTTTGTACACACATTGTTTACATGGTTATGTTGAGGGAAAGCCCAATTTCTTGAGCCTCAACTCTTTGCTTTTTTTCTTGTCTAAGAAATAACTGAAATGAGAGAGAAATTAAAGAGAGAGAGAAAGATGATCTAACATGAGAAAAGTGAGTTTATTCCTAAAATAACCCCACCATTGCACCAACTACTCATATTCTATTTTCTTACGTACATTGACTTGTTCCCTCAATTCTAACCATATTGTAAAGATTTTGCAAAGAAGTCTTTGGGTATATTTTCATAATAATGCCAAACTTTCTATTTCCTCCCATTTGTGTCTACAAAATAATTACTGAAATTGTGTCAATATTGATTGTCGTCGAAATACCCTAACCGATACCTACCGCTATGAAAAAAGGAAACAGTCTTATAAAGTTTCTCCAGCGCTTTGATTTCATACGTTTGTGCGCGTGTCGACTAATTTAGGGTTAGGGAAAAGAAAATTGGAGAAGATGAAGAAAAAATATATGGTTTTTGTGTTTGATATACATGCATGGTTTTCAGCATAAATTTCAAATAAGTCATTTGAATGATTTTTCCCTTATTATTGTATATTTTTTTACAATTACAAATGTTGTGCATCTAAGGGTATTTAAGTAATTGGGCTCCTACATTAGGATTCACAATAGAAACTCGCCAAACAAAAGTGTAAAATTTGGTTATTATGGGCAGAATTGACAAGTGGCTCTCCCTCTCTTATGGGCCCATTTGTGTAATTACTCCTTCTTAGTTAAAAGTTTGGTTCTAAAATATTTTAGGAAATTTAATTCTTGCACTTTAGAGAAATTCTCATAAACTTTTTAATGTTTAATTCTACATCTAATAATTTTAAGGTAGGACTGTTTTTAAATATAAAAAAATTAGTTAAACTATTTATAAATATGAAAAAGTTTTAATGTCTATCAGCAATAGAATTCATCACATAATATCGCTGATATACAGTGAATTTTTTCTATATTTGTAAATAATTTGATATTTTTCTTGTTTATAGTAATTTTTCATAATTTTTATTTTTCTTTGAGTTCACATCTAATAGTTTATTCTTATTTGTTTTGAGGGTTTAATGCTCACAACAAAAACTTAAAACTATGTACCTAAAAATCAGGGTCACCGTTGAATTCTTAAAATATGTATAGCAATATTGATTGAGATATCTTAGGTTAGGCTCTGTTTGCTAACTATTTGATTTTTTTTCAATTTTGATTTTTACAAATATGTATATTGTCTCACAGTTTCTTAATCCTGATTTTTGTCTTTCTTAAATAAACAATTAAATTCTTAGCAAAATTTTGAGAACAAATACAACTTCTTAAGAACTAATTTTTTTAGTATACTCTTAAAATGTAGACAACAAAACAAATAAATTAATTGTTGCAAACTAATGTTTATAGACTTAATCTTCAAAAACCAAAACTCTAAAAACCAAGACACTGTTTAATAACCAATTGATTTTTTAAATTTATGCTTGCATTCACACACTAAATCTTTAGATTGATTTTCATTATTTCTAAAGAAGCATATGAATTCTTAATCAAATTCCAAAAACAAAAAAATAAGCTTTTGAAAACTATTTTTATTTTAGTTTTCAAAATTTGGTTTGGTTTTTGAAAACACTTACAAAAAGTAGACTACGGCATAGAAATTCATGGCCTACAATGTTTATAAGTTTAAATTTTTAAAAACAAAAAGTCGAATGGTTATGAGACATAAATGATTAACAAACGGACCTAATTAGTAACTACTTTAACATTTTTAAAGTCCAACGACATAAAGGAGTATAGTTTTTTTCTTTTTCTTTTTTTAGAGTAAAAAAACGGGAGGATAAGGAGAGATTAGAAGGTGCACCTGAATATCTCGACACATCAACACCCTCATCATACCCCAAACTCAACAAAAAATTCATTCCACAAAAGAAAGCAAAGTATAGATAATTACAAAAAGAATATTAGAGGAAAGCTTTCCAATTTAGAGCAATAGCAGAGATATGGTAATAACAAAAAAGGCTAGATTTAGAACACCAATTCGCAACGACAATGACAATATCTTCCAAAAGATTGAGAGGCATCTTAGACGTATCAACAAAAAGGCAATTGTTTCTTTCCGACCATAGATTTCAAAGAAGAGCTTTGATCCCATCAGATTGCTGAAATTCACATTTTTCATATATTTAAGACTGAGGTTTAAACCAGCAAGATCAGTAATGTGATTCCATAAGCAAGATGCATATGGACAGTGTTGAAAATTCCACATTGAAAAAATCAAGAGACATCACACTCTTAATAAAATAGATGGGTTACTCCTCTTGTTGTCAATTGGCTTTGAGATGGAACCTCATATTATCTAATATGGTATATCAAAACTCATAAGAAGCCCAAACGGATATTCAGTCCAATATCAAGAGAACCTCATACTCTTAATAAGATAGATAATTGGTTCTAAGATGAAACTCCATATTATCTAATAAACAGTGAGAGGAAAATGTGATCAATGGATTCATAATCCCTTTGGCATAACACACACCAATTAAGGCTTATATAAATATTGGGATTCCTCTTTAGAACTTTATCAGCAATACTATTCACCCCTCCATGGAGTGTTGTTTTCAAATATAACAAAATGAGTCAATTTATTTATAAATACTGTAAAATGTAGTGATAAACACTGATAAACTACTATCATCTATCACTGATAGACAGTAATATTTTGCTATAGTTGAAAATATTTCTAGCAGTTTTGACATTTAAAACAATTATCCTAATTTTTAATGCTAACTTGAGCCGACATTTCAATATTTATGAACTTTAACTATCAATCTTGAAGTCAGATCCCCTTAAGATATGTCAAAAGAGAAAAAAAATGTAACTCAATTAAAACATTTTTTTAGGATCTTATGAGGAAGAGAGAGAGAGTAGAAAAAACATCCCCACTTCTAACCAATTGATCATGTGAAATCATGTTCATATTTGCAACACAAAGAATCAACTTTTCCATCCTTCCATTGTCAAACTTTGAGAATTTGAAGGTTTTCAAACCCTAATTTTCAAAATCTTATTCCAAAATAATAATAATAATAATAATAATAATAATAATAATAATAATAATAAAAATAAAAATAAAAGCATTGTCCTCCGCCAACTTCGCTCACCTACGCCCCAAAGTCAAAACACCAAACCTCACCCTTTTTTTTTTTTTTAATTTTCTTATATAAACACTCATTCCCTTTTCTTCATTTTACCAAACTACATATCCCACAAAATCAAATCTCTTCTTCTTCTTCTTCTTCTTCCTTTCTCTCTTATTATATTATTATTAATATAATGAAGTCTCAATCTCTCCATTTGGCTCTCAATCTCATTGCCATCTTCATCTTCTTCCTCTTGCTTTCCTCCATTCAAGTCCACTCCTCAAGACCTCTCAAACATCATCATCCTTCTTCGATTTCTCCGGCCACGAAACTTCACGTATACAAAGATTATTCGGGACCGAGCCACAAAGGCTCTGGCCATTGATGACTCGCTGGAAGGATATCATCATCTCTTTCGCTAAACATGTTTGATTGCATGTCATACTCTTTCACTTTTAAGGTATATTCTTCGTTTTGTAATATTTTTGTTTGTTTCATTAGAGAAATGTTAAATGTATTATATATAGTCAATATTTAATTTGTACTTTCTGTTCATTTATTAAATTTTATTTTTAGATTCAAGTGTAACTTATAGTTTAAGATATCGATCGCTATATATTTATTAATCGAAAGATTGTTGGATTGATGTTTCTATTATTTTGTAAACATGTGATGAATATTAAAAAAAAAACATTACAACGCAAAATTAATAATAATATTTAAACATATAATATGTAAAAAATTTCATCTTATCTTAAAAAGTATGAAATGGATTGTCTCTAGGATGAAATATGTTTCATGATTTTATTTTATTTTATTTTTAGGTTTTCATAGTTCTTAAGAATATTTTGTTGACATTGATATTTTCACCAAAAGATAATGGAATTTTTGTCAACTTTTTCAACTACTCAACTTGTAAACTTCATTTTTATTCAAATATTAGGACAATCTATTATATTATTTATTTTATGGGTTTGAACTTGTATGACTACTTTATTTCAAAGTTGTTGTCTAAAATAACATGCATGATCTAATTTTCTGAAGGTTAAAATCGAAGTAACAGGTTAATTGAATAGAGATTAATTGAATTTCCCTATATCCAAGAGACTATATATTTTATTCCAAATAATTAAAAAAAAATTAAAAATTATTTTTGGTCTCTAAACTTTCATGAAAGTAACAATTTAATCCCTGAACTTTGGTTTATAACGATTTAGTCCATGTACTTCCATTTTTGTAACAGTTAAGTCTTTGAACTTTACTATGTAACAATTTAATCACTGTACTTTAAAATCTTTAATGATTTAATCTCTATTTTAAAAATTAGGGTTAAGATTTAATGAGATTTTTTGCATAAATAAAACGATAACCTAATTAGAGACTCAATATTTTTATAAAATACAAAGTCTACATCATAAAATAATAAAAATTGACATATAATTTTGATGAATATTTTTACGTTAAGGACTAAATTGTCACAAACTTGAAAGTACAAGAACTAAATTGTTACCTACTAAAGTTTAGGGACCAAATTGTTACAAAATGGAAAGTACATAGACTAAATCGTTACAAATCAAAATTCAGGGACTAAATTGTTATTTTCATGAAAGCTTAGGGACCAAAAGTATTTTTTAACTTTAAAAAACAATCACGTGCTTCTATGAATTTACCTTTCAGTTTTCAATATAACTTGTTAAAAAAAATTAGGAAAATTACCAATTTGGCTCAATTGGAATTGATCTAATTTCGCTGTGATTTATTTTTTAAAAAAAATAAAATAAAATTAGTATCTAATATCTGTACACAAATCTTTGTTGAAATTAGGAGTTGCATGCTTTACTAAATTTGGATGTGGCATGTTTTCTATGCCATAAATATATACCTCATGCCACATGCTAAAGTAATTATTAAACAAAAAATTGTTTTATATATTTAATTTAGTAATGATTTTTTTTAATCCAAACGAAAAGTCGTATTTACTCAATTGGCATCTGAGTATATTAATAACCACGAAATTTGTGGTTTAAAACCCCTTATCCCTAATTGATGGACGAGAGATCTGATCATTGATCTTATATAATAGATGTCTTATTACTAAACAATCGCCACCAGATTGCATTTATTTCCTCTTCTTGTTATTATTATAAGCCAAACTATTTATAAATATACAAAAAAATTTACTGTGACCGCGATAGAATTAGACAATAAAATTTTTCTATATTCGTAAATAGTTTGATATTTTTCTAATTTTAATAATTTTTCTTATTATTATTATTATTTTAAAAAATATTTCCTCTAATTAATTGAATCTCGAGACACCTGGTCTTATCATATGCAAATGGAATTTATAATAGATTAATTTTATTTTTGGGATGAAAATAATAGAAAATCTACCATTTTCGACCTAATTGTTGATTTCTCAAAATATTTATAGGATATTGTAAATTTTACAATAATTGTTTTAAATAGCAAAATTGTTAAAAATATTTTTAAACATAGCAAAATATAACAGATTATTAGTGATAGACAATGATTGATGTCTATTAGGATCTACCTTTGACAGATAGTGATAAATGATAGTAGTCTATCAATATCTATCACTAATAGACAGTGACATTCTGCTATATTTGAAAACAGCTCAATATATCAAGACCGAGCAAAAAAGTGTTGTTGGATTATTCGAGTAGGTTTGAAAAAAGTGTTGTTGGATTATTCGAGTAGGTTGCAAGTATATGAAGGGCCAAGTTTTGTGTTCCCATCCTTGAGGTCATAGGCTATGAGAGAGGCGTTGAATTCATGTCCATTATCTCTTCCTCTTATGTTAATTATAGTAATTGAGTGGATTAATGTTAAATCATGAGGATGAGAATCTTAATTACGAGGATTAAATCTATGGTGTTGAAGATTCTTCACTCTACTTGTTAGATGGGAATCCAATCTTAGATAATTCTATTTTGTTCTTTTTCCTAAAGAAAAATAAAACCAACCCCTATTATTCAACTATTCTTTTAACAAATACAAATAGCTTTGAATGGACTAAAGTTTGCAGATGGTATGGGCTAATTTGGACTTAGACTAATGAGTTGGGTCTTTGGACCATGAGTTTAGCTAAGAAGGTAAATAGGCTAAAATAATTAATTTTATTAATAAATAAATATAGGTTAAATTATAAAACAAAAATAGGACACATTTTAGAGGTTAAAGATTTATGGGATCAATTTTTAAAAAGAAAGTTTTGGGACAAATGAGATGTGAAATTTCCATTATGCCCTTAAATGATGAAATTTCCATTTGCCAACATGATGTTATTCCCTATTAACACATTTTGTGACTTTCATCTTTCTCTTTCATCTAATTTTTTAGTATCTTCTCTCAAGCTCTCTTGTCATGCCCTAAGATTATTAGCAACTTCAACAATCTCTCAATTTTAATCTCTTTGTGGTAAGTTTTTATGATTTTTTTTATTGTTATGGTTTTTTTGGTCTCCTACTCTTATTCATAAGTTAAGTTGAGTTGAGTTAGGTTAAGTTTTTTTTTTTTTTTTCTCTTGTTACAATGTAGTTTTTCCTTGCAAAAAGTTTTTCAATTCTAGTGGCATCTACAAAAAAATGACATTTTTTACGTTGAAAGATAGTTGCGAGATATGTGATTTTTTATCTCACAACTATCTCGCAACTATCTTCCGACATCCAAACTTGAAATGCCCAGCTCCAATTCATTTGTTTGCTTTTTCTAGGTGGTTTTATACTTATTTTAGGTTGACCATTAAGTTGACCAACTAAACATGACTTTGATAGTTAGCTTGTTAACATGATTTTTTTTTTAATACAAATGGGGTGGGAGCTGGATTTGAACTACGAACCTCTTCGTCTTTAGCATACACTAATGTTAGTTGAGCTAAACTCTTTTTGGCAACATGATTTTTTAATAAGGCAAAAATTTGTTATAATAATTTTTTATGCTTACGTGGCGTTTCTCTCTTTTTCCTCACCTATACTTTTTTGTTTTTTTAATCTTCCCTCTCTTCCTCTCTCCTATGAACCCACGACCACAAGAAGAGAAAATTGGCACAAAAACATTGAACATTGAACATCATTTTCCATTTCTGGATTTGAAAAAATGCAAGTAGAAATCCAATTTAGGAAAACAAAGCAAAACCAGCAAACACCTATTCCTCTTTTGGGTAACCAACTTTGTGGGTGTCCCCATGAGACTTTGCTCTGAAAATGTAATATTGATTTTAATGATAACAAGAAAAAGAGAACATAAACTATTTAGGGCTCCCATTGGTGGGTTATGCTAACATATCCCTGCTGAGTTTTTGCTCCATTGCAAAATCTATTTGGGAAGAAGTTTTATGATGTCCTACATTAGAAGTTTTTGATTAGCTCGAGGGGTTTATATACTAACGCTTTCTTGTGAGTTTGAGAAATGTGGTTGTAGTGATTGTAGAAATTTTTTCTTTCACGTGCTTCAATATTGTCTTTTGGTTAGGTGGGTTTGGATAATCGTGCTCGTTCGTAAAAATAAATATTTTTTTACTACTTTTCCATTCATTTTTCATTTAGTTTTATTGCCATTTTTTAACGTCTTCAAATATGGAAATGTTCCTTTGATTTGTGGATTTGTGTTAATTTCATATTTGAACGTCTTCTAGATATGTTCTTCAAATTGGTGGCTTGTGATCTTCTTCTCTTCATCTTCTTGTCTTATGTTCTTCGAACTACTAATCTGGGTAACTATTTTTTATTGATTTCAATCCTTTTCCAATGAGTACACGCATGAGAAAAGATGTGTTGTGTTAACCTTGGAGAGAAACCAACGAGAAGCAAATTAGCACTGAGGTCGCACCAAATTCTACTTTCAAGGCAATGGTTCTTCCATGGCACAACAATGATCTACATTTGATTTTACAATTCTTTCTACAAAAGTCGGTTTCTCTTATAGCATATTACTACCGTGCCAATGTCAAATGCCACTAAGCATACAAAATTATAATACTTTTCTAACTGATAAAAACATCATATCAATGTAAGAATGTATCCAAACTCATTAGAGGTTCAATTGAGAATACTGAAATACTTGATTTGATGGAAGGTGTAACCATGGCTATTGAGACTAGTCTTACTCTAGTATTGGCAGAAATTGATCTCAAATCCTATGAAAACTTTTGAAAGTGTTAGACCGTATTGAAAATGAATTTAGTCTTTCATTAACAACCTGTGCGTGAAGCATCGAAAGGGAATCATTAGTAGTTTTTCTTTAGCTCATAGAAAATGTAATGGTGTGGCTCACAAGTTAGCAATTCACATAAGGCGTTTTGTTCATTCAGAAGTCTAGTTGGAAAAGTATCCTTCATAGCTATCGCATCCAATCAATGTTAATGATTCAAGTCGACACCCCTTTGATCTAGTTTTCTTTGTAGTCTTGTACTAAAAAAGCATATCTCAACACTAGAGATAAGTGTGTCTACCAGAGATAAGATTTTGATTTTGATTAGAAGTTCAAATGGTTTCTTATGAGAAATTAAGAAGAAACAAGTATGAATTTAAAAAACATAAGTGTTATCAAACGGATATAAACTTGAGTTTTTTGTACGAATGACTTAAATTTCGGATGGTTAATGTCGTTTGCCCCAATTTTTTAAAATAATGAAAGATGACCCTCTGCCTTAATCAGAGCACACAAACAGTATGTTAATTATCCATACTACCCCTCGAACACCATTACTGAGGATTTAGAGCACGGGCACAAACGCAAGTGAGAGAGCAAGAGGAAGCCCTAGCGCAAAGGAGTATGAGCGCGAGGAAGTGAGGTAGTAAGAAGGGAAGACCCCTAATGTGTCAAAGTACTATCATATTAGATTAGTTAAACATGAGCGCTTCAAGGGAAGAAAGAGGAACGCATGAAGAATGAAAAGTTCTAACTTATGAGAGCACCCTTAAATTTCACCCTCACTATAATTGGAGAAGTGGTATGAATAATCAATATATTCTGACAAAAAGAGAGGGTCATCCTTCATTATTTTTACAAACTCGAGTTAACAAAGTTACGACCGCAAAATTTAGGTAATTAAGGTTATATGTAGGAAAACACATCTATGTTTCTCAAATAAACACAACCCAGAAAGCAGAAGTGTCACTTATCTCTCAGTATTCCAAAACCAATCAGCCAAATAACAAGTTTTAACAACTGAAACCCCTAAAAAGAGGAAAAGGGACAAAATTATCAGAAAAAGTACAAAAGAAAGCAACAGCTTTTCACATCTATTTCTTTCCCATGAAAAAAAAAAAAAAAAAAAAGAAGAAGTGTTTGATTTACATCTTCTTCACACATCTTCTGCTATACTTCTGATTCATTTAAGTCAAAAGTTACAAGTCAAAAAAAACAGTACCAAAACAAAGCCAAACCCTCCTCTCTGTACACATCAAACTTCAAAATCCAACCATCCATTTCCTCTCCCTTTTTTTCTCAAAGCTTCCTCCCCATAGCCATGGCTGGAGACCAAAAGTCTGCAACTGTACAATTAGCCAAATGCAAGCTACAGTCCACTGGAATCAAACACAACCCTCTGCTTTTCAGATCCCCCTCTGTTTCCCCATTTTCTCTTCCCTTCAGAGACATAAAGAAAAGAAAAAAGAAGGGTTTTCTTTTTTATAAACTAATAATAATAATAATAATAATAATAATAGTAATGATAAAGTTTCTTCTTTTTAGTCAGAAAGTGCTTACACTGGCTGATTGAGAAGAAAGCAGCTGACTTTTTTGCAAGTAAGGACTGCATAAGACTTGAACTTGTTCATGTAGAAATTTGATGTAACCCATTGCTTCATGAAGTACTGATGCTGTATCTGTCTGTTTTTTGAATTCATCAACATTCACAAAAAAATTCATATCAAATTCTCAAAAATTGAAGAATCAAATTAAATGTTCTTGTTTATTGTAACCTTGCCAAAGGGTGAAACCAATTGTTGTAGTGCCGTGATTCTTTCTCCTAATTTCTCCTTCCTCTAAAAAAAAACAAAACCCATTTCAGAAACAGAGGAAAAGAAAAAGAAGAACATGAAAGTTATGGCAAAAATTGACCTTTGCATGTCCAGCAGAACAGGGAGCATCAGGTTTGGTCTTTTTCGAAGCTTTCTGGTTCAGTAAAGGAGCTTCTTTAATGACGGACATTTCTGGGTTTGACCCATTTCTCCTTTTCAATTTCTATAAAAACCAACAGTTCAATTTAAAAGAGGTAAAAAAGAAAGAAACAGGAAAAACAGAGGAAATGAGTTAAAAAGGTTATAATTTTGTGCTTACGGAATCAGATTTAAGGCCATTCCCAGAAGAAGTGGAAGAGGAATCGCTGCATGCGTGGCCTGATCTTTGACACGATTTAAAACCCAGCTGTGGATGTTCTTCATCTTCTTCTTTGCAGCCAAAACAGAGCATCTTGGGTGGGTTATCAATGGCGAAAGAAGAAGAAGCAGAGGAAACAGAGTAATCAAAGACTTGATGATGAAGATGAAGATTTTTATCAATATCAACATCAATATCATCATTATCATCATCATGTTGTGAGGAAAACAGAAGCTGAGAGAAACTAGTAGCTGTTGTTGGTCCGAGGTGGTCCCCACTAACGGACTGATTATCCGCCATTAATGAGAAGGTTTTGCTTGAAAAACAGAGACTGAAATGGAGTAGCTGTGTTTTAAAAGTGGGAAGAAGATCAGTGGGAGAAAGAAACGGAAGGTTTTTGTTTATTTTTTTTGCTGCTCTTTCTCTCTCTGTTTTGTGTAAGTGTGTGTGTGAGTGAGAAGCAGGGGATTATTGTGGATTTCGGTTACAATTGAATGAGTGGTGGAAGAAGAGGAAATGAGTTTCTTCTTCTTTTTTTTCTTTTTTTTTTTTTTTTTTTTTTTTTTTGGAGAGTTCCGAGGTTTTTGTTTTGGTTTTTATGGGTTTTCGGAGCTTTCTTTGGTCAAATGTTTCGGACCCGAGAAGACCGTGGGTTTCGATGTCCGAAGCAGAGGCAGAGGAAGCCATTGCGATTGCCACCGTACTCTGTTTCTGAAATGCGACTCCCTCGTCCTTCCTCCCCTTTATTATTTACATGAATCATTTTTTTTTCACATTATAAATTTGCTCTATAAGTACTTGTGAACCATATTGGAGTATCCTACTATATTTTTAAAAGTGCGTTGATATAATACTAGAGGAGTGAAGTAAGGAAAATTGTTCATATTCCCGTATATAAAAAATTTTCTCAAAGTTAATAAAGTATAAAATTGATATTCTTTAGTAATAGGATTCACAAACTCCTTGCACCAAACAAGGGGTAGAGTTCACAACTTTGACAATTCTCAATTCCTTCTTGGCTCAAACACTAGTTAGGGTCATATGGTTTAAGATTTTATAGATGTATGAGAATATAATACATAGAAATAAAATGAAGATGACTATGTTTAGTTGTGCATGAAAAATGTTATAAGAATTTTATAAAAAAAATTATATTTGTATTTAATTTATGAAATTAAGCATGACAATCTTATATAAATTTAAATATCGATAAAAATTAATTATTAAGAATCGATAATAATTTTAATTATAAATATTTAAAAATTGAGTGATTTATAATTAAAACTAACCAATTAATATATTTAAGGGTTGTTTTCAAATATAGAAAAATGAGTCAAAATATTTACAAATATATAAAAATTTGAAGTCTATCATGGTCTATTGCCGAGTGATAGTTAGTGAATTTTTTTTATATATTTGTAAATAATTTGATATTTTTTCCATTTATAATAATTTTCCCTTAAACATATTTAAGATATTTGTTAGCTATTTAATTAATAATTCATGTAAATAAGTAATTGAATTCATTTAAAAGTTGTTTTCAAATATATAAAAATGAGTCAAACTACTTACAATTATAGAAAAACGTCACTATCTATCAACGATAGAATTCTATCGCTGTCTATCGCTTGAGCGGTAGACTTCTATCCAGCATGCTTTGTCTATCATCATTATCCTTGTTTGAGGTAAAATATAGCTTATTCGACATGCTTTGTCCCTACTCACATGTTTATTAGGAAAATTTCTAGGAAGTCACCCAAGATATGATTACTCCAAGCTAAGCAAGCACACATAACTTTGGAGCTCTTATAATTGAGCCACTGAAAAGAAAAAAAAAAAAGGTGCACCTTATTGATATAGGTAGTAACTTTCAGTTCTTTTAAGCTTTCTTAACTTTATATCATATTCTCAAAATCCCTCTCATTTGGATGTGATCTCGATTCATTCATGTCTCCCTCCTAAACTCGAGGTGTTACACTATCACTAATAAACAGTGACATTTTTCTATATTTGTAAATAAGTTGACTCATTTTGCTATTTTTGAAAACATTTCTTAAAATAATTCCAAAAATAATTATTTAATTATAAAAATTAATAATCAATATTATTTTGTCTAAATAATTAATATACTTATTGAAAATGTATTTTTTTACTAACTTAATTTAACTAATCTTAATTAACTAATTAAATATATATAATATATTATTAGCTAATAAGTTAATTTGTGTACATTCATTTAATAATTTTTTTATAAAAGGAATTGAGTAAATATTTTGATAAATTATTATTAATTTATTAAAAATAAATAATATTATATTAATTTTGTTAAATTAATATTGATTAATTAATTAATTAATTAACTACATTCAATATAAAATAATATATAAAATGAAAAATATGGTGGGTAAATAGAAAATCCACAATTTTGGAATGGTATAAAAAATCTTGGCTGTGGGAAAAGATGATGCCGGTTATTCTCAGGCAAAGTGTTGAGAATTGAGTAACAAACATGAATTTAGTTTGCTTATGTCAATTCTCAAACAAAAAAATCTTCAACCAAATCTATCCCTTAAATCATCCTCTCTAAATTTTCCAAAAGAATACCTTTTTTGAGATATTTCACATATGACCTTAAAACCTTTAGAAAAATGTATTTTATAAGAGTGTGAAAGAAAGTGATACTTTTATTGATTGAAACATTAATCGTTGTTTAATATCATAACATTCATATTGGATTGAAACATCAAATTTGATGATGTTTCATTTACAAATTTAACTTTTATATGTTAAATTTGTAATTTTTCCTATTTAAATGAGTTAGGTTTGATTTTGGTCAGGTAACAACTCAATTTTTTAATGTCATAATTGTTTTTATTTATCATAACATGTATCAAGAAAGTGTAATTCCGCTACAAATGAAGTTGTTAAAAGAGCTAAATTGTTGAAAGTAACAGGTGTTTGGTTGCATTCTTTCCCAAATTAAAGACTTGTCTCATGTTTCTGCCCTTGAGGCGTGATAAAATTTCTTTCTTTCTTGAGAGAAAAAAAATAATATAAGAAGTAAGAACTTAATTTAGTTAAATTTAACCAATACTACAATTTTGTATTTATTCGATTTTACTTTTTAATTGGAAAAAGTTATTAAGTTGCTAGCTTGTAAATATCAACTTGCTTCTCATTTGAAACATCTCATTTCAATTTGAAGAGTTCTTTCTTTTCATTCTTTATTTTGATCTTTAGTTGAGTTGAGAGTAAATATCTAGGAGTTCTGTTAGATCTAAATAGTTTGAGGTTGTTCTATTGGAAATTGTCATTGTATCATGCTGAGACAAACGATGTAGTTTGTTTGTAGCTTGTATAGAACGAATAATTGTCTTAAGGATAGCGCATACCAAAAATGTGCCTCGACTATCTATTTGTGATTTTAGAAATCGTTGTTGTATCCAGTATCTATATGTTAAAACTGTAATTATTTGTATCCAATTGAGTTGTAATTCATTTAGTTTGATAGTGCTAATCAATTTTTTATACCTCGTAGTCCCTTGTATTCTCCCAACAAAATGAAAATTGATCAATTTTCTAAAAACATGGTTTTTTAACTTTTTGCTGGCATCAACAAGTTTTTTTTATTATTATAATTATCTTTTTCTTTTTAGTTCACTTTCTCTCTCTAAATTTAGTTTTAGATCACTTTTTTCGCTCTAGTTATAATTCTAGTTCACTTTCTATTCATTGTCGTTGTTGTCTTTGTTAGAGTCAAAATACAGATATACAAGGAAGTGAATGTTATCGGTATCATAAATGAAATCCAGATAAGGGATTTAGAGAAAGAAGACAAGAGGCAGAAGGGATGGAGAGAGATTTTGAAAGACGAAGGAAGAAAAAGAAATATTAAAATAAGTTTGAAAAGAGTTATAAAACCTTATTTTTGAAAAATTCGGCCAAATAATATTTTGGCTTAGTTGTTTAGGTCAATCTATCGAATAATTCTTTTTTGGGCTCTTTTTATTTGGTTCAATAGTTTGGTAACTACTAGGATTGAACTTTAGAAAAAAAATGTTAAGAGCAATGATTAGGTGTAGCTTTGACTACATCTATCTCCCTATAGCCTCTTATTTATCACATAGCAAGAAAATAATAATTTAATTTTTTAAAAAAAATTAAAAATTCTTGCCACATGGCATTTTTTTAATTAGACAACTAGTGAGCTACACAACATAAGTGTAGTCTAAGAAGCATCTAAGTATTTTTCAAATATTAATTTACACCCCTAAACTTGGAGGTTATATCAATATAAACCTTAAACTAATCATTGTATCAATTTAAACATTTAACATTAAACTTTCGTAAATGTTTCAATTTATATCAATCTTCAAAATTAGTTCAAAACATATTATGTGAGACATATAATTATTTGGATTAAATTCTTTAATTACAATAAGTGAATCAATATAAACTCTTTATTAAAGTTGCCTTTTAAAATCGCCGGTCCATCACTTCTTACACGTATGTAGACTTCTTCAAATGTTGTGTTAATAAAATAAATGATTAGAATTGATGCATGGATGATTTTCAAAAGTAATCTTAACTCATAATCAAAATTGGTTTTTTTTATAAAAGTTTAAGGGTTTAATTAATCAAATTATAAATCTCCTACAATATTTATCTAAATGAAATGTAATAAATAGTATAAATTGATACATTTATAAAAATTTAGAATTTAAATTGATACAATTATCGGTACAAATTTTAATTGATACAACCTCACGTTTAAATTATAAATTTATGTTTTCCCAATCCCAATTTTTATATATGTGAGTCTATTTATTCGTTAATTTCGTTGGATGGCTAGGATGAATGATTATGTGATTGGGAGGCACTTGTGAAGTTCTTAATATGGGAACATGTTCTTTTATTTGAATGACATGGGTTAAGAGTGGTTAATTTTTTACAGTTAAAATAGTTTTTTTTGGTCTCTCTATTTTGAACTTTAATCTATTTTAGTTTGTGTAATTTTTAAATATACAATTTTAATCTTTATAGTTTCCAAAAATCATAAAATTAGTTATTGCATTAGTTTATGGTTGTTTTTTTTAAAAAAAAAAAAAAGTAATCTCTGTTAGCATCTTTTTTATAAATTGTGAAAATATATTCATGTAGTCTATTTCTTTCCTTGTATGAAAATTATTGTTATTATTATTATTATTTAATCAAGATTTACTGAAAGTACAAAAATTAAACCAATTTAAAGTTTATTGAAAATACAAGTAATAAAATTAGACAATTAAAAGTAAAGGGATTACGATGGAATTGAACTTAAAATATAAAGACCAATCATATTTTAACAATCTTTTATGTTACTTTTATTAATTATTTGCCATAAAAAATGCTTTTAAGAATTATGCCAGACCCATAAAATAAATAATATATTATTTAATAATCTATCAAATGCTAAATAGGAGTAGTACACATGAGAAATTTTATTGATTCGGTGTACTTCTTTCTTTCTTTCTTTTGATCGGTGATCGGGGATGTTAAATTTTCTTGTGGACTCTGCACTTAGGTATTAATTTCTTTCTTTCTTTTGATTGGTGATCGGGGATGTTAAATTTTCTTGTGGACTCTGCACTTAGGTATTAAATTTCCATTAACATATATATATTTCTATATGTATATAGGTGCAACATTGAAAAATTGTTCAAAATTACCCAAAACTCAAAAACTTCTATAGAAATGACCACTTTTTTAAATACATGTTTTTTTTATTAAAAAAAAAAAAAAAAACTTTTTTAGAAGTGAAATTATCATCTTATCTTCATATTATCAAAACATAAAATAATAGAAATGATCTAAGTTTAAACTTTGTGAGACCATTTAAAAGTCAAAGATGATTTAACATTTTGCTCAATTTATAAGCATGATTGGAAAGAACCAATAGAAAACTTATGAAAATGAATGGTCATTTAGCTAAAATAAAATTGTATCGACAGGGATGTAATCAAAACAAAATTGCACAATGAGAGTTACAATCACACGATCGTGTAACAAAAGGTGCACGATTGCATAGCTTGGAGTGTGCATGTAGCTTTTGCATTACAATTTTGTTTTGGTTATATCTTTCTCGATAAAATCTTGTTTTAGCTAAATGACCACTCTTTTCTATGTATTCTTCCATGTTCTCTTTTCAACCATACTTATAGATAAAGCAAAACATAAAAGAATCTTGAATTTAAACCGCCTTAAACTTAGATCTATTTTGATTTCAAGTATTAAATCAAAGATTTTTTAAGTTTTTGTTTTTTTTATATGACTTATAATGATTTGATTGAAATAAAGTGATAATGGATCAAAGTAAAAAGGATAAATATCAATTTAATTTGTACACCTAAAATTTATGGTTGTATCAATTAAGACCCTAAACTAATAATTGTATAAATTTAAACCCTAAACTTTCTATCAATTTAAACCCTGAACTTTCTCAAGTGTATCAATTTACACCATCTTACATGTTTCGTTCAAACAATAGTGTAAAACTTATAATTGAGTCAATTAAACTCTCAAATTTTCGTAAGTCAATCGATTTAGTCCCTTAATTATGATTATTTTTTAAAATCATCCATACATTAATTGTCCAACGTGTGCAGACTTCTTCAAATGTCGGTTTTACAAAATGGATCGAATGCTTAGAGTAAATGCATGGATGATTTTCAAAGAAAATTCTGACTAGAAATCTAAATTAATTCATTTATGAATTTTTAAGGGTTTAATTGATACAATTATAAGTGTTACACAAGGTTTTTCCAAACGAAACATAATAAAAGGTATTAAATTGATACACTTATAAAAGTTTAGAGTTTAAATTGATACAATTATTAATTCGGAGTCTAAATTAATACAATTACGAAAGTTCAGAGTATATATTGATATTTACCAACAAAGAAAAGAAAGGAGAATGAAATTTAAAAAAAAAAAAATTAAAAACTTTAGAATAAATTTTTGCATAGATGTGTAGTTAGAGAATAGGGAAGACGTTAACATGCCGACATTTTGTGGGATTAATTCATAGGATGCTGCGTTTCCCCGACACATCGACGGTGGAATGCTCTTTTATTTCCCTTACCGCCGTCCGATGTCTCGGCCACTGCGACGGCCCTACTTCCACCTATCCTATTACATTTTTTTTTTCAATGCAACAAAATCTATGTTCCAAACATGACATCTTTAATTTAATTTCAACCTTAACGTTTTAAAAACTTGCTTAAAAAAAAAAAAAAAAAAAAAAGTAATACTTAAGTGCACCCATTGTGACAAATTTCTGTCGAAATTTTAATTAGGAAAATTTTCGTTTTTCCTCCAATTTCGACAAAATTTCTTGAAATTTTGAGAATATTTCGAGAATATTATGATTTCTCTCATTTCGATGAAATTTCGAGATTTCGAGAAAATTTTGATAAATTTTGACATTTCGAGAAAATTTTGATTTTTTTCTTATTAACTATGTTAGCTCACTTCAAAATTTTCAATTTTATAGTCCTGATTCACAATTCTATAGTTTAACACACCAATGTCATTTTCGACAAAAGATTAAGCATTTGTTATGTGCTACTTTTTTTAATTTCCAACTTTCTCAATTTTTAGCTTTATTTTGGACTCAAAACTTTCATTTATAAAGAGATTAAATTAAAAAAAAAACCACAAAAAATAATCTATATTTATTTTTAAGCTCAATCAAACTTTTTTCATTAAATTTTCATATCACCTTAAAATTGAAGTGATGTGAGTTTTTTTTTAACCATCCAAAACTTTCATAATTTTCACATATTCATAAACTTTTTATTATTTTGTAATTATTTTTTCATTTATTTTTAAATTTCTACTCTCGTATCAACATTTACTCAGATAACAAATTAACATTAAAGTCAACAGAGGAAATGTAAGAGTCAAAGTGACAAGACAATTTAGTATTTACTTGAGCCATAAGATGGGTATCCACATGACTAAATCTCTACAAATTTAGCTCATAATTAAGAAAGAATGAGTAAATTTCATTAATTCAAAAGTCATGGTAACAGTATCAACATTCAAATAATAAAGAAATTAAGAAATAGAAAAGTGCAAAAAAAAAACTAAAGTAATGGTAGAAAATACAGAATAATGACTCATTATTTGAAGCAATTTCACACTTCTATGACTCTTTAGAATAAATTTGTTGGGAAAAACCTCCCACTTATAAAAGCATAAAAATAACAGAGAAATTAAAAGAAAGTAATAAAAAAAGAATTTATGTAGAAAACTCTCAACTCAGAGAAAAACCACGACCCACTAGAAAAAAATCCACTATGTGAAAATTGTTACAATCACACAAAATAATTCTCTCTCCCGACCTCAATTACAAGAGCACTCTCTCAAAGCTTTTATATTACTCACACTCTTTCTCACTCTCAAATTAGAGAATACATAAAGGGATAGAGTTAGCACACTAAGCTTAAAATGTTTCTAACTAAGACGACTTGAAACTAGAGGTATAGGTTCCTTTTATAGGCTTGGAGCTCATCCTCATTCTTCAATTTAATCGATGTGGGACAACTGCACTTCTAATATTTTGCCAAAAACCTAACAGAATTTACTTTTCTCAAGGATGAATCCTCTCTCTATACAAGTTCTCACGGGGTAGGGATGGCCTAAACCTAGGGTTCTTAAGAGGAACTCTCGTTCTTGAAGGAATTTTGGATGGAATTGTGAGATCTCTCCTTAGAATTGTTGATTCTTGAAGAAGGAAGCTACCAATCCCTTTTATAAGTCTAAAATTATTGGATGGTGGTCGGAAATTGTGCTTTGGACGTTTACCAGGCTTTTCCGGCACTAAATAATGGTTGTGGACCGAGAAAATAGCAACCACGAACAACTAGTTACATTTATGAAAAATTAGAGTTTCGATACGGCCACATCACTCCAACAATGTGAGCGCATCATGGTCAAAATCTACTATAAAAGCTCATAAAAACAGCGCAAAATAGTAAAAACACACCTTAGATTGGTAAAAAACTCATACTTGATCATTTTTCCAATTTAGGTTAATTAAAGGGGTAAATAGCATGTAACTAACAATTTTTCAAAATGTATCTTAAAATCATGTATTTTAGACATTTGTCTCAAGCTTAAAAGTTCATAGACTTATAAGATATTTTTGAAGAATTAAATAAACACAAAGTCGAAAATATAGAGACTAACTTGTAATTTAACGTATCCAAACCTTTAGGGTCATTTATTTTGTAGTAATCTAAAATCCCAATCGTACCCTTCATTTTTTATTTAATTTTTTTATATCAATCTTCTTTATTTCACTTTTTTTTTTTTGTAATTAATGCATATTTACAATAAAATACCATCTGGTCTTCTTTTGAGAAAAAAAAAGTTTAAATTGAATTAATATTTTATATTTTTACAAAAATTAACTTATTGTACATAATAAGATAGTACAAAACTAAAATCGATTTACAAATATAACATTAAATTAATCCAAACCCAAATACCATATATGATAGATTTAATTATATTAGACTAATAAGTAAAATACTCAACAAATTAGAACATGTCAATACAACTTCAAATTAGAACATGTCATTCCTTCAAGTGCACATATGGAGAACCATTTCTTCAAGTGAACCCTCAAACTAGAACATGCCCACAATAACTTCTTACCAACACTGTTGAAGAGGGGGGGGGGGTATTCTTATGCAAGGAGGCATTAAAGAGTGAACTTTCCATGTTTTCAATTAGAGAAAACCTGGCATTTAGGGTTCTAAAGTCGTCAAAGGATTTACTGACAGTTGAGTGTAAAGGCGACGATTTTTAGTGACCATGTGCCATTAGAAAGGATAAAAGCCAAATATTTAGGGTCTCCAAATATTGCAACATCCACACATGCTCTGACAACATAATGAAAAAGTACATAATGAATATAAGCAATGATAAAGTTTGACGTACATGGGAGACAGCGTACTCATTAAGAATGGGCTTATTGGAAGAATCTTACTCCATGCTATATGCATACGATGAAGCTCTAAAGATTTGAAAACCCAAGTACTATATTCGATACATAATTAGAAGATACAGTACTTTTTAAGTATATGTTCATGGCATTAGGCCCTTACATTAGATGATATGGCAAATGATGTCCTGTCATAATAGTATATGGATCAACATTAAAAGGCAAATATAAAGGGTGCATGTTGATCGACGCAACTATGTGTGACAACAGCCAATTATATCCATTAGCATATGCAAATATAGTAGTTGACAAGGAGTCAAATGTATCATGGACATATTTCATGACACACCTTTGGTTGGCATTGCATAGGTGAGGATTCCAACATGGTCATTACTTCTGACCGGTACCCCAGCATCTCTAACGCAGTAGAACGAGTTTTTCCAAATACATTCCATGCCTTGTGTACTTACCACCTAAAGAACAACCTCACAAAAACTTCAAGAACAAGCTAAGACAATTCTAAAGGTCTTCTACAATGCAACTAAAGCATATAGAGAATCTAAATTCAATATGTATTGGGAAGAACTACGTGAATTTCGAGATAGGGCTATGACATGTTACTTGGAGACGTCGGCTTAGAATGGTGGACATAGTTCCATCAGACTCAAAGACGGTATGGCAATATGACAAGCAATAGTGTAAAGTGCTTCAATGCCTTACAACTGAAGCGAGAATGGTACCAATAATACCATTGGTTAAATTCATTAGAGAAACTCCAGAAATGGTTTTTCGAACGCAGAAATCATTGGTTTTCATCTACGTCTTTATATTCGGACTACGTGGAATAGCGAGTGGCTCTGGAGTTTGACAAGGGTAGATAGTACCCAAGTAAATCCAATTAATTTTCATACGTTCATCGTCAAGGGACGCTCACTTGAACAATATCATCAACATACAAACGTGTGAGTGCACATGCAAAGAGTTCGACTCGAGAGATTTCGTGTTTACATGCAATAGTTGCAGCAAGGTCAAAGAACATTAACCCATATACCCTTTACAATAAATCTTATTGAAGGGAATGAATCCCAATTGTGGAAGCGATTGATCACTTTGTCTTTGATTTGGGATTAGAAATTAAAAAAAAAAAAAAATTGCAGAGAACAATTAGGTTAAGTAGTAAGTATCAAGAAAAAAAATACCTTTGAAGAACACCACCAAAAAGGGTTTCCTAGCTATATCTCAATGGTAGGTTTAGAATGGTGGGATTCTGAAACTTTTGGTAGGGAGTTTTCACCGAGAAAAATGAGGAGAGTAAATGGAGAGAGATTCTTCAATCTAGGTTTTTTGAAAAAACTTCAAAAATCCTTTTTTAAGAACAGAAAAAACTTAATTCCCCTCACTCCCTATCTCCACTCCCCTACAATTATGCGAGGGAGTTGTTTTAATAATAATATTATTATTATATATATTAAGTCATATTTAATATATTTAATATAATTAAATATTAATTAATATTTAATATTTAATTAATTAAGTTTAAATAATAATAATATTAATTAATTAATTAACAATTAATTAGTTACAGATTTATGCATTTAAATCGTATGTAAATGTATGTCTCTAGTTTTAATATGAATCACATTCACATTAATTTTACTATGAAGTTTTAATATGTATCAAATTCAGATTAATATTTGAATCTTATTCAAATATTATTTTTTCTCTTAATATATAGTTTAATAATAAACCATATTTATGATGACTATAATATATCATTACATATTCTACTTTATATTAATCTTTATTAATATCTAATTCTCTTAAATAATGTGAACAATTCAAATTATTCCAAAATAATTTAACTTTATTTTATCTTTAGTGAGCTAGCAAGGGGACCTAATGGACCTACAGATTAGAAGCTCTAATGATTCGAGATTAAATTAATCAAATTCTTTAATTAATAAAATCAATATTCATTAATTGCGGGTTATTCCACTAAAGATACAACTGCACTCTTTTCACTATAGATATATTTATGTGTCCAAAGAATATAATCAGTTATTAATAAGTCGACCCTTTATAAATTGCTCGTAATTACGGCTGGGTCAAAATTACCATTTTACCCCTATAATCACTTCTTTTTCCTTAAGCCTCACTGATCCTCCAATAAACAATATGTTTATGGTCCTACCATAACAAATCCTTCTCGGGCCAACGAGAGGGTGGGCCCATTGGTCAAGACCCGAGTCAGCACTTAAGGGAGCAATTTATCTACCTTCTCTAAAAGCGGGAAGAAGTAAACTTCATCTTGTGTAGCTATGTTCCCAATTCTCTACTCGAACAAGTCCCCAAAATGATAGGCATATTGAGTCGGCAACTTAGGCCACTCTCACCCATATAAATCAAAGGACTGCCTTCATAGACAGGAGT
This sequence comes from Lagenaria siceraria, assembly GCA_002890555.2. Lineage (NCBI taxonomy): Eukaryota > Viridiplantae > Streptophyta > Magnoliopsida > Cucurbitales > Cucurbitaceae > Lagenaria > Lagenaria siceraria. Next base: position 6,720,019 of record CM016486.1, read on the forward strand.
TCATAACTCACTCAATAACTCACTCAGGATTGAGATCGAGTTATTTACGGTCATCTTATGAAATATTAGTCTCTACAGTTAACGATGTTATAATGTGAGAATAATCATTTTGCGGTCCAGTCTTGTACAAACTCTTTGTACAGAATACCCTCATTCGCATGTCTTCACATGAACGATTTAGATCAAATTATTTATAATACTTTACAACTCATGTAACAGTTACAGAGTGGGTCGTATCCACAGTGTTACCAGAATAAGGCATCCAACCTTATTCATATACTGCAAACCTTTTAGGTTATAACTTGAACAAGATCCACTTGTATGTCTACTTCATACTGTTAAAGCTACATTTGACAACCTAGGATCTTAGTTTATTGGAATGAGTAAAACTGATCTAAAGATCAAATAAAATACATCTTATTTTATTAAATGAATAAATAAATCATCATGTGCACTTTACAAAGTTACGAGACCCCATGAGATTTAAGGCATAATCTCAACACTTATAGCATGGAATCCCTCCTCCTTGCATATGTTGAACCAATATTCCTGGTTGGACATGCATTTGAATGGAAGAAACCACCGAGATATGTTAGAAGGGTAATCCTCCCACCGAAAATAGTAACCAATGTTGGTAGGCCAAGGGTCAATCGGATTCCATTTGCTGAAGAACACTGTCCATCCACTAGGTGCGATAAGTGCATTAATCCAGGACATAACAAGACAACATGCAATCAGCTATTATCAACTAATAGAAATAGTGACTAACAGAGATAGAGGTAATGAACATGTTCTTTGAATTCTCAACATTGCATGTGCATTGATTCTATTTAATTTAAAAATCGCGTTGTTTTTTATAATCGCAATATAGCTACACTAAAAAATTGTGGTGACAGAGCACTCGCGAGGTCAAGTGGTAAAAGCGTGAGAAGAATTAAAATTGTGATAGTTCAGGCCATTAGGGCTGCGACAATTTCAAGCTGGAAGAGATGACCCTAACGGAATGGTATATAAAACGTGGTAAGTGAAATATGGCATAAACAGAATGTTAGTTTTCAGTTGTTTTTTAAGGGTGGGTTTTTAATTATTAAGGTGCATGGGATTGGATCATCCGTATAAAAATCTAAACATTATTCATATAACACATAATCTTAAACATTCTCATGTGTGAATTTTGCAAAACAAACACGGGCAAACATTTTTAGAAATTATTCTTCTAAAACAAACACAATCTTTTAAGATGTTGGATATCTATTATTCTATGAAGATTTCATAATCCAACCTCTCCTTAATGTAAAAACACCAAATAGAAACAAACTTGATTTAATTGCACAGCCAACCCATTTTAAAGACCCAAAATGACAAATAACTCAACTTTTGCAAAATGTCAAATGACCTTTTGCTGATGTCACAGATAAGTGAAATTACAAATTTGTCCTTTCTTTTTTCCTCTTCCTTCTTTGCACGATTTTCCTCTTCTTCTCCAACGAAGTTCTACAGCTCCCACATGATTTCCTTGTTCTCCGCAAAGCTCTCCTTTTCCACACCCAATAGCTCCAACTAACGATGTGGGAGAGAACAAAAGTGAGCAAGAGCTTCTCCGCGACCCTGCAACTCCGACCAATGTTGTGCGACTAGAGTGAGAGCAAGAGAGGAAGTGATCTGATAGAGAGAGAGCGAGTGATGAAATGAAGAGAGTGAGAGCGAGACTTACGTGTATGAATTCATTTTGATAATTTCATTCAAACTTAACGTAAAAAATCTTATTTTAAAAAAGTGGGCAGTTTTCATCTTCTCTTTTAAAGTAACTTGATGGATAAGATTAGTCACTGTCAGGAGAAAAAACACTCCAAAACAAAGAAGATTCCGATCATCTTAGAAACTGCTTTTGGTTTGGCCCCCACACGATAAGCTTCAAACTCCTCGATCTCTTCATTTACAGAACAATCGTCATTGCTTGTATCAATGCGACGACGATCTTCCTTTGCTGCTTCAATCGGTTGCTCCAGTTTACCAACCACGCTCTTTTAGGTATCCCACTCTGTTCCCTTTTGCCTATTTGATTTCGAGAAAAATGTTCACAATTTCTTCATTTCATTCGTTTGTTTAATAAATTTCTAATCTACGCGAGAACTAGCAATAGATTTTTCCTTTTTTTGTTGATTTGAATATTGTTCCATGTTGGCTTGTCATTGATGAAGAGGATTCACGTTCTTCAATGAATTGAAAGACATGTGGCTAGAACTTTTGCATGGGGGGTTCGGAAATTAGTGTCTACAAAATAAAGGATTTAATGCTCCTTGTTATATGGTTTTGTGTTTCTAGGTTTTTTTCCTTTTTTTTCTTTTCAGATTTGAACTTCTAACTTCTGTTAGATTATAACCAATTGAGTTTTGATTTCTTTGAAAGATTAAGTAATTGCTTTTATTTATTTATGTTTGTTAAGAAAATGTGTCCCTTCTGGTTGTAATGTCCATGAGTTTGTTTAATTTAATAATTTTTTCTTTCTTTGTGCTTTGGGAATCTCTTTATCAATTCAATAATTGTTTTGGGTTTTTTTTTAAAAAAAAATTTATTGGGGTTGCAATCATGAAGAAAACAGCTTTTGAAAGTTTACATCTTCCATTTTAGCCATTTAGGTGAAAAGGAAAAAGATTTTCAGTATAATGTTAGGATTTTGAAAATGCTTTGGATTGAATTCTATTCTTTGCTTACTACTGGTAAAAAGTGAAAAACTTTCTTTCTTTGAGATTTTAGTATTACCCCATGATGTCGATGGCTTTTATTATTGTACACGGATTTTATGAATGTAATATTGAATTTCCTTTAATATAAATGTAGATTTCATAATATATTCAATTGTTTGGTTCTTTATGATTAATGTCGTGAATGAGTTGTTGTTGACATTGTTCTTAGAGTATTACCTTCTGGAGCTAGCTTCTCAAGTCAAACTTTATAGAGACTCTTAATTCTGTTGTTGCAAAAATTGTCGGAAAATTTGGTTTTGCATGTAGAACTTAGTTCTCAACATACCTGGATTAGGATTCTTTTGCTTGCAGCACCCCGAACACATCGCATATACACTTTTTCGATTATCTTTTCGTCCTCTATCTTTTGCTCTATAATGATGCTGCACAAATGCAACAATCTCTACACTCTTGGACATTTGTGATACTTGTCTAGAAACATGTGATAGGATATTTTTAATATGTGTTAGATTCATGGTTTCGAGTAGTACAGAGGATATCCATCCAATTGTCGACGGATCTGTCATAAGAGATGTGTTGTACCTAGTACAATATATATGACAGATATGTTCTGACAGGCCGAGCCAACCAGTTGTCTTGTGTATTATCAAGCAAGTGAAGTTGACTTCAAATCAGCTTATTTGATTGGTGATACTTCTGATATGTCATGCGGAATGGTCTGAGGAAGGGAAAATGAACTATAATTTAATGAAATTCTAAGAAATTGGTGATTCATGTAGTAGCTTGTGTTAGCATCTCGGTGGCGAGGGCTTCAGATGCATAGAGATACTTTCTAGGGTCCTATTTTAAAGATCCTAAGGTTAAATAAATTTAAAACTCTTGTTGTTTTTTAGAACTGATCTTGCGGTATGCAAAACCTCACCAGGGATTAGCAAACTCTTAGGTTTCAAAAAAGAGAACTGAAGGCAGAAGTTCTGTAGCTTTTGTTGATGTAACAGGTAATGACTGTTTCAGTTTAGCTTAGTATTTGATGTCATTGTATTGATTTTATTAGTTTTACAATACTATCTTCTTCTTTGTAATTGTCTCTCGCAATTACAAATATAGCAATCAGCCTAAAGTATTAGCAGATGTAGCACAATGCAAAAGAATGTGTAGATATAACAAAATTTAGATCCTACTCTTAGTGATAGACTATATCGTTGGTAGAAGTCTATCAGCGATAGGGTCCATCATTGATAGATTTTGCTATATTTGCAATTCTTTAAAAAAGTTGCTATGCACTTTATTATTAGCCTAAAAGTGCTATTCATTGTAATTGCCAACTTTGAGAATACTTCAAGGTCAAGTTCTCTATCTTTCTTGCCCTCCTGATACTGGTCAGGATAGTGTTTGTTTGGGGACCTTGTGAAAAATTGGCTGATACTGCATAGTGCAACTTTGTTGAATGGTCGAGATCATTGACTTTATCGAAGGAGTGCAATCAAGCTCGAAATTGGGACTCCTTGGTTGATGACTAATACTAAACAATACTCTCAAGTGGAATACATGTTGGTTTTGGAGACTACAGCAGAACTGAATTCCTCTACACTGCAATACGGGTCGGTTTTGGAGAATTATCTGTAATCGCGGTCAACCATTTCATTACTTGTATGATATATAGGATGTAGAAAATTCTTGGAATTTTGTTCCAAAAGTTTTAGACTAAAAGATGTTCTGTCCATCTGACAACAGGAGAGCCTATTTTGTTCTGAAGCTGTAGATATCCTTATAGGAAAATTTAAGTTTCTTGACATTCTCATGGTTTTGGTTGATTGATTTCAGGATCCATACTTAAACAATGTCTTATTTGGAAATTTATGAGGAATCTAATCTAGAATGTTACTGTGGAGTACCTGCAAAACTAAGAATGTCTCAGACAGAAAAAAATCCATTCAGGCTATTCTACAACTGTCCAAAGGAGATATCTCAAGTAAGCATTATACAAATTGATATACTCTCTACTTAGTTTACTTCCACTCCTTTATATTTATGTTCTGAACATTGCCAGCAATGTGGTTTCTTTCATTGGGCTGATGAACCCGAACCATGCGATGATAGACACGTCAATGAACTAGACTTGATCCGCAACGTGTGTATTCGTCTAACAGAAAGATTTGACGAAATGGAAGAGGAACATGAGGATGAGAAAGCAGAGTGGGAAAGGGAAAAGGCTGAGCTAACATTGAAACTATCAACTCTGCAGACTCAGCTTGATGATATTCATAATAGAATAAGGATGACGAATGAATCGTTTTCAATGCCTCCTTTTGATTCACTTTCTATTAGGGACGACGACGACGACACGTTAGTTATATATACTTTGTAAATTATGTTGAGTGAAGTGAGAGAATCATGTAGCTATCTATTTTCGGTACGTGTTTGAGCTTTTGTTTAAAAGTTGTGTGCTCCATTCATTTTCTGCTTAGTTTGATACCTAGATGCCCCTAAAAATGCCACTGTTCGATAGCTAAGAGTCTAAGACAGCAGGGGAGGACAAAAGTATAGCTAGTCGACTTCGTTTGGTAACTATTTTGTTGCTTGTTTCGGAAGAAAAATGAGAACATGATGGAAGTTCTATATGAAAATGCTTTTTTTTCTTCACTTAATGTTCCATTCCACCTAACCTATGATTAAGGGTGAATGAGGGAGGATTCTTTTTGTGGATTAAAATAGATATCAAATTGACTTTGATTTTTTTATTTTTTTTTTACTTAAAAATGACATTAAATTTGGCTTTTTAAAAGATTACTTCAACTAACTGATTCAGTTCAACAAAACCAACTACTAAAGTCAACCAGCTAAGTATTGTTCAAAGGGAATCAATTTGATTTGGTTAGATTTGCTGGTAATTTTCAACATTAAAATTGGAATTCAATCACAAAAGCAGAGTTATAATTGTTGTTCAACCAGAAAATAAAAAAAAAATTGCTATAAAATCTTTCCACATGTTAGAAATCACAAAACATATTTAATCATTCAAAATCTACTTGATATTTGGTTTAAAATTTTATACACGACAAGGATTTTAATCATTTCAAAACTAAATCCAAACAAGTTTGAGAGAAACAAAACAAAAGTTAAATTATTAAAAAAAAAAAAATACTTGTGAACTTTGCACTTTATTTTAAAAAATACCTTCTTTTTTTAAATAAATTACAACATTACCTTAGATCAAACTTTTCAAAATTACTCTTGGATAAAAATCATTTAGAATTCGAACAAAAACGGAGACTTGAAAATTCTGAAACTGTCACGCTGTTTCAAGTCATAATTTTTATCTGAAACTTTCGAAGGATTTTTATGGTTTTAAAGATAGAACCTTTATATAAGATTAAGACTAATAAAGAAAATTTCGTAAGAGTATGGGTGTTTTTGAAATAAAGATAAGAGTTCGAGTATTATACATAATATATATATATATATATAATTTAAGCAAAAACAAACAGTTTTGGGCAAAGGTGTTTGAAAATATCTAGAATCTGCAGACAGGTACTATTAAAATGACTGGAATCTCACCACAAATTACAAAACAGAGTTTTGCACAATGTTGGAACAGAGCTACTTCACCAAAAGCCTTTATGATTGAACTTTTGAGTCAAGCAATCAGTGAAAGCCTTTTGGCAACTTGCAAACTAAGGATTATGACCCCTGTGGTTTAGGCTGAAAGAATTTAATTAGGTACTAAAATGTTAAATTAAGTTTTGTAAACTTAATTAATGAATATTTAAAATACTAATTGAATGTAACGACGAATTAAAAATTTAGAATAATTGAAGAGATGACACAAGATGTTTTTAGCGTGGTTCGATTTTCCAACCTATTCTATAAAGTCATGTTTAGAAAATAAGATTAATCAATCAAAGGTTAGTACAATTTACCATCAATATTGTTGACGCACAAAAGAACTCCTTTATTAAGTTATGTCACAATGGTTGATCAACTTCTACTCAGATTGAGTCTTTTCAAATACAAGTTCCCCTTGTATTGTAGATCATCGTTTGAACTCCCTTCAATGGTAGATATATCTTCTCCCAAGACTTGAAAATATTTCTCACAAATATAAAATGATTTATTCTTTTAGAATTTTAAAACACTCTTAACTAAACAAATTTAGAACAATTGAGAGTGAATAAATAAAATGTGTTTTACTAATCTTGTTGTCTTGCCATGCTACAATATTTCATATATATATATATATATTAGAATTGATAAAATAAGAAATATTAAATTTAATTAATCCACAATCAACTCAATTGAAATTAAAGAATATCAATTAAAAAAATGCCAAAACAAGAATATAGCTGTTAGACAATTATATAAGGGAAAATGAAATACAAAATAAAGTTCAAATTTATATTGAAACCTCTTATAACTAGATAAAAAATAATAAATAAAACTTAATTTTTTTTTTTTTTGTCAAAAATGCCAATAACTTAAATTCCTTTCGGATTATGATTTTGAATAGAAAGCAACGGGGAGTTCTGCTAAAGCAACAATAGCTAACTAGCCTATAGTTGTATTAATAATTACGAGGTTTGTGATTTAAATCTCTCTATTTCAATTAGGATGAAAAAAAAGGACAATGAGTTTTAATTCATTTTCATTATAGTATATTAATCCATTTGTAAAAGTATTAACACATACATGTTTGCTAAAGAAAAATGTAAAAAGTTTCAATTGTATCCATAAATTTGATTGAATTATTATTTCAAATGACTCCACTTTCTCACCTATGAATTAGTGTGGGTAGGCTTTCAAATTGATTTGTTCCAACCGTTTTTCTTTTAAAAAAAAATTAAAAAGAAAAAGAAAAAAGACCTTAGAACTTTAATGATGTTTGTTATAATAATTGCTTGAATAGCTTGTATATGTTGTTGAAAGCTCATGTGGGTGCCATCAAAAAGATGGAGAAATTAGTGTGTGATTTCTTTTGGGGTAATGGAGAAATGTCATGTTCTCCAAAAAAAAATAAAATAAAATAAAATAAAACAAATAAAAACAAATAAATAGATAAAAATAAAAAAAAATCCCATTGAAGTATGATAGCCTTAGCTGGGGGCTTTCATCTGATTAGGAACAGTTGAAATGCTTTAAATCTATTATTTGATATTTCGAATGTCTGATTAGCTAACTGGAGTCTAAGGACAACGCCTCTTGAACCTAAGTTGTATACGCATTATATGTTATTCACATTTTTTGGTCTAGGGTTTAGAAAGATATCATATATAATCTTCTAGCCCTATTAGCTCATCTGTATATGTATTATCTGATTTTCTTTTTAATAATAGAATTGCTTCCTCCATTTACCCATGGACATAACTAATACACTTTTAGTGAACTACGTAACTTTTTATGTTGTTCTTTATTGTTTACGCTTTTTTTGCTTGTTGATCTCGTTTATGTCATAACAGGAACAATGTGTCCTGCTCCTCAATGGGTTGTGGAGATTTTCTAGAGAACATGAGGCTCTTTGGAGGTAAGGTAAAGCCAAAGTGAAGACCTTGGTTTGATATCACTAAAAATAGTGAAAGTTTTTAAAGTTTTTTTTTTTTTTTTTTTTTTTTTGTGAGGTTCCAAGTGAATAGGGGTAGTTTAGTCATATTCGTTTTTGGAAGGATATTTGAGTAGGAAACTCCACTATGGCTAACAAGTTTCCATATTTGTTATGTAATAAATGAAGGGGTTGTAGATAGATAGGTGTAGTCAAAACTACACCTAATCATTACCTCTTAAGAAGAGAGTTGTTTGACTAAGAGATTATAAGATTGATCGAGGTCCTTAAAAAGAAAATAAAGTTTTAGTCTTTCATTACTTTGTGTGGCAACACATCCCATTCATAACTTCTTAGTGGCGCAAAAATAGAAAATTCTCTTGGAATTATAGCTTGTTCTATTCAAATGAATAGGAAATCGGTTGTAAAGCTATTTTGTTTGTACTCCTCCATTGGAGGGGTTTCCTCTCCTCCTTGCCTTTAGGTTGTTTCTTTTTTAGTCTTCTTTTTACAAAACATTGTAACATACTTTTAGGTTAAAAATCATTTCTAATTCTTAAACTTTTATAAAAGTAACAATTTAGTCCTTGAACTTTGGTTCGTAACGATTTAGTTTCTGAACTTTTAATTTTGTAACAATTTAGTCCATAAACTTTACTATGTAATAATTTAGTTCTTGTACTTTAAAATTTGTAACAATTTAGTCTTTATTGTAGAAAATAGTGTTAAGATTTAATGAGATTTCTTGCATAAATGAATCGATAAACAAATTAGAGACTCAATATTTTTGTAAAATACAAGGTCTACAACATAAAATAAAAAAATTAACATCTAATTTTGATAATTGTTTTTACGTTTGGGACTAAATTGTTACATATTTGAAAGTACAATGACTAAATTGATACATATTAAAGTTCGATGACTAAATTGTTACAAAATTGAAAGTACAGGAACTAAATCGTTACAAACCTTAGGGACTAAATTGTTACTTTCATGAAAGTTTAGAGACCAAAAGTATTTTTTAACCTACTTTTTATCTTTTAAATCCAACATATCCAACACTAACTTCATGCTTCCACATAGTTGTAAGCAACTATTTTAACAACAACTCATTCAAAACTAAGTTTAGATTTTGCGGTTTTTTTTATAGAGATTAGGGCATGAAATTCTTTAAATCAACATGGTTTTCAAAATAAATAATAGAATGGAGATGAAGATAAGAATTCAGATTCGTTTTTACTATACGTTTGACGGTAAAAAGTGATATGGTCTAAAAGTATTACTTGAGTAGGGAATAGAGTCAAACTAGTCCAAGCAATTTCACACTCCTAACATGAGACTAGAAATTTATGTTTTCAAAATATATTATAAAAAAATTATCAATTAACTATAATTCAAATGCCAAAATGAGCAAGAACATAGCTCACCTGACATAATACTTGTACTATCAATCTTGTGAAATAATTTCAAATTGGTAACGTAAATTCTATTTAAAAAAAAAAATCAATCATCAAACAAATACAAACTCTCTCTCAAAATAAAAAATAATAATAAATAAATAAATAAACAATCTACCAAATAATCCAACGGACTAAAACTGAGGACACAGGCTAACTATTGTACACCACGCAGCTCCGAATTGCCTTGAAACTAAAACCCTCGCAAAGCCCCAACACTGTTACTGTTAGCAACCGCACAACAATCACAGCGTAGAATCGGAGAAGACGATGGCTTGGCGCTCTGGATCGCTTTCTCGGACGCTAATGTCCACTGTCCGCTCTTCATCTTCCAGGTTAACTTCATCGGCTCCTCAACTCCGCCCGCCGCCGCTCGCTGCTCCTCGCCGCCTTCCGGGCCGCCATTTCTCTGCTGCTTCCAGGTTCCCTCCCTCAAAGCCCCCTAACATTGCTCTGTTGTGTTGCGAAATTGAAAATGCTAGCGATGATTGTTTTCATTTAGTGCCTAGTTGTTCCGTTACCTTTTTTCGTGGTTGATTGATACTTAACTGGCAGGGAATTATGCTTTACAATTTTTTTGCAGATTTGAGATCTCGAGAAAATTTTGTTGTTTTGTAGTTTGATTATCTGATAAGAAATTGGAGAGAATTATCAGAGCAAAGATATATTAGATATATGGATGGTTCTTGATTATAGATTTGTTGGCCTTTCGTTTCATTATTTAACGCCTGCTTTCTTGCGGTTACTTGTAGAAAGTAGATGAAATGGAAGTGACCTCTTCTACTCTATTTCCTCCCCTATGACCACGGAATATGTTATTGATTGAAACTAGTTGGCATATTGTTAGGGACAGCGTGCACCCCACATATCTTCTGTAATTGTATGACGTTGTCCACTTGGACAAAACTCTCATCATTTTGCTTTCAGTTTCACTCAAAATATTTCATACCATTAGATATAATTATACTTGCTTATATACCCATGATTATCCCTTGTCTAGCAACGTAAAACTTTGGTCTCATTTCCAACACATGATTTTTGGATAAGAAGAAATTGGCGTAACCATAAATGTGGAAAGTTATTTTAGGTAAAATTTTAAGTTTGTTACTTGAACTTTTAAAGTTGTGTCATCCTTAAACTTTTAGTCTCATCTCTGATCGATCTCGAAACTTTAAAAAATGTCTTATAAGTTTTTAAATTTTGAATTTTATACTTAATAGATCTTTGATCTTCTAATTTTATGTTTAATAGAATTCTGACTTATGAAACCAAATGTCAATGACTCATTGACGCAAAATTGAAATTTTAGGGACTTTTTAGACACTATTTTAAACTTAGACCTAACATCAAAAGTTCAAAACTTATTAGATTAGATACAAGACATCAAACCTATTAGACACACCATTAAGTTCTTGTTGGCTGTATATCATATTGACATTTTTCTTTCTTTGTCATATATGATACGTATCTTTCCAATTTATTTTTATGAAGAAAATATAATTTCTCTAATAATGGAAATTTTTGGGTGATCCGTTTGATATTATATGTAATTCTGTGTTTCTTCTTACGTTTACTGGTTTTTTATTGTTTTCATACTCTAGGAGCTTGGGAGAATTGGGATGCGTACAATCATTTTTGCCAATTTACAGCATGACAGCAGCTTCCTGCCTAACATCCCACCTCACTGTTAATGTTAGGGCTTTTTGCGAGTTGTCTCATGGTACCTTCTGCCGTACTTGTCAAGATCGCTAGTGGTCGCTTTGTGAGTCTTGCTTGTTCTAGGACACGCTATAATATGCACAGTATCGTAAATTCTCTCTCTCTGATTGTTGTTACTTGTCAGCGGCCTAGATCCTAGGGATGCATTTCAATGGTTAAGTTTGCACAGCAATGGTTTCTGTTTGTGGAATGGAAGGTAAAAGTAGTCAAGAACACTAAGCCTAGGTGATTAGCTTCTCCCACACATAGCATTTGATTTTGGTTGATAAGATCTTAATAAGGATTTGGGATTGAATTGATGAGCGGGAGTGGGGAAGATGGATGGTGTTCAAGGACATTCACTCATACTGGTTTTTTTTTTTTTTTTTTTTTGTCCTCTTGTGCTTTTGATTTTTGAATAATACATTGGATCATAGTATTTTCCAACTTATATGGAGACTGGGAACCAGGAAATCTAGCAGCTTGATCTTTGATGGCGATTGGCAGAAAAGTTGCAATGCTAGTGTTAATTTATAGTCAAATTTAAATAATATTTTGTGCCATCATAATTTCGAGAATATGAACACAATGATTCAAGAAATGGAAATGGAGTGGAAACTTTGGGACCACTTAGAGTGTGTCTTTTTTTTTTTTTTTTTTTTTGGGGGGGGGGGGGGGGGGGTGTTTTGGAATGGACAAAATTTTGAACTATGAGATGTATGTGCAACTTTCCATACATCTTAACCTCCTTGAATTTAATGGAATTTATTTTGCCACACGTTATCTATTATCATAATAGTTGCAAGTAAAATTGAAAACCTATGATCACAGGACTACCTCAACTCAACTAGAGTCTATAAGTTTCTTGTATTTTTATATTATTGCCTCTTTCTCTGCTAAGACAAAATAGTGAGAATTTCATGCTTATTTTGAGCACTTGCAAGTTATAGCCTAACATTATGTGTAAAAAATTTCTCCATCTGGCTGATAAATCAAGACATCACGTTAGGTGTTTGGTCTCTGTTTCATGGGTTCAATCAATATCGTTGGCTTGTATTTTAGCAAATGAACACTTAGAATATAAATATATGATTTAGTTTATTAACTTTTTTATTGCTACTCACAGCTGCGGTGTCCCTTTCAGGTACTTAAATTTCAATGGGATTAAACACAGCTATGTGCGGCAATATGCGGGTGCAGGGGACTCGTGAAGAGTTGATACTTCCGGAGTTTATCCTTTGGAAATAGGATAAAAGTGTTCTTTATTATATTGTTGATCAGAACAGGGATTAAAACAATTGCTACATGTATCATCGAGCTGTTGTTTCTTGCTCATCGTTACTACGTCTGTCTTTGATTTACTATTTATAAAAAAAAAAAAAAATTGTTTGCCGAAAGTCTCAATCAAATAGCCATCGAGCATTGGATCGATACTAAATTTTGAATTTGCAGAAGTTGCACTAACACTTGCTAATTTGCAGAGGTTTGGACAGGTTGCAAGGAAACCTTGATCTCAGTAGCCGTCCTAACTTTTGGATCCGCCGACACCTTTTTCCATTTGGACACGTGACTATGTAAGTATTGCTGATGTTTGTTGAATTCCAAATTTGAAACTTTTCTTTTTCTTCTCTTTGGATGCGAAACAAAACTTCTATTAACAAAAGGCCCTACAAATGGGGCAGATAAAATATCCTCTACCGAGCCAATGAGATTAAGGAAAAGACTCCTGATTGGTAAAGATTTGTATCAAATCACCATTACAAAAACCTTTGATAAGGGACACCAAGCAGATGAGAAAAATAACTGGATCCTAGAAAATCTCATGACCCAACTCAACCCCTTGAGATTCTTGGATTTCTCTCATAAACTAGACTAGAGCCATTACTACATTAGTCTAGATGGTTCTCTAATGCCCATTGAGACAAATCCCCATCACACTATATGGAGAATACACCAACCTATCCAAAATTTGGAGGAACTTATTCTAGCATAAGGCTACAAACGGGCAGTGAATAAAGAGATGAGACTAATCCTCCGCATCCTTCACCACCTAGGGGAATAACATATAGTGAGTTAGGCAACCTCTGGTGAACTCTACAAGTGCTAAACCTTTTTTAACAAAGACCCAAATAAAAAAATTTCACCTTTTTAGGAACTTTAACCTTCCAAATGAGACAGCTACCAAACTTCAAGCTTATAACAACCACAAGTGTTGTAAAACTTTACGTTTTTAGGCAACCTCTTTTGAACTCTACAAGTGCTGTGATTTGTCAAGTATAAACCGGCTGTATGGTGATTATCCTTTGAAAACTTCTTAGATAAAAATGGATTGGGTAGTTATCGTTGAGTTAGGAAACTGATTGAACAGACGGTATGAAAAGGTGAATGAGATTGTTCAGAAATCTCATTCTCTGAAGTAAACATTAGTTTAGTTTGACTAAATGGGTCTTCTTTTGGATGGAAATATGAGATCTTACATGAGTTTTTGTTGAGAGAGAGAGAGAGAGAGAGAATCCTCTTATGGATTCCTTTACTATTACAGGGAAGTGGTAACTTGTCGCTTTAGGAGGTCATTCTGTCAAGAGCCAAAGGGCAATTGAATTAAATGGCTTCTTAATGCTACTCCAACTGTACTTACACAGGGTCTACCATTATATGTCTTGAAAAGAGAAAAGTTTAGCTAAAACAGTAGTGCATAGTGGTTGTTTGGTAGGGAATTTATATTATATTTTATATTTTTACGTTCACTAAACTGTTTAGTGTATATGCATTTGCCTCATGTATTTTTTAAAATTGTTTTCGAATTCTAGAATTCAGAAGTGCAAATTTAACATATTTATGTTTTTATTATATCTATATTTTGGATTTGAAATTTAAAAACGATAGTATTTTATGTAATAAATTTCTATAATGCAATATATTATAAATTATATGATAATATAAAATAATAATATGTAAAAAAAATTGTAATGTAAAATTTTTTCATAAATTAATTAATAATAGTTTTACTCAATCTAATACTTACTTGGTAATTACAACTAGTTTTATGATTTATAAATATATTACATCAAACATATTTTGAACAATGGATTAAATTTAGATCTTATTACTTTAGGCCCCGTTTGGTAACTATTTGGTTTTTTATTTTTGAAATTAAGCTTATTTCTTTGTATTTTCTTACAATGGTTTGCATATTTCTTGAGTAAAAAGTTGAATTCCTAATTAAATTTCAAAAAGAAATTTAGAGGTGGAAGAGGTGTTGGAAGCTTAATTTTCAAAAACTAAAAATCAAAAATCAAAAATCAAAAATCAAATGGTTATCAAACCGGGCTTTATTTTTTTTCAAATTCCTGTTTTTAAATTATCTGATTTATTCTTGTTATTTGCTGTGAAGTTTAGATTAGATTGAGAATATTAATGGGTAGACATATTTAGCAAGAAAAGACAACTTAGTTGCTTTACTAATCAGCAAAGAATTCTTAATTAAGAAAAGAGGGAATTGATGAAAGATGTCAGTTAATCTGAATTTGGACCTATATGTGTTGATGATTATGAATAAGTTGTAAGGTCCTAAAGTGAAATAAGTGGCCTTAGAGACCAAATCCAATGAAATCAGTGACAAGACAATCATTTGGATGTGTTATTGATTGGTAACTGTTGAAGTGGATGGTTAATGTAGATAAAGTATAGTAGGTTTTTTTGGCTTGTGGTGATGCCTATTTTTCACCAATAATGTACTGAAGCAGTCAGATTCTAATTTGAGCAAGGAGAAAAGCACCCACATGAAGAAGTCTATTTACACACTTCCTTTTAAAGAGAAACCAAATGGCATTTTAACCCCTTTTTGTTACCATTTTTACTATTATCCTATATCTATGTGTGACACCATTTTCATCTCCAACAAAATATCAAAGCAAAAAAGCACTAACAAATATCACACACCACCACCCCCACTTCTCAGTTGTCTAAGTTGTCATTATGATCATTACTATGCTTCTGCTGCTGCATATGACATTGCTGAAACTCATCTCATTCAAATGCCTTCTTATTATTGTTGTTATAACTTAGGATGCATTTAGAGTGGCACCATTTTTTTTACCATCTATTTAATTGTTTAATCACAGTTTGTTACGGGACAAATTCTTCTATTTCTTTCTTTTTATTCATTTTTCTTTTGTTGTATAGTTGAAGTATCCGGTAAAAAAAATGAGTGCAACTAAGAAACCAACCAAAATTTTGGTCCTTATTTAAAGTAGAAAGTTACAGTTTTTTTTTTTTTTTTTTTTGGGGTGGTATCCATATCTTTAAATGGATAAAAGAAAGATTGTAAATATTTGGATTACCGTTCTTTAAAAATTATTTTTGTCTTTTTGTCTTTTGTCTTTTTTTTTTTTTTTTTTTTTTGTCTTCGGTTTTGGTTTATTTATATAAGTGAATGGCTTTTAAATATAAATTATATTTCTCAATTCTTGCAAGTTTGTGTTTATCTTTATGAATATTTAGATTTAGTATACACTTTTTTAAATTTTAGTAGGTAACAAACATAAATTTAACACATCAAAAGCATTATGTTTAATATATATTTAACACGTCCAATTGAACACACTTTTTAAAATTTAACCAATATTTATCTCAATTCATATCGAAAAATATATTTGAGCTGTGGCTCGATTTGTTTTGCAACTTGCATTGAGTTAGCTTAGTAACCAAGTAGTGGTTTAAGATTGATTGGAAAGGCAGCCTAGCCACCTTTTCCCAAGCTCAAAGATCGTTCGTATCTCTCATGATTTTTGTGAGATTCCCTGAGAAGCTTCTGATATATATATATATATAAAAAGAAAAAAATCTATTTTACTTACCTACTCAAAAGCAAGCTCTAAACTAAAACTTGAGACAAAAAGTGGAGTTTTTTAGTCTTGACAGTTAGTCAGTTTATCGAGTTGCTTGGTCGTGAGGCCTATAATATAAAGTTTTAATAAGTTATTTGATATTTTTTAGTCGTAGGTCTATGAACTTCTTGAGCAAAACAGAGAGTGGAATTAACAACTCTTACTCCTTAGACCAAATGCCTTCAAATGATTTGGATGTGTTGACTTGGTGGGTAAAAATAATTTGAAAAAAAAATGCTTTCTATACCTATAGTCTAAATAATAGATCTAATTACACAATTGTCTAAACGTTCTTATTTTTTACATGAATAATTTAATGGATTATTATTTTACATCGTCTAGCCCAATTTACTTTTTTACCGCTTCTTACCATTCACTTTTTTTAATATATATATACCAAAAAAAAGAGCATGTAAGTGATGTTTTTTGCAATTATTAATTGAATATCCAAAATGATTTTCTTTTCAAAGCCTTCACAATCTATCCAAAAAAAAAATTAAAATTGTTGCCTTCGTAAATGAAAGCAAGAATTGACAAGAAGTTTCAAAGGAGAAAATATGGTATATTTGATATATACAACATTATATATTTAAATTTTTTAGAAATAAACCAGGGTATATTTGATAAATGTATGAATAAGAAAATTTTTACAATATATGGTCTTATATACCGAACAATATATATGTAATGTATATTTACATTTTTCAATATATTTGTAATCACGCAAAAAAATAAACCGTAATAGAATGGGTTTGGTTGTAATATAATCCAAAACTCGCGTTTGGATTGAGCGTCTTGGGTCTGATTTGTAGTATTAAACTAATTCTGTTCGACAGTTTTTAACCAAACCCTCTTTCCTGCTATTTTCACGTTTCACGATCTCATTTCCGTTTCGCCCTCGATACTTCACGCATTTCAACACTTTTCTGGTAATCTCAATTACATTCCCCCTCCCAAACAGCCCCTAATTTCACATCACAACCAAAAAGAAAGTTGAAATTAGGGTTTATTTGTTCCTCAATTATTGTTTTTTTTCCATCCCACTTATACATGTGTGTGTCTACGGCAATGTTTGATTTTCTCATGTTTGTTTAGAAAATTTTAGCATAAGTATTAGAATTCCATAAGCACCAATGGAAAGGTAGTTTTTCTTCTTGAAAATAATTGAAATGTAGTGTGAAGAATAGAAGTCAGGTCACATAAGTATGACTCTTCTTTTACATTTAACAAAGGTGATGAGGATGGAAGATGGAAAATTTTGAACTCTTGATCAGTTCTTTATAAAACCTAATTCTTTTTCCAGTTACGTTGTTCTATAGAAGTAGGCAAATATCATTCCGAGAGTCAACAATGGAAAAGTTTGTGACCTGACTAAACAATAATGAGATGACCAAACTAAGAAAAACTTTAGTTGGTTGATTAGGCCATGGGTTTGACCTATGAATTGACTACTCAAATCTGATCCAACTAGAAAGGTGCCTAAGATTTTCAATTCATAGTTTGATTGGAAATGCTTCCTAGTGTAGTCTCTTAAAATTATGCACTTTTGGAGGGGGGGAAATAGAAGTATTTTCAATCATACTTTACCTTATGTTTTGTGCTTTTCCAGTTTCCACAACATTTATGCCTAGAAAAAAGATGCAAACAAGTTAACTTATCCAACATAAGCCATGGAATAAATATTTATAAGTGAAAAACTTCAGCACCAACATACACGAGGAAATGCTAATTGACTAGATTGATGTGATATCAATTTACAAGATTAAAATTTACCAGAGACTCTAAGCTTTTGGGTTTTCTGCATAATAATCTGGAGTCTGTCGCAGATGACGCTCGGATCGTTATAGGCTGCAGAATCAGACGGGTATCCTTTCTGCATATCAATTCATTGATTCAGATAATGTTCATGGATAAAAGCATCATCAAATTGTATAAGACAACTGAAAATATGAGCTTTTGGGAGGAAGATATGGAGACTGTTGTGGCAAGAATAACTGTACTATCTGCTCCTGTAACATGCACTCTGGTATTGCTTTTTTTCTCAGTTTCGTCTGATATGTCAGTGCATAATATTATGATTTTGTAATCAAAATCAAACAAAAATAAAATTTTATTGATGCATAAGCAAGTTGCTTATTTAGCTTTTGACATGGCACATACACACTACACATCCATGGACATAAAAGTTTCTTGTACCTAAATGAGTTTGAGTTCTGAAGATAACATTTCCAACGTCACATAGAGATTTTTTAAATAGAAAGCTTGAGCACGTACATTAATATTCCTTTTCAAGCTAATGTTTTCCACATGCTGATTTTTTTTTATATGTATAACTAGGAGTTGGAGTTTTGCTCCCCTATACCTGGGCACCGCAGACCTGGGAACATCAAGGATTTTTGGAATTAATCTCACCCGAAGACTCAAACATGGAACCTCTAAGCCGATATGACCAAGAGATTCTAAGCCCTTGCCAATGCAGCTGCCCCATGAGGGCACAGGTTGATATTATTTAGAAAAATAAAATTTAGGACTAATATTTCATATTTTGAGTTTTTTTTTTCGAAGGACTAATATTTCATATTTTGAGTTTAACATCTTCCCCTAACACAACAAGCAAACTTTAGCATGCAATAGCCAATGAACTCTTACTTCAGCAAGAGCTTGAAACGTAGCCTCTCTCCAGCAACTTTCTCGAAGAATTATTGGATTTTCACTGTTGCTAAATATGCAATGCATACGAGTGTCCCTCAGTCTCATGAGCACTCCATCAACTCTAAGCTGTAGAACCAAAGTCAGAGAGAAAGAAATGGTTAGCCAAAGAACTAAAATTGTACTCCCCTAAGAAGCACAGACACGGATACGAGACACCGATACGATACGACACGACACGGACACGGCGACACGCCATATTCTAAATATCTAGGACACGACACGGCAAGGACACGTTTATTAAAATATACATTTTTAAAAATATATATCATTTTCATACCAAAATATGATGCATTTATATGCTTAAAAGACTTACCTTGATGTATTTCACACTCAAAAGTTATTATTATTGTCATATATGTGTCTTTTTAGTCTACTCAACAAGTGTTCAATGCATGTCTAACACATTTGTTACACTAACGAGTGTCCGATGCGTGTCCAACAAGTGTCGAAGTGTCAGAGTGTCCGACACGTGTCGGACACGGACACGCTAGCCAAACTAAAGTGTCCGTGCTTCTTAGGTACTCCCCATTGATATCCTCAAAGTTCTCCAGTTGTCCTATTACTCTCTCATAAAAAATGCTAAGACAATGATGAGTGGGCGAAAATGGCTTAAAAATTCTTAGAAGAATGATGATTAAATATTCAAAAAATCAAGAGTGATAACTTACCCAGAAACGTAAAAGAAGAAACCAACCACTTGGCATGACTCTCTGGAAATTCAAACAAAAAAATGTAAGTCCCTGGTGAGACCTTAGTACTTTCACAAGAACATTATTCATACTAGTAACATCATAATTTGGTAACTAACCACTTTAACTGTTAAAAGTGATATGCCATTGTCAGCCAGCTCATCCTCGTACAAGATTACCTGTTAAGTTCCAAGTACAGTTAGATCAGGGAAGGAAAGAATATACCACGAAGGGAGGACTTAAATAAAACAGAAAAAAAAAAGGAGGGAAAAATTCAATTTATACCCCCATAACCTTGGGACCTGTATCAATTAAAATCTCATAATAATAATAATTGTATCAGTTTAAGACCTAAACTTTCATGAGTGAATCAATTTAGCCCCTCCAGTAGTGATTTATAACTATCTTCATGTAATTTTATTTAAGTTGAACTCACAATCACTAAAATAAAATTATTCTTCCCTCAAAATCCTACTAAAATAGCAAATAAACTGACACATAATTCTTCTTCAATAAGTCGAGAAAAATAGAGAAGGACAATAAGATGAAAAACTATTCATATTCATACTAATAAGAGGATAGGCTCCAAAAGGAGTATAAATTGATTTTTACCCCAAAAATAAGTCTAAATTTATTCACTTATGAAAGTTTAGAGTTTCAATTGATAAACTTATTAGTTTGGGGTATAGGTGATACAACCTCCAAAAGGAGTATAAATTGATTTTTACCCCCAAAAAAATTGAACACACAAAATGTTCGTGTATATTTCTATTTATATGCTCTGACATATGTCATACTTCCTACCTCATCATAGAAGAGGATAGGCTCCTTTAGTGAGAGTGAGACTAAATCAATTTTCTCCTTGCTGTCCTCCCAACAGAGACCATTGCCTTCTTCACATGTTTGCTCTCTTCCATGCTGATCATAATAGAAAATACTAGTTACTGATACAGCAATCGCATTCTTCAGTTTAGAAATTAAATGCCCTTGCAATCACATTCACGGTTCAAATTGATGCTCAATGTCAATGCACCAACGGAGGGGCAATAAATAAGAAAATTTCAACTAGGTGAAAATATTAATGGGTCAGAAAATGCCCAACCCAACAAAAGATATTCGAGAACTCAACTCAACCAGAAACTGCCGCTACCACAGATTTAAAGGGCAAAAGAATCTACCTTCTCTGTATCTGCTGCTTCAATCGTTTCACTTCCACAATATGGCGTCGTAAATGTATAATCATAATCCAATATCACCTGTTGGGAAGGTTTGCTGCAATTTCATAAAATTGTCAGTTCCTACAATGATATATTCTATCTATTAAGTAGAAAAAATTTCAGCAGATGTGGGAAATATATATTTGAATATACATTGCAAAGTAATGTATAAATATAACAATGACTTCTTGACATAAATCTGTTAATACTTGCGATTCATTAGCTCAACAAGAAATAAAAATTGCTGTTACCTTCTGAATTTCCATTTTGCAGCTGCAGGAACCTCAACAGGAGGCAGAGCTTCCTTTTTCCACCCAGTTAGAGCATCAAAGGCATTAAAATAAATTTGAACTCCAGTTTCCATATGTTTGAGAACTAACAAACTGTCACCGAACACCATCTCTGGCAAGTGAGACGTTTGAAGTTTCTGTTCCCATCTGGCAAGCAGATTGAGTGACATTATTCAAAGTGGAACTGTTAATCTACATATTTGTGATTCTTGCATGTGCATGTCTAGGAGATCATCTCAATTGAAACTACAATGGATAAAGGTACTCATTAACTTCAAGCAACAACACAAGAACATCCAACAATTCGTCCGCCCTCAGTTTCATTTCCTATAGAACTTAAAACTGATTACTACGTCCTCCCAAAAAAATACCTCTGTCTGAATAGGAAATGATCCATGGACGTTCTATTCATGATTAAGAACAACATTATATCATCCAAAGCCAGAAACCTAAAGAAATAGTAGTTCAAAATAATGCTCTATAGAGTATATGACATGGAAGGAAGTTATCGCTTGGCAATTAAAACAACCGTTCAAGGTTTAAATTTTTTCAAAGAAATATCATAGTCAACAGTTATCTTCCGTCGCAAGCCGATAAATCTATGCTCAGAAATTGAAACTGAAGCACTACTGAGGCTAACGATGCATTTGAATGACAGTGATCACAAGAAATTCCAATTTAGGAAAGGGAAAAGCGGACTCCAAAGCAGGATAAACTCTTTGATTTCATACGAAAATCCATTTCCAGACTTTCGTGAAGTAGAGAAGTTCAATTTAGAACGACGGAATATTCTTTCAAAAATCAGTAACAGGTATCATAGATAGAGAAGGAGAGAAAAAGAAAGTACTGTTCGAAATTGGAGGAGGTAAGAATTGAACGCTTGTGAGTCTCGATCTCCCAACCATGTATACGGAGACCTCGCCGTCCGTCAGGCAGGAGCTGAGCTCCGGCGGCTTTCAATTCCTTCTCGTCTGGTTCAACCTCCATTACAACACGCAATCGGCGGTGGTAGACCTTGGACTTGCTCCTCTATTTCTTCCTCTTTCGTGCGTCGCGTTCGGCCAGTTTGACGAACAATGGGTCGTCGAGTTCGGGTCGGGTTGAAGTGGGTCCACCTTAGGGCTTAGGCTTCCTAGAGACAATGTCTCCTAAACCAGAAATGAAGCTGTTTTTTTTAAATGTTAGAATAATATTAATGATGTGTTTGGAATACTTTTCACATGTTTAATTTAAAAATCAAATTATTTTGAAAGAAGGACCGTGTTTGACAATCACTCACTATAAATTTTAAAAACTATTAGTGTAAGGTTCTTATCAAAAGTGTTTAAATAAACGGGCCCTAATAATAATCGTGAGAATTTGAACATTTGAGTGTTTGGCTCACAAACATGAGTTGAGTTGAGTTGGTATAATATACCAAATCAATGTTTAGCCCACCAACTTTAAATGTTGGTGGAGTTGAGTTGGTATATTTTACTAACTCGTTCAACTCTCTCTTCTTCCAATGTTTTCAATGGCTCCAGCTATCGGCAACTGTGGCAACTACCAAGGCCACACTCTAGGACCAATTCCAAGCTCCAACAACCACCTCTAATGACAAATTTGACGACCACCTTCGCTCAACCAACTCTGAAGACCAATTCGAGCTTCAATAGCCACCTCTGACAAACAAACTCTGATGACCAACTTTGACAACCACCTTCGTGCGACCAACTCTAGGCTCCGATAACCATCTCCGACTTCAAACTCCATCGAAGATCACCTTCAATGATCAACTTCGACGACCACCTTCGCGTGACCAACTCTGGCTCCAACAACCACCTCTAACGACAAACTCCAGCAACCAACTTCAATATTACCTTCATGTGATCAACTTCAGGCTTCGACAACCACCTTCGACTACAAACTCCAGCGAAAATCATCTTCGATGATTAACTTCGATGACCACCTTCGTACGACCAACTCTGTGCTCCGACAACCAACTCTAATACCAACTTCATGCAACCAACTTTAGGCTCCAATAACCACCGCTGACTATAAACTTCGGAAAAAATCATCTTCAATAATCAACTTCAACAACCACCTCCGACTATTATAAGACTGATGACTATTAAAATATGTTGTAAGGTTGTTGATTATATAAATAATAGTATTTTTGTCTCCGTTTAGTGCAATATTTATGAATAAAAATTGTAAAATATATCTTTATTTAATTGAATTCATATATCAAATGAGTATTAATAATGTATGGAAAAGTATATATATATATATGTAGTTAAAAAGTATGTAATAAATAAAAAAACAAAAAAAATCATAAACCGGAGATTTTTTTTCTGAAATACTTTTTAGCGTGAACTAGTGAAAAATGAAGATTTGTTCTCTGATGATCTACTAAATCTGGAGGAATTGAAAGTGAAATTGTTGAAGAAATATGGTGGCATTCCATAGGTTACTAAGATGATGGGGGGATTTAATTAAAAAAATTATGACAAAGGAAAAATACAGAACAACAAAAAGAAGAAGAAGAAAAAGAAAAAGAAGAAAGGCTAAAATTCATGGAAAAAAATTAGGAATCAAAAGTGTTGATTTCTTTTTGGTTTCCCATTTTATTTAACAATACTTTGGACCTAAAATACAAACATATAAACTCTACATACATCATATCTCAACTCACAACTCAGCAAGTTTAGAATCGTACCAGTACACTTGAATGTCAATTGAGCTATGCTCGCTTTTGCCAAATGGAAACAAAGTTATTTTCAAGTGAAGTATAAATATTAAAATTTATATTGATATAAAATATCAATATAAAATAATTAAAATGATATGTCTACTTTAATTATTATAGCTGGAAGAGAATTTTGATCAATATCAAAGCGCGATTTATCAAATTTAAGGCCAAGAATTAATTATTGTGTCCCTAAATTAAAATTTGGAGACAAACAAATGACAAATTAAGAGATGTATGTGTCTTCAATCTAGCCAATTATCAAATTCAACCGTGATTGATTAAGCCTAGACAACGGTAGATTAATTTGGCTAGATGCTCAATTAGGGCTGAAATTATAAGTTGGATCGGATCGAATAATTAAAGTCGCTCAAGTCCAAAGTCTAACCCAATTCAAGTCTATGGTGGAAATTTAGGTCTAATCCCATAAAAACTCATGGATAACCTCTATAAATAGGGCTCTTACCTTCATTTTTGGGTTGGAAGAATTGACAACAAAGTGTTAAACTCTTGAGACTTGAAAATAGAAGCCCTGAAGTTCTCTCTCTGAAGCTCTAATCAATCTCAATTACAATCTCTTGAAGATTGAAAACTTGGAAGACTAAAATTTCTTTGAATTTTAGAAGGCTGAAGCTCTGATCTTAAGATTACAACTTCTGGAAAAACAAGTACTTAAAGTTTAAACTTCATTCAACGTTTCAAAGAAAGCATTAAACAGATACAAATAATATGCCTACTTATACTACAAATCAATACAAATTCAAGTTTATTCAACAAACCAGATTTCGACAATAGTTAAATCTTAATAATATAGTATCAATTTATCAAACACCATAATAGATTTTTTCAAGTTTAAAATTGAAAATTTACCAAACACTATTTCTTAATTATTTTTAAGTTAAAAGATATTAATAATTTTTTTTAGTTTAAGGGTATTTTTTTAAACGAAATACTAACCTTTTCGTCCAAAAACTAATGATTTTTTTTATTAGAAGTTTAATGTATTAATGAAACTTTTGAAAGTTAATGATGTTTTTTACCCAAAGTACAAAGTTAAGAGTATTTTCTATAATTTAGGTTATAAAATGTCTTCCTTTCTGTTTTTTTATTTTATTATTATTCCTATTATTTGATATAGGTTCGAGTCTCCGAGATGAAATATTAAAAAGGTTAAATTATTATGTTCTTTTAAGTTAGAAATTGAAATTTATTAAACACTATCCTTATTTTATGTTACAATACTCCCAACAATTATTTTCAATCTCAAACTAAGTCTTAAGCGAACCTATTTTTATTTGGGATTTTAAAAACTTTTGATAGGTTAGATTATAAAATATATATATATATATATATATATATATATATATATATATATATATATTATTCTCGAACTTTCTTCAAACAAAAGTACTCATATATTCTTAAAAGTTGCAATATTATCTCTAAATTTTCATAAATCTTCAAAACTTTACTTTTATAAAATTTATAAAGTTTCAAACAAAATTTCTTTTAAGTCATTGCACATGGAATGTACTATTACAACTTTAAAAATATAGGAATATTTTTAAACAAAAGCCTTCTATTCCAATTCCTTTGGAGGCGGAGTGACTAATTCACGAGACATTTGTTCTCTTTTCAAGTTGCAAAATTTTTACCAACGAGAACAAAGATATAGCCATCTAGGTAGATACCGTAGAAATGGAATACCATGAACAAAATGATTTTTTTTTTAATCTTTATAATTAAAAGCATATTTGAAAGTAATTCTAACTATTATTAAAATCACTTCAATCATATTTAAAATTACTCCAAAGCATATTTTTAATGACTTAAAATTAGTTTAAATATTTAATTTTATACTTTTAATTGCAATAAAATATGTTTTAAAGTGATTTTGAAAATAACAAAAATGATTTTAACAATTTTAATATTACTTCCAAGCATGTCCTAAATTAAGTATAAAAGGGTTCGACACATTAAAATGTTGACATGTTGCTGGATATTTAATACTCTAAAAATAAGATATTTTTTATGAGAAAATAATTTTTCTTTATTAGAAGATTGAGATTTTATGTAAAATCTGATTTTGTAATTTGATTAGTTTTCCCTTACTAGATTTGATTTCATTAGTTCTAAAACTAACCTAAACAAATAAAATTACAAAATTTAAGGCCACTTCCCCAAAGAAAAAGGTAATAAATCAATGAAAATCTAAAAAGTAGACTCCACTATGTTTCCATGTATCAATCACATCATAAATATAACAAGTTCATAATTCTAAGTTAACATGATAAAAAGTAATGCAGTTTGCAATTGAGAATCTATCAATGAAATCTCATTACGAATTTATAAACGTGGCCTAAGAGTAATTAGATTAAGACGATTAGTTTTTGTAATTTTACTAGATTGACACAAAATTAAAAGTTAAATTTAAAAGTTAGATCAAATGGACCTAAAATTGAAAGTCCATAATTTATTAAACACTTTTAAAAGTTTAGGAGCAGAAGATATACAAATCTAAAAATAAAATGAATTATACACCAACAGTTGAATGTATTTTTATATCAAAACATTCATCATCAAAGTCTTCTACCACTAATAGAGCAGTCACATCTACATATAATGAAAAGTGATAATCTTTCACTTGACAAAATTCCTATGTCATTCATAATTTGATACATTTAATGATATATTATTTTATTATTCATTTATTTCATAGATTCCATATAATTCTTAAATATTACTATTGTTGCGAATATTAAAAGGAGATAATAGGAAGAAAAAAAATTGTAGTAGAAATTTCACCTTGAAAACAAATGTATGATCTATACAATTCTTGGATGGGAACTAAGAGAAAGGGGGAGTAAAGCCCTCATAATTATGATTCAATTGCATTCTTACAATGAAGAAAAGAAGCTACAATGAAGAGAGATAGACGAAAAAAATTTTCTTCTATGATCTATCTATCAAGTACCTAGTACTCATTATTTGTGCATGGTTACTGTGCATGTCATGCTAGCCAAGAGAAGAGAAAGAGTTTAAGCAGTTCTTAAAAACCTGTTGAATAATTGCTGATCAATGTCCTCAAAATAATATGCGGGAATTTCTGAGGGAGAAGATAACTCGGCCACACACTTGAACTGAAAAAATGAAAATGCTTATCATTAAATATGATTAGAGTTCACTATTGAAAACGAAAACTTCTGTAAAGTGTATTTAACCCTTCATACATGCTCGCCCTTAACATTCTTCATTTGCTTCAGTTTTTGTTTCATTTATGTTAAATCAACGGTTAACCAAAAAGCTTAACATGATAGTGAATGTAAGTCTAATATTATATCAACACTACACTCCTCACTTGTAGATTTGGAAATTGTAGAATACTCGACAAGTGAAAATTAATATTAATTGGAGAGGAAATAACAAGGATCTAAGCACGGGACCTCTTGCTCTAATATCAGATTAAATCATCAATTGGCTCAAAAGCTTAAGCTAATTAGGCAAAGGTAAATTTATGTAAACTAGAAATAGTTTTGGATTCAATATCAATACCTATATCAAATTGCCAATAAAATTAAGAGTTTTACTTGATAAAGTTAGTTTATTCTTTTCAATATTTTTTAGTATATAGGTCACAATTCAAAAGTTTGAGCAAAATAACTAATGAAATATGTACGCACGGTACCTTATGCTGCTTGTACTTGTCTCTTATTGCTAGTAAAGAGCTTCCTTTTCTATTTAATTGCAAGTCATGAATGGCAAGAATGCATTCCTTTAGTTCAGATGGCCTGTAACCGGAGTAACGTTGTAGTGCTAAACACTGCAAAATGTGGTGAAGCAACAAAATTTGTTATCGCTTAAAACACCAATAATATTTTAATGAAGTTAACAAGAACATTATCAAACTATGTCATAAATTGGTTACTAAAAGAGTTGCAAACATATCACTTACCCAAGGATGTTTCTCTGGTTGGATTGTGAATCTAGAAAGAAAAATGGCTGATGCAGCGACTTTTGAAGGTAAGATTTGTACACAACGGTGATCTAACAAACTTAGCTCCGCAAGATAACAACTCAATATCTCAAATTGCAAATCTGGAGCCTGATGATAGAGGTAAGTTTTTAGAATCAATAATGAGAGGAAGAATAAAAATGGGAAAATGTCGAGAATGGGGCTTACCTTCCAATTTTCTAAAGCAACTTTTGTAAATATCCTGTAAGGTGGCAACAATGAGTTAATCCCTTATTGTGAAAATGGGAAATATCGGTTTGTAGGAACTCAATGCACGATAGTTGAAAAGCATTCTTACCTGAGGAAAACTTTTACCGTGGGGGCGCCTTCACAGGTCAAGAATGTGCGTACTTCTCTCTCCATATTCAGTACCTGCATATTAAACAAAACCAGATAAAATCCTTAATCAGTTGCCATGGAATTAGTATCTTTTCGCATATGAACCAAAATTAACAGCTAAGTTTCATTAACTAAAAAGGGGTATGCAAAAGGATTAAAGTTGATGTCTCAATTTTCTAAAAATGTTGATAAGACAAGATATTGATGTCAATAACTATGTTTTGAAAAACAATTATGAATAACAAAATAAAAAAGGGACATAAATACTAGCAATGATATTTATAACTCATAAACCATATGGAGATTTTCTTCCTTCTGCTGTAAACATGTCAGGGAAGACGAGAATGCAACATGTTTATAGCGTCAAAATATTAGAAGAGAAAGCAATGCTTAAGCATGGAAAGGACTAATTGAGCACCTGTTCTTTGGTATAAGTATTATCTGTTATATAGCAGAAGTCTTCAGCATGTGGAGGACTGATCTCTTCATGCTTCCTGCAGCACCAATCAATAATATAGCAATGAGATTTTGTAACTAAAACCATAAATATTACCAAATAAAACAAGTGGGTTCTTAGTAAATACGATGCAATTAGCATGCAACAAACGCCAAGAAGTTGTAGCTTGCTTCTGTCAATAGCATGCCAGGATAAGTATCTGTCAATATGTGATATGGTGAGATATAGGGTGTCCGATACAAGCTTGTATTCCTCAGCAACCTCTACTAACCAATCCACTAGAATTTCTCGAACACGAGTGAAAGTTAAACTGGAATCACCATTGAGAGCCTTTTCAATGTTGTTGGGTAGTAACTTCATGTGTAATTCCATCTGGTTCACGCAAGGAAATAACTAGTTGGATCAAATATGTTGAAGTTGAACTATTAAACTTGAAGATTATTATTTTCATAAAATCATGGGAATGAGATTGGCATTGGTTTGCTTGAACGTGTTGAAAGATGAGGAAACTAGCAGGCAGGAATTCGAACTTGCAAACTTTACTTGTACATATATTTGTGAGTATAAATGCATTTTAGTAAAATATTCCAATCCGAAGAAATAAATTGACCGAGAAAATTGTGTTATCGAGACATTAATCCATATCCAAACAATATATTCCAGATAGAACCTCCCCTGCGCTATAATAAATTCCTCCAAGACAAATCGCAGAAACAACAATTGTAGAAAAATTAAACAAATATCAGTAGCAAGGAACCTCGAATTCTCTATAATTAGTATAATCGTAAATGAACAAGATGACGATGAAACTATTAAACTGCACGAAGAAAAGGTATCGCAATCGTCAGTTCATATGACCACTTCACTACACACAAGATCTCGATCTCAGAGACCTCGCTAAACCGATATCTAAAATCAAACCAAAGAAAAGACATCGTAATGTTCAGTTCATATAAGCACTCACTACACACAATATCTCTCAACCACAGAGAACTTGCCAAACCAATACCTAAAACCAAGAGAGAGTAAAGGTATCGCAATCCTCAGTTCATTTAACAACCTCACTGCACGCAATATCTCGAGCACAGGGAACTAGCCAAACCGATATCTAAAAAAAAATCAAGACAAAGAAGTCGAAATCCATACCTCCAGAGATCGAAGGTGGTTATAAATACTAAATGCAGAGCCAGATTTCTCCGAACAATCAACAGACCTTCCTTCAGGGAGTTCCTCCATGTCCAGATCCTTATCCGTCATCTCCTGATCAGAAAAGGAGCATTGGCTAGAACTGAAGATCAATGAGTTAGTGATCTCGCCAAGCGCGGGTCTCTTGTTGGCAGTGGCCTGTTGCAAAGAGTGCACCTCCGAGTCGCGCTTCTTCGACGTTCGGACGGATGGCTTGTGGTACTCCGGCGGGTCCATGGGAGACGGAAAGAATCCGATTACGAACGGCGGAGAGAGAATGTGGAAGTTGCCGAGTTTGCCGGAGAAGACAAGCGGAGGAGGGGGAGGAGAA
This sequence comes from Lagenaria siceraria, assembly GCA_002890555.2. Lineage (NCBI taxonomy): Eukaryota > Viridiplantae > Streptophyta > Magnoliopsida > Cucurbitales > Cucurbitaceae > Lagenaria > Lagenaria siceraria. Next base: position 6,750,264 of record CM016486.1, read on the forward strand.
TCTCGGAGAATCCATTGGTGGAAGAATGGAGTTGGTGGTGAAATAGAGAAGAAGAGGAGGGAGAAATGCCGCCATTTTCATGAATTTCAAATCTAAGCGGCCGCCTCGCGGTTGGCGATCCTCGCGAAAATTTAGATAAAAGTGCGCCATATCATTTTTATTTTTTATTTTTTTAAGTTTCCATAAATAGTTTTATCTTTATCCCGAAAAAATATAATAAAATAATCACATGAATAGTGAATAAAGTTTGGTTTGTCTAATAATCCATTTGATTTGATTTCCGTTTAAGTTCTAATTTTATTATTTTTAGAGAAATTACGGTAAACAGAAAAAATATCAAACTATTTATAAATATAAAAAAATTTCAAATTTTATCGTTTTCGTTCAAGTAAATAAATTCCATCTTAACATAACGCAGTCTATCACAGTAAAATTTTTCTATACTTGTAAATAGTTTAACTCATTTTTCTATATTTGAAAATAACTCTTATTTTTAACTATTTTTTTTGTTTATAAAAAAAATTATAAGTTTAATCTCAACTTTTATTTTTCTTAATAAATCTATAAAATTATAATGAATTTTCGAGCTTTTATTTTTATGTTTAATAGAGAATTTAACTTTTAACGTTTGTCACAGTACATATTTAAATTTAGATATGATATATATCTATACTTCTATTATTTATATATTATCAATTATTACTTTTTTTAAAAATCAATTATTATTACTATTTAAAAGGGTTAAGAGGAGAAGATCTTTATTTTCTTTTTGCCCTTTTTATATAATTTATATTATATTTATATAATTATAATAGTTATATAGCTATATAAGTATATGAGGTAATTTTTTTATTATAAAAATTAAATAACCACCTTCATTTATCATTGATTTTAATATCTTGATTTTTATTTATAATTGTATTTTTTATTATTTTTAGATTTTATTTTAATCATTATAAACTTTTTTATCCACCATCAAACTAATCCATTCAAAATATTTTATTCAAACTAAAATCTATTTGAAATCTAAATTTCGTGTATTTATTTTTAACGTCTAAGCATGCTGTATATTCATATTTTTATTTTATAAATTAAACAATATCTGAACCACGATTTTTTTTAACTAAGAAAATTATTATTATGAAATTTTAAAATAATAATGATGATGATGATTTTGTTTAAATTTTAAATTTTGGAATTAAGAGGGTAAATCATCGATAATCACAAAATTTAAAACAAAAGTAAATCTTCCAAATACAACCAAAAAAATATATATCTTTTTAATTAATGGAGTATCATCACCGAATTACAAAAAATAAGAACAAAGTTTTGATTTGAATTAAAGTTTTAAATTGAGATGATAATCAAATATATATCAAAATAAAAGGGATTTTCATTACTGACAGAATTATCACAAAAAAAATAAAAATAATAACCGTCTAAAATATTTAATCAAATCATTCAAATCAAAACCAAAAGAAAGTTTTTTTTTTAAAACTGAAGCAGAATTATCACAAAATTTAAAATAATATATATTTTTTTAAATTGAAATTTAAAATTAAGAGAATAATCAAACTATTCAAATAAACTAATAATCTGGAGAGAATTATCAAAATTTAACAATTTTAAATTAATAATATACATTTTTTTTTCTCTGAGGAACAAATTCAAATTCAACTCACATTTGCCTGCAATTGTTATTCCTAATTTAAAAAGTTTTTTAATTTTAATGCGTAAAATTTGAAATCAAATTCATATAATATGATTTTTTTCATAAATTTTAAGTTATTTGTTTTAAATCTAAAAAATAAGAATAGTAATTAAACAGAAAAAACTTATAAGTTATGAAAAACAATTTTCCTTAAGACCAAATCTTATGAAAAAATGGTTTTTCCTATAAGCTTTAAAATTTAGTTTTTTAAAATCTAAAAAATAAGAATGGTAACTAAAAAAACTTATAAACCATTAAAAAAAATTCATAGGAAAACACCAGTGTCTCCAATTTGGTTTCGATTTAAATTAACTAGCTGTAAAAAAAATGGAATTGGTACAAATCTTAAAAAATATATATATTAGAAGATTTCCTAGTATGTTTTTTTTTTCTTTTTAAACTTAAATTAATTTTAATTTTTGTTCTCTAGTTTAAGTTAGTTAATTAGATATTTTAGTCTAAATATATTTTTAAAAAATTGCCGAAAATTTCTCTCAATAAACTTTTTTTTTCTTTCTTTTTAAACTTAAATTAATTTCAATTTTTCTCTCTAAGTTTAAGTTTAAGTGTAGTTAGTTAGATTTTTTAGTATAAATTTAGAAAACAATTAAAAAAAATTTAAAGTCCCGTAAAGTTGCTTCTCGAAAATCTTCATTTAAGTTAGTTAATTATATTTTTTTAGCCTAAATTTAAAAATAAAAAATAAAAAAAAAAAAAAAAAAAAAGAAAAGCCTACTGGTCCCATAAATATTCAAGTAGTTTTTTTTTCTTTTCTTTTCAAACTTAAACTAATTCAAATCTTTTGTTAAAATAAGTTTTAAGTGTCCTTAATTACTATTATTATTTTTAAAATTTTAAAAAAATTATGATTTTCTTAATTACCATTATTATTTTTAAAATTTTTAAAAAATTATGATAAATTGTTCCAGATCTTATGGAAATGACATTTGAATTAAGGACAAAATAGTATTTTAATTATATGCGATCCTCCACTCAAAATTTGAAAAAGTAAAAAATGTTAGAAAATGTTTTTTATAAAACATATATTAGTTTTGTGGCTTCAAAAATTTTTTAGATTAGACATAGCAATTTCCCCTACATTAGAATATCGAAATCTCCACCACTCATTAAGAACTCAATGTATAATTCTTCATTTTCATATGTAAAAGACTCTACATTCAATTTTTATATTTACATTGCATTTTTAACATTATAAAATATGAGAAACTCTCGATTTTCACTTCTCCCCTCTTAATTCAATAGTTATATGAATATATCAAGTAATTAGAGCTATAAATGTTAAACATTTCAAAACTACATCGTTATATATTTTAATATTATTTTTTAAGCATCTTAGTTGGAAAGGTTTTGATTTGTTATACTTACTACGAGTGCAAGAAGAAACCAAAAAACTAAAACAATCCAAATTGATCCACCATTTGGTTAGTTTGGTTTTTAAGTATAAAATTGGATTGGACATATTGGTTTGTATTTAAAAAAAACCAAAAAGTATTGGTTCGATCCGATTTTGATTGGAAAAATCAATCAAAATCAGACCAAACCGTGGTATATATACCCTTAAAAATAAACTATAACATTAGATATTTTTTAGTATTTTAATTATTATGGTGCATATATTTGTTGTTTAGTAAAAAGACTTATGAAGTGTGTATATTTTTTATTTAGAAAGTGTAACAAAAAAAAGGGGGGTCCAATATCAATCTATAAAAAAATAAATAGACCAAAGTCTAATTTAAAATTAACAAAAATGACCCATTCAACAGAAAATTTGAAATAAAAACAAAAATTTGGAAGAAAAAAATGAAAATATAAAAAATCAAGAACCAAACCAATAATAAATCGAACTAAATAAAAATCAATCTAGTGATTTTCTTCTTTATTGAACATTGGTTTGGTTCTTGATTGACCCAAAACCAATAAAATCAAATCGACTATCACCTTGATCCTTACCATAAATTTCTACTCCTATAGAATATTAAATCACCCATATATGTTTAATTTGAATCTAAATTCACTACGAATTAGACTAAATTACACTTCCAAAATTTTCTTTGTTTCAAGTATCTCTTTTATTTTATTTTTTTCTTCCGACGTTAAATTCGTTCACAACACTAACCTTCTTTCTTGCTATTTTGTTAACAACACTATCCAACTAATTTTTGAATTGTATATATTTTAATTTAACTTTTAACTCATTGTATATATTTTACGACTTCTATTTGAGATTGTTGTAGCTTTTAAAATAATTGCTATCAACTATGCTTATAGAAAAATCAGCTGTACTATGAATCAAATTAGTGTTTGATAGGAAAGTAATTTTAAAAATTGCGTGAAATGAATGTAGATTGCAAAAGTGATTTTAATGGATTAAATCAAAATTTGTTTTACCAGACACAAAATATGGTTAAAATTCTTTTAAAATAACTTCTAACTCTCCTAAAATCAACTCCAAAGGCACCCTTCCTCTCCCGCAACTCACATATATCCTACTATTTAGTTTCAACATTAATATAGACAATCTCTAAAACCCTTAAAACACTCACTATTTTCATTCAAAGTGATTAACCCTAAAATTGAGAAGATGAAAAAAAATCTCTCAAAAGTGTCAATATTTGTACTTTTTTCATAAAACTTTATTTCTTTTAAGTGATTATCTCTCTTTCTTTTGTGCCAATTTTTTCAATAATATTATTCGAGATTAATTCTGTAGCGTTTTTAATAAAATATAACAAAAGTAATGTGTGAGAAAATTAATATTCTAATATTCTCCAAGATTAATTTTAAAATGTCTCTATAATGTCAAATTTAGTATTACAACTTTTGAACAATATATTTTTAGAAAAATGACAAATTCAAGAGCAATTTTTTTTATACGGATGACTCATTTTAAAGGTTGTTAATAAAAAGGTAATTACATTTTTAAAGAACTGCAAATATAACAATTTTCTCAAATCTCCATTTTTTTTTTTTTTTTGTACTTTTTTCTCTTTTGAGTTCAAGATTCTATCTATGACTTCCTTAGTTCGAGGGTTTTTTTTTTTCCTTTTTCCCAAATGATCTCTTTTATTGTTTTTGTTCATCTTGTTCCTCCATCTGGATTAACGTAGGAATTTTTATTCTCAATCTTGTCTTTTTTTTTTTCCTTTTATTTTCATTATATGTCCAATTTCGCACAATATTGTCTTTCCTTAGTTATATATAGTTTTCATTGAATATTCTCTTATTTACTAGTTCCTTTCCCCTCCCTGTCATGTTATTTTGTTGGTGTTTATCATTATGTTTTTTTAGTATAATAATTGTAGGATTCGAACTTTGACTTTTTTAATCAAAAGTCTATATCTTGTGCTAGTTAAACTATGCTCATGCACTGTAGATTTTTTTTCATAGTTAGAAGTATGTTAGTAATAGAAGTCTATCACTTATATACTTTTAATTCACAACCTAAATTTCTCAATGATAGACTATTGTGACGGATAGATTTCAATCACAATATATAACCAACATATATTATATCTAGCTCTCGTATCATTGATAAATTTCAAATAAATATTTTTCTTTTTATTTCTTTATTTTCTCGTTTTCTTCCTCCAATTTTGTTTTCTCAATCTCTTTCATTGATAACTCAACAAAATATTCAAAGTAATTTGATACAATCTCTATCTCAAAGCAACCATAAGAACTAGAAACAACTAAACTGCATCTAAACTATCAAGCTTAAAAATATGTAACAAAAATCTATAAGTAGTCTTCTATATAAGTGATAGATCTCTATATGCTATGTAAAATATATCATTAGCTCTCATTGATTGATTTCACATAATATAAACAAAGTAGTAATAGACTCTAAACCCTAATAGTGCATATCAATGATACCTCCTTAGAGTCTATCAACAATATCTCATATCACTAATATAGTCTATCCATGATAGAGACTTTATCATTGATATGAGTCTATTAATGATAGACTTCTATTGGTGATAGATTTTACTATTGGTGATAGAAGTCTATTACTAACATGAATCCATCCGTGTATCGATAGCAAATCAATTTGTGATAGACTCTATCACTGATAGACTTCAAAAGTTGGATATAAGTTTTGTAATATTTGCAATTTTTTTTGCATTGTGCTATATTTGCTAATATTTTGGATTTGATTGCTATATTTGCAACTGTCACTTAATAAAACATGACACCATTTATTAACGTAAAATTACTAAAACGAAACATTGTACATGCGGGTTAGGATCTCGCTCTCACTCTTGGCTCTTGCTCCTTAGAATTTAGGTTTTCTCACTTTGCTCTCTTTATTTTCTCTTACAATTCACTCTCACTCTTTATTCTTTGTTCTCACCATTTATTTTTAGCTCTCACTCTTTGTCTTGAAAAAAAAGTAAATAACAAAAGTTACAAAATTGAAAACGAAGGGCATAGAATGAGAGTAGCAAGAGAAAAGATAGATAGAGAGTCAATAGTCGAGAGTTGCATACATATACAATAAATTCATTTTCGTAATTTTTGCCAATGATGATACAAATAAAAGGTTTTTTTTTTTGTTTTTTGTTTTTATTTTTTAGAAGAAAACTACAATATTAAAAAGTTGTTCACAAATTTGATTTTGAGCTCAAATTTGGGTGAGCCGTACAATTTCCGGGTTAAATTCAACGGTTGAGATACGAACCAAGCCGAAGAGACAAAGTTTGTTTGTCGCACTCGCATGCTTCATCATCATCATTGATCTAATCTCTTTCGTTCTCTCTCTCTTAATTGTGGTTGCAGTTCAATGGTGTACAGGCAGTAGTCAGCACCCGCAAGGTGAAGAAAGAAGAGGGAGACAAGAGAAGTGGTTGAGGTTGTGGCGCTATTTGCCTATGGCAACCTTCACCTCTTCTCTTTCGCTCCCTCTCCAATTCAATCCCTTATCTCGCTTTCGCCGCCAATTTTCTTCACCTCTTCTTCCTCCTTCCGCCAATTTCACCTTCCGATTCTCAGCCCTAACCATCTCCTCCTCCGCCTTGCACTCTGCCTCCGACAACTTTGATCATGCCAACCACTCGCACTCGCCCTTTTCATCCAAGGTCTGATAGCTTGCCTTTTCTTCTTATGATTAATTTCTGTTCCCTCTGGAATTAGCTTTTGTTTAGTTTCAATTTGTCTCAGTTCTATTCCATCGCAATTCATTGAATACAGAAGTTTTGATTCTTTGCACGCTTGTAGCTTGTGGAATTAGCTTTCGTTTACTTAAGTGGAAGATATGAGTACGCCTGCTGATAGTATATTCATCGTTAGACTTCACACAAACTCTTAAACTACAATTAAACTATTTAATATTATATCAGCTAACACTCCCCTCACTTGTGGGCTTGAAATATATAGAAGACCGAACAAGTGAAAATCATTATTAATTGGGAAGAAAATAACATTGTAGAGGTTTGAATACGGACCTCCTTAACCACATGGTCTAATACTATCTTAAATCACTGATTAACCCAAAAGCTTGAGATAATGGGTGAAAATGTAAATTTAATATTATATCATCTAACAGGAACCTTCCAAAATTTGGTTTAAAATTGAGTAGTTTTAGTTTCGTGTTGGCAAATTGAATTCAAAATTTGGTTTAAAATTGAGTAGTTTTAGTTTTGTGTTGGTAAATTGAATTTGCGATTGATGAACTTAACTATGCTGGTACTTCGTAGTAAGAGCATTAGCTATTTAGCTGGGGGTAATATTTAGCTTCTTGATAGCCAATTCATATAACTAGGCTTCAAGTTTACAATTGTGTGGGTGCAACTCTTGCCTACACACAACTTATCTGGAACTCTTACTTTCTTATGTCATGTATTCTTACGTTCTTATTGCTTTTAGTAAATAAGTGGATCCCAATGAACTTTTTTAATTACTAAAAGTACTCATTAGAAAGTCAGTTGGAGCTTCTATTGGTTGGTTGGTATGGTGAGTATGCAAGTATTTTTACTATCTGATTATGTTTCAGATCTAAATTTGAAGCACGTGATGAATGTTGATATGTTTCAGTGTAACATTCTTTTGTTGACGTGTTTTATTTACATTTTTCAGAAATCAGTTCTTTCATCTTTGATACAAGAGATCGAACCGTTAGATGTAAGCGTAATTCAAAAAGATGTTCCACCTACCACTGTGGATGCTATGAAAAGGACTATCTCAGGCATGCTGGGGTTACTTCCATCTGACCAGTTTCAAGTTTTAGTTGAGGCTTTATGGGAACCAGTATCTAAGTTACTAGTTTCTTCAATAATGACCGGGTAAGTTGACTACCCTAATTTGTGTCTTTAGGCTTTTTGAGATTCATTGAGAAGACAGAGAAGGACCAATTTTTTGCGCTGGCAAATTTGTATGCTTTTGTTGTAACAGTCGAGCATCTTTTAACCGTACTGAATATAATTGCATCTTCATATGTATTGTTTTTGTAAAACTTTTTGACTTATGGTGGCTACTGATAAGGTTGGTTCAGTTCAGTCATCAGTGTCCTTGTTTCTGATGTCAATACACCCATGAAGAATGTGATATTTACTTTTTCCTTTCTAATTCCCGTTACATATTAGCATATCTTGATGGTATTTCTTTTTGCTCTTCTTATGCTATTTCAGGTACACATTGCGTAATGCTGAATATAGACTCTGCCTTGAAAGAAATCTCAACTTTGATGATGGAAATAATGACAAACAATCAAATGATAATTGTAGAATTAATCTACATGAAATGTTACTGGACGGTGCAAATTTAGCAAATGTTTCAGATGAAAATGAATCTTCTTCCAAATGTGAGCAATCGTTGGACAAATCATCAGAAAGCATTAATATTCAAGGCATTGGTGAAACTTCTCCCGAAGTTCAACAACATATTCTTCATTTACAGTTCCAATTATCTTCAATTAAAAAGGTATTCATTCTTGTAAGTTTGGCGACCCTTTCTCCACTTATTTAACAACCTGGCTCCAAATGTGTTAATTATAATGCTGAGATGTTTTTTGATAATGATTTTGGACAAATTTATAATATTATCCATTAGGTATGGTGAGGTGACCAGCTGAAAATGTATTTGGTTATTTACAACTGGCATGTTCGATAATTCTGTTAAATCTAGTGGAGCCTGTCTGTTGAGAAAATGGAAGAATCTTTTCATCAGAGATATTAAGTTTTTCAACTTCAGATTTTGACTTCTTGTTCTAACTTCTGTTCTCTTTGATATTATATTCTTTTTACTAACTTATATCCCATGAAATCTTGGAACGTTCTTTGTTCCATTTGTACTGTACTTTCTTACGTTCCTGTGTTAATTTGTTGAAGGAACTCCATGAGGTAAAGAGGAAAAGTGAAGCTCTTCAGATGCAACAGTTTGTTGGCGAGGAGAAAAATGATCTTTTGGACTATCTGAGATCATTACAGCCTGAAAAGGTTTGTTGATTTTTCCAGAACAATCAAACCCTGGTTGTCAATTTAAGATCTTCTGCATGATGTGTGCAGTGCGCACATATCTACTATGAATATTTACAGAATGTTGTAACGTAGGTCATAGGTTATCCTTCATCTTTGTTAAAGTAGCTTGCTATTTGCATGTTTATTGACATTTTGCTTTAGGTTATTCTTATGAAGTTTTCTGTACCCTCCTTTTGTTTTATTAAGTTATTAAGGATAAAGGAATGTGCAGCAAAACGTTAGGTTACTCTGCATATTTCTACAACAGTTGATACAAGACAATGCATGGTGTGACAAGGAGCAAATGTTGGATTATTATTATTATTATTTTAAATTTCCCTTGAGAGAAAGGTTGAAAAATATTAAAAAAAGAAAAGGAATGTAAAAAGAATGATCTCTACTGTCTAGTACGACCTTGAAGACTACTGACATGATAAATTAATGTGCCATGTCTAGTACGACCTTGAAGACTACTGACATGATAAATTAATGTGCCATCTTCCCATCGTAAGGGATAGTTGGCATGTTATCTAATAACCTTATTTCCTCAACTTATTTTATTGTAGGGAGTACTGCTGCTTCTATTTGATTAATCTCTTTACATGTAGCATCGATGGTCATTGGTCATTATAATCTTGAAATCTTATCAAGGGATAAATCAAATAGAAGGCCGAACTATTATGGTCTGAGCTTCTAGATTTATCAAAGAATCCAAGCTTTTTACCAACCTTGAACTTCTCCTTTCTTGGTTTTCTTCAACGAGTATGAAATGTTTGCATTCCATGCTTATCATTTTTCTTCTTACTTGTGTCATCGGTGTATAGGTAAGAGGTTTGGCTTTTGTTGGACTCGCTAGTCGCTAGTGCAACTTACCAGGTTACAATAAATAACACAACATGATTTTTGTTACTCTTCTTACATTTTTGAAGCATATATTGATCTTTAAGACCCTATTTGATAACCATTTGGTTTTTGGTTTTTAGAAATTGTTCTTATTTTCGTACAACTTCTTTACCATGGTTATCATCTGTCCTAATTAAACATTTGAATTCTTAGCCGAATTCTAAAACCAAAAACAAGTTTTTAAAAACAACAAATTTTTTAGTTTTCAAAATTTGACTTGATTTTTGAAAACTCTCTTAAAATGTAGATAATAAAACAATGGAAGTAGTATTTATAAGCTTAATTTTCAACCACCAAAAGCCAAATGGTTATCTAGTAGGCCTTAAATTGTTGTTTTTTTTAATCTATTTTAATTCTATAAGATTATATGCCTTTGTATTTTGTATGGTATTATGCTGGTTTTCTTGGGTCCCCCCACACACACACTCTCTCACTCTCTTCCCACCCCACCCCACCCCAAAACACACCCACAAACCCCCACACACAGTTTTTGAATACGAGGATGCAACTCGTACAACTCTTCCACAGGGAACGAGTTCAATTTATTGATCTTTTCAACCTTCTTGGGAGGGGTGAGCATGCATGAGATTGTAGATCATATTTATGTTTTGCTTCATCATGATTGTTTCTTAGCTTGAATTATTTATGATAAACAGGTGGCTGAGTTGTCTGAACCTACATCCCCTGATTTAAAAGAAGCTATACATTCGGTTGTCCATGGACTTCTCGCGACCCTCTCCCCAAAGATTCATTCCAAAGTTCCTTCTCAGTCGGAAAATATTGGAACAGGCACAACAAACACTGGTAATGAAGATTGTGCAGAACTTGTTGAGAATACTTCTCTCCAATTCCAGCCTCTTTTAACATTAACTCGAGACTATCTGGCTCGTCTACTTTTCTGGTTAGTTAGCTTCTTGTTTTCTTCTTATTTTATTGTGTGCTTGTTACGTAGCAGTATTATTCTGTGCACTTAATATGACTAGTTTTATTAATTAGATGTTTAAGATGATTGGCTGGAACAGAAAATCTAACCATGCAGTTTGTTTTTGTTGAGGTTCCTACATTGAAAAGGCGGCATGATCTTACAATCTTTAAAATATATACGAGTTAATCCTCTCTTTGCCGATTGGTTGTAAAATAGAACCCCATATTTATCTAATTTGGTATTAGATCTCATGATGCCCAAATGGATATTCGGTATAAAAAAAAAAAAACAAAAACAAGATCTGATTCAAGAACGGTGAAACCCAAAGAAGCACTATCTTGAGAGGGCATGTTGAGGATCCCATATTGAAAAGATGGAAGAACCTCACAATCTGAGAGTGTTTTTCCTGAAAGTCAAAACGGTGACCGATTGTGAAAATGCTTATGTTTTAAGTTAATTATCTCTCCATAGATCCAAGAAACCCCTTCCTGTGCCAGGGGATTGAAGAGAGTTTGCTCAGAACAGTTTTTTTAAGAAATTCCCTGCTAATTTATTTATTATGCATTTTTAGTTATCTTGGACTAAATATTGACATGAAATAGAAGTTGATTGAGTTGTGTGCATGAGAATGCTTTAGTTTCTGGTATTTGCTATAACTTGGTATTGCACTGATATTGTTTAAGGTGCATGCTGTTGGGGCATTACCTGAGAGGCCTGGAATACAGAATGGAGCTGATGAATCTTCTTTCCCTTTCAAGTAATGTTGAAAATGCAGCAGGTGGTGACTACTGAGCATCTTTGAAATTATTACTTTTCTTCAGCATGTTGAGGGTGACAGTGACAGAGTTTAAAAGGAGGGAAGGTTTCATATCTTCTGGAAGTATATATACAGCTTTCAAGTAAAGGTGACAATTTTCTTCTTCTTCTTCTTCTTCTTCTTTTTAATACCTATTGAAAAACATGTTTTCCTTTGCTTTCATTTTGTTTGGCACCTCAAAAATATTGTACAAGTACAAATATTTATTGTCAAATTATAGTAGTTGGTAGTGACTGAGTAGAGAAGTCTAATTGATTAAAGTTCCTTTTAATTATTACTGGTTCATAACACAGGATATGACGTGAAATTTATAGTTTATTTTAATAGATAGAAGAAAAAAAAGTTTAAAACTAATATATCAAATAATTTTTTACATTGTTTTATCCATATAGTTTTAACTACTTTGAAAAGAAAAGGCAAATTAAGAATCTATGAAATTTTTAAAGGTAAAAGACGTGATTGTTCGTTGAAACATATCTCTACCTTTAGATATTGATGTTTTATATCTATGGTCTAAATCACATCCAACATGAAATAGTTCAATCTAAATAATTGTAATGTGATAAAAGACATACTCGGCCGTTCAAACATATCTCTGCAATTAGATCATGATTTTTCACATCTATGATCTACATCGCATCCATACACGAAAGGATGTACTACTTCAACCCGAATAGTTGTAACAGAGAAAGAATGTGACTGTTTGTTTAAACATGTCTCTATATTAGACTGTGATGTTTCATAATTATGGTTTAGATCACATCCGTATCTAAAGGAATATACCACTTTGAGTATAACTATATGAATCTGAATAGTTGTGATGAAAGACAAATAAGAATTATGAAAATTGTAAGAGCAAAATAGGGACATAAAGATTCACACCTTATAGTCAAGGTTCGAAATATTGACCTCGATGGAAATATCAAGGTCTCGACGATGGAAATTTTAGGAAACCTTATAAAAATTGATGAAAATTGTTATAATTAGTTAATGAAAACTTTCGTTATGGTTTAATTAGAATATAATTGACCATTTTTTATAATCACTTCTATAAAATAAGATAACATATAGATGTATATTGTAAATGTATGTGTAAATATCGATGCGATAGTAGAAATTTTAAAAAAAAAATAATTACAAAATAATATAAAGTTTAAGAATATTTTGAGGTGAAATAATGTGAAAATGAAAATTTTGAATGGTCAACGAAAAAAATTCACATCAATTCAATTTTGAGATTGAAATGGTGTTAGAAAAAGTAACATATTGAAAAAGTTTTATCTTTTGTCGGAAATGACATTGGTGTAATCAGGACCATAAAATTGAAAAAAAAAATCGAAATTTTGTCGAATTTTCAAGATTTATTGAAATTTTGTTGAAATGTTTTTTCTCGAAATCTTGAGAAATTTTAAAATTTCTTCAAAATGGGGGAAAAGAAATTTTTTCCGCACAAAATTTCGATGCATTGATGGAAATTTTCTGACCATGTTTATAGCAAATTTTAGATATAGATTATTATTATTATTATTTATTTATTTTTAAATACTTTTTTTTTTTAAGTTGAATCTTCCTGCCCTCACATAGTTCAATTATTAATCCTCTAAGCTACAAGAACTTTGACTTATAATTTAGATGTTCTTTGATATACTAATTGTTATGGGATCATAAATCCTCAATCCGGACGTTATATGAATATATATATACATATATATGTACATACATATACATACATGTATATATATGTACATGTATATGTATATACATTTATTGAAGTTATGAGTCTAAGTATCACTCCAATTTTTGTTAATTTTTGCTTAAAAAAAGTTGAGTTTAAACATAATTCTACTAGCATATATCATTATTAATGAAAACTTAAATTATGCAATTAGAGAGATTAGATACCATAATTAGATTTCCATAATTAAGCTTTCATTTCTTGTATTTATCTCGCTTATGTATTTAATCCCATATTCTCTATTGTAAAAATACAAAAAAATTCTAATAAAATATTACTTCTTAGAATAATTAAAAAAGTTGGAGGTTCGAGCCTTCACTTTTCAATTAAAAAATGTAATTAAGGATTAAATGCATTCAAAATTTTATGCACTTATTAAATTATGAGAATTTTTAAAATGGTACGTATAACGCAATAAATTTAGTATCTTTGCACTTAAAATTTATTTTAATTTTCTATATTGAACTATTTATGTAAAAATTTCGTTGGAATGTTTGTGAGGCTGGTGAATGGTATTGTCCCCTCAATTTAAGTTTTAGTTTCCACCAAATTCTCCATTGTCACTTTTGTGAGAATCAGAATGGGGATCCTGTGCGAGAATTATTCTCTTTTGTTTTTTTTTATTATAAATAATTTCAATAGACCTCTCTACACAAATGTCCTCTTGAGCCTATTTTCTAAAATCTAGAAACTAATGAACTTGTTTGATAATGTTTCAATCTTTTGTTTTTTATTTTTCATTTGTCAAGAACATTTGTTTGATAAGTGTTTCTATTTCTTGTTTCTAAATTTTAAGAAACATGATAACTTGTAGAAATACAAGTTATTCTATTCTTTTCTTTAAAACAATTAGAGAAATTCACAAGGAAATGACAGAAATATGATATAAATCTTAGCAAATAAGCATACTTTGCGATCAGGTATTTACAAATGCTATAAAATTAGAAATCACGAAAATATCTCTGTTTCAACGCAGGATTGAAGAGAAAAAGTACAAAAGCTGAAGAAATGATGTGATAATCACAGAGAAGGCGACCAACATGTTACCAAATGAACCATGAACGCAAAAAAGTCTTACATGTGCAAGGGGCGCAGTGCATGGAATTTAATGCATGCGTCGTAAAATCATTAGAGAGAAGTCATATTTGATGCCTATAAATAGTCCGCTAAAACCATGAAGGAGGGGTTGGTTGAGTCGAGAGATCAGATTCCCGAGAGTGAAGAGCATCGCCATTGTCAAATCCAAGCTTTTCTCTACAAAATTTTGAATACAAAGTTCAGAATTCTTCTTATAAAAGTAAGAGTCATATTCCATCTTGAAGTATTATCATCAAGCAGTCAATCCTAAGCCAGCGAGATCAAGAGATTGTCAAACGGCCCGACGTCTTCATTCTAGTTCTTTCTCTTACTTGTATTTGTGTTCTGAATTGATTTTGAAAGATTTCTGATTCAAGTATTAATACAAGTCCATATGTTTCATCTATCTATTTGCTTGTTTGCATATTTTATTTAAATATTGAATCTATGCATATTTAGTGGCTTTACTGTTTAATGCATCATTAATCCTTACTTTAAACTATTGAGAGATACGTTTAAGCCTGAGTTCTTGCCTGAGAGGGTGAAGAAAGTGTAAAAGCATTAAGTAGTGAGAAGTAGCATCTTAGAAATGAGATGAAACATTTAAAGAGTCACATATAAGGAAAAGTGTGGGTTATGGGCTGAGGGGTTGCTACAAAATTATATGATTGGCACCGCGAATCTTGAGTAGACGCATTCTGTAGAAATTCTTGACGATTATTTCAAACGCCATCGCATGCTACTTGAGTGGAAAACTTGAGTGGAAAACTACTTCATTGACAGTTACCATATGCCCCTTTGCTCATCGCATAACTAACTATCTTGTATTGTAATTACATTTTAGGATAGTTATCACTCTTCCACCTTTGTATAAACAATCACAAAAGTATAAAAGTCCTTGTTCGACCCTGGACTCACCAGGTTCCTGATTTGATTTTATACTTGGATTCAAGTTAGGTAAAGCTTGTGTTCATCGCATGACATTACACATATTAGCCATTTAGTGGAAAAGCACGCATTGTTTATCATATTTATGCATGGCACCTTATGAAGTTTTTGGCGCCGTTGCTTCATGGGTCTAAAAGTAGGGTCAAATTTGACGAGTTATATTTATTTATTTTAAATTTATTAAAAAATCACATGAAGAATGAAAATCATAGCTGGGTCCCAATAAATTTGAAATATGAATGAAAATTAATTAAAAATCCTAATAGGATAAAGTATTTGATGTTCTTATTCCATTTAGATTTTAGTAATTAACAAAGAGTGTGTATAAACACCAATTGAAACAATTAAACAACATCTTCAAATTTCTTCTCAACATAAAGAAAAAAAAAAAATAAAAGCTTTGGTGATCTTCCAATTCTCTCCAATCAAAATTGGCTTCAATCTTCTTCATTGTTTGAGCATTAATCAAATGAAAATTACTTCTGCAACTCCATTAATGCTAATTATGCTAATACTAATAACATTATTATTCATAATAATGATTACTTAATCATCATTCTTCAAAAACAACAACAAAACATCTTCATTCACTTATTCTTCACCCACTTGGAAACACTTCCTTTTACAACTCTTCTTCAATCTTGCCATCAAAGTTTCATTAATCATATTCTTCTCTCTCTAATCATTCCACAACATCACTGTCATTTCGCGTACATATTATATACATATTTCCAGTTTCTTCTATTAACGGTGAAATTAATCTATCAGTTGAGATACTCTTGTAAAAAATGGACAATTGCATTAAGGATGAGTCCTCGTGTTTTGACTTTGACTAAAAATTTCCAAGGTGACCATCAAGTGCTAAGG
Source organism: Lagenaria siceraria (assembly GCA_002890555.2). Classification (NCBI taxonomy): domain Eukaryota; kingdom Viridiplantae; phylum Streptophyta; class Magnoliopsida; order Cucurbitales; family Cucurbitaceae; genus Lagenaria; species Lagenaria siceraria. The sequence continues at coordinate 6,766,719 of CM016486.1, forward strand.
AGTTGTTTCCAAAATCTTTTTCCACCACCCAATGAGGTAATTACTTAACTTGCACAAAATTGCTCAGAGCTAGCAACAGATAAAACTCGTTGTTGTATACTTCAATCGTGTATTGAATATTCCTATAATAATATAGGACGACATCAAGAAGTTCTAATCTCTCGGTTGATACAAGATGCATACAATCTCTCAATGCATCCCTCTACGGGCAATTTTCATTTTATTATGCATATATTATTATAAGCTTGTATGATTGTATGATTATATATATTAATTGTTAATTACAGGAACTATGTAATACAATTTATGATTCAATTGGATGGAGCAAATATAGGATGGATGATAATCAATGAGCTTGAAACAAATTTGTAACACTTTTTGTAGACAAGTTTGAAAGCAATGTGGTGGAAAAATGCATGTCTTGTTGTGAAGGTGGTTCTGATTACATTATCTTTGAAATTTTAGAGAATAATAATCAAGATCAACTCTTTCAAGTTTGTACAAACCAATATGGTAATTATGTTATCAGACAGCTATGTTCGTTATTAAGGTTCGACATAAATATCATATAATTGTCATTAGTTCCTAACAATGTATTATTTTGTCATTGCAGGAGAAGCTTATAGGTTACTTGAAAGAGCCATTAAGAATCATTGGCTTGATCTTCAAACTCATCCGTACAAAAGAAATGTGATTTCATCAATCAAACATGATAAAAAGAGTCAAAATTACAAGAGTTTTAAATTAAAATTGGTATATTTTCAAGGGCATTCTATATCATTTGTTTTATCTAGGTTTTTTTTAAGGTTGTTTGGGATATGGAGCAAACAAACCGCATTAGGAACATTAGGAACATGTTATTTGTATAGATAAATATGTAACTATATATATTTGTTCCCTAGTTAGAAAGTATGTCATTTTTTTTTCATTTTGTTTGAAGAAAAAGATCGAGTTGGTTTTTTTTTATTGTTAGGAATTGTATTTTCTTTTTAATTTGCACAAAAGTTGCTTTAATATGGTGTAAATTTGTGGGTAACATTTGTTTTCATAAATTAGTTGTTTGTGTTTAATTAGTTATATATATATATTATATATATATATATATATATATATATATATATATATATATATAATTTTAGTATTTTTTTTTATTTATTTTTTTTTAATTGAGAGTTTGATTTATTTCTAAGTAAACACGAAAAAAATTCAATAAGGGTAAGTGTGATAATAGTTTTGATTTTTTTTAAAAAAATTTATGCGTATTTTTTCTTTCTTATGTTACTCTGACTTTCACAATTTTCTAAAAAAACATTTAATTCTTAGTTAAATTTTAAAAATAAAGTAAATCCTTTTTAAAACTTATTAAGCATTGAGCTTGACTTAGATTTTAAAAACATGCTAAAAATAGATAACAAAGCAAAAGAAACTTATAATGAAAATAGTGTTTAATAAAGCTTAAACGACAAAGCGTAAATCCCTCTATTCCTAATTGTACTAAAGAAAAATAACTCTCAAAATTCTAAAATTAGATCCCTGTTTGATAATCAATTTGAATTTGAATTAGTTTTTAGTTTTTGAAAATTGAATTATAAATACTACTTACGGTTTCTTTGCTATATTTTCTCTTTGTTAGGAGTGTTTTCAAAATAATTTAAACTAAATTTTAAAAACTTAAAAAAATTAAAACTCTTTTAAAAACTTGTTGAAATCGAAAATAAAAACAAAATGATTTATTAGAAACTAAGAATTTATGTTTAATAGGATATCATAACCTTTTTTTTTATATTTAATAATGTGAACTAATTTAAATATAGTTTATAGGGTAAAAAAATTGATAGTTTAGTGGTCTTTTACCATTTTTTTAATTTATCTTCTAAATATCTATCATATATAAAATTAAGAGTTGAATGATCTATCAGACATACATTTTAAGTTTAGATTTTTCAGATACAAAATTAAAATTTATGGATCAATTAGACATCTTTTAAAGATTAGAGAGACTTGTTGACACAACCTTAAATGTTTAAGGCTCATTTGATATTATTTGGATTCTGGTTGTTGAAAATTAAATCTATAAATGCTAATTTATTAACATATTTATTGGTTATTTGGTTTTGGTGTCTATCAGCTTCATCAACAAACTTGAAGCCCAAAGGCCAGCCTAAGCCTAGGTTCGACCCAAAGTCAACGTTTGATCGACCCAATCCAACCCAACTTATTCATTAATTTGATTGAATATGGATCATCATTTTGATAATCGGGTGGTCCAGACTTGTTTAGGCCATATTTGGATTGGTCCGTTGGGCCAACCCAATTGGCTTATCATTGGACCAACTCAAATATGTATGCATATGTATAGTTACTCATATTTTATATCATATATATTTTAAAAATAAATTTTTTGTTCTCATTTGTCAAGAAACTTACTTGTTTGATAATTGATTCTTATTTATTGTTTCTAAATTTTAAGAAACATTTTTTAAAAATAGGGAAAAATTTAAGAAACTATAAAAAGTAGTTTATATCCGTTTTGTTTTGGTTTATTTTACCTTTTTTGTTTTAAAATATTTTGTTTTATTTTTTTTTTAAATTTTGGTCTATTTATATATTAGTTTAATTTTAAATAAAACAATATTTTTTTAATTTTTCTTAATTTTGGTCCATTTATATATTAGTTTAATTATGAATTTAAATTTTGCAATATGCATGTTTATATACTATTTTATTTTTTTAATACATTTAAAACCTAAAATTTTACAATAAATAAATTTGTTAACTAAAACATTCATTTAGCTCCACTCCAATATTTTACAAGACATTTACATTATGATATAATTTTAATTTGTTTGGGTCGACATCATTTAAGACGAAGGATTCGAGTGAGAAATAATATTGCAGATCAAATTTGAGCAACATTTGAAGGATATAAACAATAATTGTATTATTATTGTTAATTTTGCATCAAGATTTATTTATATTTAATATTTTAATACAAGTTATATATTTACTATTTTACATTAATTAAATTATATTAAACTATAAAATAAAGAAAAAATATAAGAAAGAAAAATAAAAAAAGAAAAGAAAAAGAAGAAAATAGTAGTTAGCAAACAAAATTTTGTTTATGTTATGTTCTTTAAAGAAACAAGAAACAGAAATAGTTATCACTTATCACACATATTTATGTTTCTAATTTTTAGAAAATATAAAATAAGATATCAGAAACAAGAAACATAAATTTTATCTGATGAGACTTAAAAGTACATATTTTGAAACAAACTTATAACTCAAAACTTATGACCTATATATGATACGTAAAAAAAATAAATTAATTTAAAATTTTTTTTTGACGAGTTACATTTATTTATTTAATTTATTAAAAAATTTGAATATAAATTGAAATTAATTTAAAATCCTAATAAGATAAAGTACTTGATGTTTCCTATTCCACTTAGATTTTAGTAATTAATAAATAAAAAAAGTGTGTATAAATACCAATGAAAACAATTAAACACCATTTTCAAATTTCTTCTCAACATATAGAAAGAGACAAATTAAAAGATTTGGTGATCTCCCAATTCTCTCCAATCAAAATTGGCCTTTAATCTTCTTCATCCTTTGAGCATTGAACAAATGGAAAATTACTTCTCCAACTCTATTAATGGTATTATGCTAATACTAATAACATAATTATTCATAATAATGATTACTTAATCACTATTCTTCAAAAACTTACAACAAAACATCTTCATTCACTAATTCTTCACCCACTTGGAAACTCCTTCCTTTTACAACTTCTTTAATCTTGCCATCAAACTTTCATTAATCATATTTCTTCTCTCCCTAATCACTCTCCAACATCCTTTCCTAACTGTCTGCCTTCATCATTTCGGGTACGTAGTGTATATATATATTTTACTTTCTTCTATTAATTTCATTCTTAAATTAAGATTAAAATTCTCTAATTAATTAATTAATTAATTAATCAGATATCGAGTTGTGGTGAAATTAATCTCTCGTTTGAGATATCCTTGTCAAGAATGGACGATTGCATTAGAGATAAGTCCTCATGTCTTGACTTTGGCTAAAAATTTCCAAGGTGGCCATCAAGTGCTAAGGAGTTGTTTCCAAAGTCTTTTTCTACTGACTAATGAGGTAATTACTTAACTTTATTTTAAGAGAAATAGGTGTCAAAATTTTATTTATTTAAAATTATAGAAAGTAAGAAATAATGAATGGTCGTTGCATATATGACATGCAGTTGATCCTGCTTAGAATAGTACAAAATTGTTCAAACCTAGCGAGAGATAAAGAGGGTTGTTGTATACTTCAATCGTGCATTGAATATTCCTATAATAATATAGGACGACATCAAGAAATTCTAATCTTATAGATAGACCCATTTCTTTCTTACTTAACTCGAATAGCTTATTGCTGTTGAGAAGGATGATATTGAAAAAAGAAAAAAGAAAAAAAAGAACAAAAAAAAAAAAAATAAAAATCAACAACATCTCAATTCTTCAACTCTCTCCTAATAAGTGGCATGTTAATTAAAACTACTTCCAATAGATTTACCATTTTATTAATTATATATGGTAGAAATTCTTCTTTATTTGGTGTAGCTTTAAGTCACCCATCTCATACAATATCTAAAATCACACATACTATCGATTCTCATAAAATTAAAAACTTTAAGCACATACATGAATTTTTTATTATAGTAAACCAATAATAAATTCAATTATTTTTATTAAATAGAAATATGTATTATATAATGTATTGTAAATTATATTATACAAAATTATTATAAATAAAAAAAATATCAAACTATTTATAAATATAAAAAAATTAAATATCTATCGGATATAGATTACAATAACCGTCATATATACAAGTTAGAAATTTTTCTATATTTGTAAATAGTTGGACTAAATTTTTTATATTAGAAAAAAACCCTGATAAATTAATTAATAATACTCTATATTCTACCCAAATTCTATGAAATTTATGGTCGTGAATTGTTCGATGATATGTCTCAGAAGCCAAAGGGCAAATGGTTAATGGCAAATCTTATGCCATGCGCTCTCTGTGTGTGAATCCTGAGTCCGTCAATCTCTCCGACCTCCTTCAGGGCCGCATTAACAATTCCCATCTTCGTCAAATCCACGCCCGAGTCTTTCGTTTGCTGAAGCATCAAGACAATTTAATTGCAACTCGACTTATCGGCCACTACCCACATTCTGTTGGACTCAGAGTTTTCAATCAACTCATACGCCCCAACATATTTCCTTGCAATGCCATTATCAGAGTACTTGCTCAACACAACTCTTCCTTCCTTCCCTTTTCCATCTTCAAATCTTTGAAGCACCTTTCACTTTCCCCTAATGACTTCACTTTTTCTTTCCTTCTCAAGGCGTTTCACCGTTCCAGCCATGCTCTAAATGTGAAACAAATTCATACCCATGTCCTGAAAATGGGTTATTTGGGTGATTCTTTTATCTCCAATGCTCTTCTTGCAGTCTACGCGAGAAGCTTGAAGGATATGGCTTCTGCACATAAGTTGTTCGATGAAATGTCGGATAGAGATATGGCTTGTTGTTGGACTTCTTTGATTGCTGGCTATGCTCAGATGGGTCTTGCTGAAAAGGGTCTGCTGCTTTTTGTGATGATGATCAAAGAGAATATGCAGCCGGAGGATGACACCATGGTTAGTGTTCTGTCTGCTTGTTCCAAGTTTCAAATATCTGAAATTGAGAAATGGGTTGTAGAATTAAGACAATTGGTTAATAAATTTGATTCCAAGAGCTCTTGTTGTGATTCAATCAATATTGTTCTTATTTATCTATATGGGAAGTGGGGGATGATTGAGAAGAGTGAAGAGAAGTTTAATGAAATTGTTGATAAGAGAAGTGTGCTCGTTTGGAATTCAATGATAAATGCATATTTTCAGAATGGTTGCCCTGTGGAAGCCTTGACCCTTTTCCGCCTAATGGTTGAAAATTCCCATTGCAAACCCAACCATGTTACAATGGTTACTGTCCTTTCGGCTTGTGCTCAAATAGGAGATTTGCAGCTCGGATGTTGGGTTCATGAAGTTCTCGAACATGGTGGACGTAGCGGTATCATTGCATCAAACAAAATGTTAGCCACTGCACTGATTGATATGTATTGTAAATGTGGTAGCTTGGAGAGGGCAAAAGAAGTTTTTCATCAACTAATAAACAAAGATGTAATCTCCTTCAATGCCATGATCATGGGCCTTGCAGTTAACGGCAAAGGCGATGAGGCATTAAAGCTTTTCGCCCAAATGCAAGAGGTTGATATAAGACCAACGACTGGAACATTTATTGGCTTATTATCTGCTTGTAGCCATTCGGGGTTTCTAGAACAAGGGCATCAAATTTTTATTCAAATGACTACCCGCTATTTAATTTTGCCTAGTTTAGAACACTATGCTTGTTACATTGATCTCCTTGCTCGGGCGGGACACTTCGAAAATGCTCTTGCAGTTATTTCAACCATGCCTTTTGAACCTAATAATTTTGTTTGGAGTTCTCTGCTGAGAGGCTGCCTACTCCATTCGAGATTTGAATTGGCACAATATGTTTCCAAAAGGCTTGTTGAAGTGGATCCTGAAAACTCTGCTGGCTATGTAATGCAGGCTAATTCATTTGCTAGGGATCTTCAATGGGATGGTGCCTCGGCTTTGAGATGGTTTATGAGAGAAAAGGGTGTCCATAAGCAGCCAGGCCAGAGTTGGATCAGTATAGATGGAATTGTACATGAATTTTTCTCAGCAACCAAATCACATCCTTATGTCGATCTATTATACAATACGTTGAATGAGCTTGAAAAGCAAATGAAGCTAGTAATCCCATAGAAAAAACCTCACAAGGTGTAGAATGCGTTTTATATAGAAATCTTTTTACCCCTACTTCTCAGCTCTATTTTGATGCTCAATTTGTTAATTATTTGTTTGTATAACTTTTATTGAGAACTTCTTTTATCTTGGCTAAGACATAATACATTTGTCTTAAAAATTAGAGGTTCAAATCCCCACCTTGCATTATTAAACTAAAAAAGAAAAAAAGGAAAAAAAAAAGAACTTGTGAATGATTGACTGTGGTGGTACTCAGTCGTAGCAAGGGTATAGGTAAAGTTTCATTGGCTAATATTTTGTACTATTGATATGAATCACCATGTCAATTATGATGGCCACTTTACGTTCCTAGGCTTCAATTTTGCCTAACCATGTGGTTGTGTGGGTGTAACTCCAGCTTACACACCGCTAAGAAGGAGTATCTCTTCCCAGCTTTCTGATGTGGTGTACGTTTGTCGGTATATTTTTATTGCATTTCATGAGTTAGTGTGCCCTACTAAAACTCTCTAGCCACCAAAAATACATCACCTCATATACTATTATTATGTTTTAGATTTAGTTTTCTTAAGCACGTGATCAATTTTGGTATGTTTTTAGCCTGAAATATTTTGTTGATGTGTGTAACATTTATTTTCCAGGAATCAGTTATTTAATCTTAGATCCAAGAGACGGAGCCATTATATGCAAGTATAACTCAAGATGTTCCACCTACCACTGTGGATGCTATGAAAGGGACTATCTCGGCATTGCTGGTCTTACTTCCATCTGACCAGTTTCAACTTTTAGTTGGGGCTTTATTGGAACCAGTTTCCAAATTTTTAGTTTCTATGACTGGGTAAGTTGACTATCCTTATTTGTGTCTTTAGGCTTTCTGAGATTCCTAGAGAAGGGCCAACCTTTTTCACTGTAGTTTGGTTGGTCTTTTTTGTAACGTTTGAACATCTCTAATTAGGTTGCATTGCATTTTATAATGTTATTGTTTTCTTAAATTTTATGAAAACATGAAAGATTTTAGCAAGGTTGGTTTAGTGTCCTCTCATTTCTGATGCCAATCCACCCCCGAACGACATGATATTTACTTTATCCTTTGTAATTCCCACTGCATATTAGCACATCTTGAAGGTACCTTTTCTTCTGATTGTATTTTCAGGTACATATTGTGTAATGCTGACTCAGTCTTGAAAAGAAATATTGACGTGGATATGGAAATATTGACAAACAAATAATTGATAATTGTAGAATTGATCTACATGAATGTTGCTGGACAGTGCAAGTTTAGTTAACATTTCAGATGAAAATGAGTTTTCTTCCAAATGCATGGAATCTTTGGAAGATAGAAAATGTCCATATCCAAGACATTGGTCAAACTTTTCCAGAAGTTCAACAAGCATACCCTTTTACAGGTTTCAGACTTTCAATGATCTTCAATCAAAAAGGTTTATGCCCTTGTAAGTTTAGTGACTCTCTCTACTTAATTTGGGGGCAGTTGCATAAATGGCAACTAGGCCCAAAATAGTAGCAATTATAGCACATTGTAAAACATTTTGTAAATATTAGTGTCTATCATTGGTACACTTAGAATTTTTTAAAAGAAAGCAAGGGTAAGTTGGGCATTAAGAAAAAGTTAAAAACCGGTTGCCATGTTTGAAAAATGTTTATAATATTTGCTATATTTGGAAATATTTTGCCCCATTTTATCATATAGTTCTTAATTTAACAATCTAGCCTTAAATGTGTTTGTAATCAGGACATGTTTCATGTTTTGGGCAAATTTATCATATTGTCCATGAGGTATGGCGGTGAAAACTTAGTTGTCTATTTGCAACTGGCACATCCAATTATGCTCTATTAAAGTGAGTGAAGCCTGTTTGGCTTATAGTGTAAAACTCATCCCAGTATTTGGCTTCTAGGTGGAGAAGATGGAAGAATCTTTTCATTGGAGTTATTATATTTTTTTAACTATGGTGCTTGTTCTCCTTTTAGAAAAAAAAAAAAAGGAAAAAAAAAGAAGCTAAGGTTCTTTTTCTGACATCTGATCTCTTTGATTTTTTCTTTTAACCAACTTGTAGTGTTGAACATCCCATTTTTACATCTTGGAACTCTCCATGGCCCATTTCTAATGTACACTCATACGTTGTGTTAATTTGTTGAAGGATCTCCATGAGGTCAAGAGGAAAGGTGCAGCTCTTCAGATGTAAGTTTGTTGGTGAGGAGAAGAGTGATCCACTGGACTATATGAGATCACTACAGCTAGGAAATGTGAGTTGATTTTTCTAATCCTGTCAAACTCAGGTTAGTACTATGATGTTATTAATGGCTTACCAGCTTTTGTACTCGATTTAGAACCATCCTGGATCAAATAGCTATTTGCATGGTTATTGAAGTTTTGCATTAGGTTGTTGATAACTTGACATGAAGTTTGCTGTATCATTCTCCTTTTAATTTTATATGGGAATGTGCAAGAAAATGTTTGCTTGCCCTGCAAATTTTTACGCCACTTCTACAAGTCACACTGGCTTGTATAAGCCACGATAGCCATCTATCATTAGGTTATTTATATAAAGTGACTTAGTATAAGCTATTGATAGCGGCCTATTTTGAGTATAATCAAATGTTGTAGGATCAAATAGTTATCCTTCAAGAATAGTTGAAGAATTAATATCTTACTAGTTTCCCTGGCAACCAAATGTAGTATGGCTAGTTGGTTGTTCTGTAAGATAGTTGAGGTGTATATATACTGGCTCGAACACTTTCAAATAGAAAAAGAAAAATACTTGCTATGAGGTAATGGACGATGGCATGACAAGAAGCGTAGTTAGACAGTCTTTTATTTCCCTCTCAAACAGAGAGGTTGAAAAACCTAAAACATAGGCCAATGCTGTATTTTGCCTCGAAGATCTAAGCATTTGGATCTGTCTCAAAATCCAAGCACTTGCATTTTGCCTGTGTTTCTTTTCTTTTTTAATTTTCATGTACTTTTGTGGTCTTTGTTTGGTTATAAAAACTCTAGAAATTCTAGAAATTGAGTGATGATAAGCTTGCTTGTTTGATGAGAATTGTTGAATGATGCTTGCTTGTTTAATCATATTGGATGAAGTGTCATTTAAGTTGGTAGAAAGTGAATGATTTCATAAATTTTGCAAAACATTAAATTCTAAGTTTGTTTTTAATTGTACACGAGGGAGAAAAAGTGGTTGAAGAGTTGTTTAATGTTTGAATACATGAACTTCTGTTCAAAATTTAATTAGATGGTTATAAATGCTCATTTCTTTGATGGTGGTTTTGAACTTGCACAAAAATAAATAAATGAATAAACTTTTTTCAAATAGCTAACTATAGTGGAGACACACTACGAAGAGCTAAAAATGCTTACAAAGTTGAGGTATTGATAAAACTTTTTACGGTCATTGTTGACAATGCTTAACTCAAATGGTGGACTAATCACAATTTTTTTTAATTAATGGCGTAATTACAAATGATTGAGTTTGTGACTAATTAGAAGTTGACATGTGTCCTAAATTAAAATTGAAGATATAAATGGACAAATTTTGATGATGCCATGTGTTTTCATCATGACGGTTGGATTGAATAAAATATTTTAGTCTAGTTTGACATTAATATTTGAGCTAAAGTTCAATTGAGCAAAATATATATATATATATATATATATATATATATATATATATATATATAGACTTAATTTGACTCAAATGCCAAACTAATGCCCAAATCCAATTAGTTGCGCCAACAGTCATATCTATGGACCAACTAAGTCAAATCCACGATAGAATTATATAGATAGAAGAGTTCTTCATTTGAAGGGTTTAGAAATTTGACACTCCAAGAGTCTAGAGAGAATTCTTCCAACAATTAGAAGACTCCCAACTCCTGATGTTGAACATTTCTTGAAGATACAAGTCTATTTTTAACATTCTTCTAAGACTTCAACTTCAAGAGCATGATGCACTCCACTTCCCAAATACTAGAGATTGAACCACATTCACACAAATCAACCTAAACACAAGTTCAATTCCACGAAACACGTTTCTAGAAATGTTGTGCTAAGAGAAGAGACTTGAAAAAGAGCCCAAACAATTTATGGAGGAAAATTAAGAGTCTTATATACTTTTTATTGAATGAAAACCCAACAACCATAGGATCTTTTAGGTATACATAGATAGAATAGAAGAGGGCCTTAAATAATAAAATAAAATAAGGTAGATCTCATAAATACACATTGTTTATTAAAAAGCACACCAAACCTCACATTCAAACTTTCAAGCATTCATATATAATTTAGACCCAAAATTATTGGTCTCCTTATAGTACTATTTAGGTGGCTTGTTTGATAAGGGACAATAAATGGCCTTAAAATTAAGGGCACTTGGTCCTACCCCTAAGGGTGTGAACATGGCTATAGCAAGGGCAATGGTGCTTGCCATAACCCCCTGGCACACACTTGCATTTACTACAACATATTCTGCAATACTTCATGCACCGACGCTTCAGCTTCGCTTTCGAGCACCTCTTTCTGCACGGTCTTGTGCACACATCTTCCCTCGACCCCAAACACATTCCACATATCATCACTCAGAATCAATTTTGCTTTTTGTATTCATTTCATTTTAATAAGACAACTTGTATGATATTAAATTTTAAGTGGGTAGTCAGTATAGTTTGAACTCATTCTTTACTTCTTTTTTTTTTTTTTACTAATTGTTAGATTTTTATGAATACTCCCAAATTATGTCCAAGTCGTTAATAGAAGCATAAGTGCTTTCTTACACATAACATTTTTGGACAAATTACAAAAACTACTTTTGAAGTATGGTGGTAGCTGCAATTACACCCGCAAATTTTCAATTGTAAAAATTGAGCCCTCAAACTTATACAAGTGTAAAAATTGGACCCTCAAACTTATAATAGTTCTACAAATTAGACTCCAACTGATAAAAATTAAACCCTCAAATTTATACAACTGTAGATCCAAATTTAAAACTTGTATAAGTTTGATGACTCAATTTTTACGCTTGAAAATTTGAAAGTATAATTGCAATTACCACCATATTTTAGGGGTGGTTTTTGCAATTTGCTCTAAAATAAAAAAATATCCAACAAATCGACTACAACATGACTACTTCATAATAACCATTAGACGATGTAGATTCGATAATTTATCTGTCCCTAATAACCACTGGATATAATTTGTCTACTCCTAATAACGACATTGTGGTCAACTCTTAAATAACTTCGGTTAAATCGTCTCTTTTCACCATGTTCAAAGCAAACATGTCAGATAAGAAAATGTAGTTAAAAAAAAAAAAAAAATCAAATGATGAAACTGAAAAGGAATTTAGTTTTGACAGATCTGGGTGCAGGCCATGGATTTGAATGTTGAAAGAAGAGAGGAAAGAAAGAAAAGAAAAGAAGAAAGAGAGAAAGTACCAGAGTCGGCCATGGCGGTGTCCATGAAAGAAGCACTTAAGAGAAGAAAACAGAAGAACAAACCAAGAACCAAAATCTGAGTTCTCATCTTTGATCTTTCAGATTAGAGAAATGAAATATCAGATTTATTTCTCAACAGAGCACAAAGGAGTTTGCAGAGTAAGTTAGTGCTTTTAAACAAGAAACACAGAGAGTGTTGGAGAATTCTATAACTCAACTCATAAACCCAAGCGCGTGGGATTTGTTATATATATATATTTAAGGTTAAATTACAAATTTGGGATCGTTCCTTTGTCGTTTTCATATTGGTGATTGTTTTTCAGATGATATATTTTTTTTTTCTTGTTTCGGTAATTGTGTTAATTGACTGTATTAAGATTTATAGCGGAGTAAAAAGATTAAAATTAGGGAAAATTACCTTTTTAGTATATGAATTTTTAGTATTAGGTGTGTTTGGTCCCTGAGAGGGGTGTTTGAGTGTTGAATTGAGTTCTGAAGTCTGAGTTAATATGTTGGAGTTAGGAAGTTTGTGTTTGGGTGTAGAGTTAATTGAAGTTTGTCGATAAATGTGCAAACTTCAATAGTGAATACTACTGAAGTTGGTAGAGTTACTTATTTAATACTAACTTATGAGGTTGGTGGGCCAAACACTCGTGAGTTTTTAAAATGGATCCTTTTAGTCTAGGAGTTTTTTTAGAATATGATTCAATGGTTGGTTATTCCCTTCTAACAGAATCGTTAATTGCATATGTGGTTTGATGATTGCGTTAAAGTGATTGCAGACAAGACTTTTATTCAAATTAATAATAAAATTTTACACATCAAAATTTAGCCCTAAATTCATTAAATCCACTCTATCATCGTCTCCCCTTGAGCCCAAGCACAGAAAGAGAGGTCGGTCAAGGAAGTAGAACACGCGGGAGGATGTTTTAGCAAATAAATGAGGGACAATTTGTGATGTTTAACCAAATTTAAAGTTTTAAAACCATAACAACTAAATTCAAAATTTTTAAACAATAACTAAGATGAAATGAAAATCAAATATGAGGTCTAAATTGAAAATTTTAAAATCATGATAACCAAATGAAAACTTTGCATACGCTTAAATAGTAATTGGCATTATATTCACCGATCTACACTTGAATCGATTCCCTTACAAATCATTATTTAGGAAATGAGAAAAAAAAAGTAAAACGTTAAAAATACCTTAGCATAATTAGTACATAATTTTTCTTTTGAAATCGAGAGTTCAAATCTCCATAACCTAAATATTGAAATTCGAGAACTCCTATTTTAACCCCTATGTTTAATTAACCAGAGCTATCATACATATTTTTAGTAAGTATCGAACTACCTTAATTATTTATTAAAAAAATCCCCCAAAAAAAATATTTGTTAATTTAAAAAATGTGGGTGGGGTAAGAAAAATGAATGCAAAGACAGAGAGAACAGCTGTATTGGGTGGGTGAGAACAGAGGGGATCGAGGCCTTCTGTCGGTAAGGAGTAAGGACCCTCCAATTCTCTCTTATTATCTTTCTTTGTCCCATTCTTTTTTCTATTTTTGCAAAAGTAACCCCAACTCTTTACTTCTTTTTTTCTTAGGTAATATTCCTTTCTTATAGTGTTAAGTTATTAAAAGAAAGCTTTTTGAATTTGTGATTTAGTGAACATGTATTTCTTTCGGAGAAAAATACCTTTCGGTCACATAGTTTTCATTTAGTCATTAGATTTTAAAATATTGTAATTTTACTTTTAAAATTTGAGTTTTATTTCAATTTGGTCTTTAGATTTTAAGATTTATACTTTTAATATTGATTTTTTTATACTAAATGCTCACCTTTCGTCTTTAGTGTTAATATCTATTAATTAATTTATAATAATTATAATTAATTAAGTTTACATATTTTTCATCACTATTAAATTGTAAATTGTAAATTTCACTTCATAATTATTTTAAATTAATTAATAGACATTAACGCTAATGATTGAAAGTGAATATTTAATGAAAAAAATCGAGGTTAAAAGTGTAAATCTTGAAACTTAGAGACCAAATTGAAACAAAACTAAAATATCAAGAGTAAAATCATAACATTTTGAAACCTAGGGACTAAATTGAAACCAATCTCAAAACTTAAGGACTAAGTGTAACATTTTGAAACTTAGAGACCAAATGAAAATTAAACTCAAAACCTAAAGACCAAAAAGATATATTTTTTCCTTTATTTTTTGTGACATGTGTGTTACAACTCCTTTCACATCCATTTTGAGAAAGAAAAAAAGAAGAAAAAATAATCATTTATACTTTTATACTCTCGAGAGGTTATATCAATTGAAATTCTGAACTATTAATTGTATTAATTTAAATTGCAAACTTTTGTAAGTATATCAATTTACACCCTTCTTTTAAATTTACACTCTAAACTTATAATTATTTTAATTAAATTCATAAGATTTATTCCAAAGTTTGGAGTGGACGTATATCTTCCAAGATAACTTTGGAGTATATGCTTAAGTTTGTCTTGATACTTGCATTTACTTACTAATTTCATTTTCATTGAGATATGGGACTGTTTCTATGGAGATTCTCTGTCTAGTATTTAAAATAAAGGTTGAACTTAAAAAAGAAAAAAACAAACAATAATGTGAAAAAGCATTATTTAAAGTAGAACTATAAATGTAGGGAAATGTTGCCAAAGCTTGGCCTCAACAAAGAAATTGAAGGCCAAAAGATTTTACTCAACAATCTTTTTCTCTTTTAGACCAACTTAACTCACAGGGTTGATTTCTTAGTATAATTTGAGTTTTGTAGTAAGAAGTGGTAATTGAGTGAATAGAGTAGGGTCCACGACCAAGATTCTGCCAACATGAACATTACTTAATTGGCACAAAATACGTAAAGGTCGAGAGATGTTTGAATCTCCTACCTGCAATATTGTTGAAGTTAAAAAAAAAAAAATTAAAAGATTCCTTCATCATTCAAAAATACTTTAATCTTTTCTCGATTTTGGAGACAAAAATTTTCTATCTAGACATCATATTCGTTAAATTTATTATTTGGATAAATTACACTTTTGGTCCCTGAGATTTGAGTTTGATGTCTATTTAGTCTCTAAGGTTTCAAAAGCAACATTTTAATCCCCAAGTTTAGAAACTTATTCTAAATAGTCCCCTAGAGTTAATTGATTGTTAGTTGACTTGATGGAAGGATTATGTGGCAGTTAATTAAGAATGAAATTTTAGTGATGTGACATATTTTAAATGAGTTTGCAAAATGAAATATTAATTTTATTCTAGTTGGTTCTTTCATGTGGCCTTTTTTTTTTTTTCTTCATTCTCACTCCTTTGTATTTGGTCCTCAGGTTCTGGAATTAAAATTAATTTGACAAGGAACCAATCCCAATTCTCTGTTTCTCATTTGGCTGTGGTCACTCTTTAAACATTCTTCATTTTTCTAAACAAGAAAAAAACTTTTAAGTTTTAAGAATAGAAATGAACCCATTTGTCAGAAATTGTCTGCGAGAGAAGGAAAAAAAAATAAATAAATGAACCTTCCACTATTGTGGTACGTTTCGAACACAGAGGATGAGAAAGAGATGGGGTTGTCTTCTCGGTAAGGAGTGAATATGCCCAAATACTGAAATCTCGTTACTAAATTACACAAAATGGTTATGGCAGGGATGAACAAATGAAAAAATTGGATATTGGGGACTTTGATTTAGGGAGAGTGATAATGTAATCAGCAATGTTCATCCTTTCTAAGCAATATATAATCATATTATTGGTTGTGTGATTTTGTTTCAATAGTTAATAGTATTATTGAGTAATTTATGTCAATCTAAAGTTCACTTCAAAATTGGAGTATGTTTCATTTTTATGATTTGTTTCGTTCCAATTTTGTCGGATGTCTCCGAAGGGACGTGTTTCATTTTTATTTTGTATTGAATTTTTTTTTTTTTTTAATTTAGTTGGTTTTTAGAGAATGGAATGAAGATGAAGATGCTAATGAAGATGAAGATGCTACAGACAAGGACAATAATTATCACGATGGTGTAAAATGTGTTGAAGGAGGAGGGAGAAGACGAAGAATGAAGGAAGCAAAGCATGGATTGAGAGGAAAGAGAAAATGTGCATAATAAACAGAAACAAATAATATAAATTAATATTTTTTTGCCGACTCATTTTAAATATGTCATATCAGTAAAATCTTAGTCCTAATTAACTGTCTATCATCCTTTCATTAGGTCAACTAACAGTCAATTAACTCTATGGACCATTTAGAATAATTTTTCAAACCTCGGGGACTAAAGTGTTGCTTTCAAAACCTTACGGGCCAAACAGATATCAAACGGCCCAGACTTCAGGGACCAAAAGTGTAATTTACCCTTATTATTTTTATTCATTCACTTTTTACAAACTTTTTGTAACTTCGCACCACCATAAAGTAAGCTAATATAATTAAAAATGTGACAATGTAAATCTTTTGTCCCTAAGAGTTGGAGTTTGTGTCTATATTGTCTCGAACGTTTTAAAATAGACACTTTAGTCCCGGAAGAAAATGATTCAATATATAGTTAAATGTTAGTTGACTAATAAAAAGAAAAAAAAAAATCTTTTTTGGTCCCTAGGTTTTTAGTCTAGCTTCTATTTAGTTTATAGGTTTCAAAATGTTACACATTTAGTCCTTAAGTTTTGAGTTTGATTTCAATTTAGTCCCTAGG
Source organism: Lagenaria siceraria (assembly GCA_002890555.2). Classification (NCBI taxonomy): domain Eukaryota; kingdom Viridiplantae; phylum Streptophyta; class Magnoliopsida; order Cucurbitales; family Cucurbitaceae; genus Lagenaria; species Lagenaria siceraria. The sequence continues at coordinate 6,783,763 of CM016486.1, forward strand.
TTTCAAAATGTTACAATTTTACCCTTGACATTTGAGTTTTATTTCAATTTGGTTCCTGAGTTTCAAGATTTACACTTTTAATCTTGATTTGTCACTAAATACTCATTTTTCGTCTTTAGTGTTAATGTATCTTAATAAATTTAAAAGAATTATAATTAAAAAAGTTTAACTATTTTTCATTATCTTTAAAATTAAAATTAAAATTTTACTTTATAATTATTATTTTAAATTAATTAATTGGCATTGGCGTTAATGATTTAAAGTGAGTATTTAATGAAAAATAGGGGTTAAAAATGTAAATTCTAGAAGACTAAATTAATGAAACAAAAATCAAATCTCAAAAATAAAATTGTAACATTTTGACACTTAGGGACTTGAGAAAATTGTACGGATGGCCCTCTATGGTTTTTGGCCCAATATTTAAAAACGCTCGAAATTTGGCCCTTTGATTGCATCAGCCGTGCGTGAAAATATCGAACTATCATCGAAACTGACCACGATACCACGCTTTCTCGTTTCTTCATCTCGCTCTAAACTCGGACTCTTGTTTCTCCCTCTCGCTCGCTTTCACAATTAAAAGCGACCGTTTAAAATGAATTTCTAACGCCACAGATCGTCACTTCCTCTCTCAAGTTTCTTCCTCTTGCTCGTTCCTTCCTCTCTCAAGTTTTCCAACATGCCATAATTTCCCAAGAGACACTGATCAACTTCATTTTCTGGTGAAGAGGATACCACGCTTTTGGTTCTTCCTCGAAAAATTGAACGTTTAGAACTTTTACGGCAGGCGCAAATTTCCCAATCGGCACCGAATAATCCAGGAAATTTAGAACTTCTTCACGAAGGTATAGTCATTTTGTCATTTCGTTTCAAATGCATGCTATGATTTAGGTTGTTAAAGTCACTCTGAGAGGAAGACCTGAGATGAAAATAAACGGAAGGAAGAAAAGTGAGGAAGAATGCGAGAAAAAGGAACGAGAAAGTGAACGAAAGAAGGGAGGAAGAAGGATAGAAAAGGAACAAGCGGAAGAAACGAGAGGAAGAAATGAGAGGAAGAAACGAGATTTTGGCAGAGACTAAAATTTTGTACTTTTCTGTTTTCTGTTTACTGTCTTGGGCTTCCTTCTAACTTATTTTCTTTTCTACCTGCAGTAATAGATGGCTAACCTGAAAATTAAGGTTGAGGATCGTTTTCCTGGCCAAGCCACGAGCTTATCATCGCACATTGGGATTGCAAACAAGATAATTAAAGAGAAGTTAACAGAAAGGAAACTTCAATTGTTCAGGAGGACTGTGTTTGGAAAATTTGTGGATATGGACATAGTCTTCAATAGTCCATTAATCCATCATATCCTACTGAAGGAGGTGCAAAGCAATAGGGTAGATGCTATGAGATTTGAATTGAATGACACGATCGTTGAGTTTTCGAAAGAGGAGTTCTTATTGGTGACGGGTTTGTGGCGGTCATCTACTAAACTGGTTCGTAGTGTCGAAGTGACTGAATAACAAAGTATTTCGGTAATTTACTGGCGACAGAAGTGCACCTGAAAAAGTTTGAAGAGTTTTATAAAGAGTTAGTGTTTGAAAATGACTTGGACGCCGTGAAGATTAGTCTTGTGTACTATTATGAGTTAGGTTTGATAGGAAAAGACAAGACTAAAAGCAGTATTGATAAATCGCTGTTGGATGATGTGGAGGATCTTGAGTACTTCAACAGCAATGATTGTGGACATATATCATGGGAGAGAACCTTTAGTGGCCTTCAAAAGGTACTAAAAGACAAGGTTGGATCATACAAGCAAAAAGTCAAAACAAATAAGAATGATGTGTTGAAGTACAACCTTCAGGATTCCCTCACGCGTTACAGGTGACAATTGACTAGGTCTAGTTTTTTTTATACTTGCATGAATAATGCATTAATAAAATTTCGCTATTTTGAATACTTGTAGGTTTGGGCATATGAGACGATATCCACTATAACTGGGAGAGCTGCAGTTCGGCTTAACGATGATGCGGTGCCTCGATGTCTAAGGTGGTCATGTACTCATTCATTGGCAAATAAGTCATTACAGAGGTATGTCTTCAACTCACCTGCGGTATACAATTGACTTTATCATTGTAATATTTTAGCACTTGCATTAACGTTGACTTTAAATGTAACTTTAAGTACTTTGTCGTGTAGTTGGTGATCACCCCCAAGCTAACGATGTCCAATGCCGAGATGCATTATAGAGACAGTCCAATTGACCAACGGGTCGTATACACGGAGGTTCAAGACGAGGATATGATACATTCAACATCAGGAAGCTCGGATAGAGAACAGACAGAGGATGGTAATTCGGAATATGAGGCGGATAATAACACTCCGTTCATGTTTGAGCACGAGGTGCCACTTGAGGATGCAGTTCGTCCACACGATGCGGTGCCAGACCATGTAGAGGAAGAACGTGTATCCGAACCCGTTACCGCTACACGGAGAAATAAGGTCCGTGGTAGAGAATATGTGGAACAGTTTGACGAGAGAGTCTCGAGAATGGAGACTACGTTAGTGGAGGTAAAGTCTGATCTGGGTGAAGTGAAGGTGCAGTTGTGGAGGATCACGGAGTTATTGCATTCCTTGTGTCGGGTATGTATAATTTAGTGGACGAGTCACTCTGTTCATTGATTGCTACTTTATGTATTATGCTAATGTACTATTCCTTTTTGTGAAAAATACCACAACCCACTATGAAGGTGATGATGATATCGATGATGATGATCACATCGAACATGATGGTGACAATCACACGAAGACGACCACTACTATCCCCGAGCCCACCTAGACCACCACAACCACCACCACCACCACTATCTCCGAGCCCACCGAGACCACCACCACCATCCCCGAGCCCACCGAAACAACCTTCTTTTCGAACTGCACGAACGGCCCACTTGCACGTCTTGTGGATGCATCACACACTATATAGATTTTTATTTGATTTTCTTACCCGCATCTCAAAATTCTTCTTAATGGCTAACATTGATAATCTCATCTTCACGTCGTTTTTACAAAAGAATATCTGACCAACCTCAACATCCACCCCCAACGATGGCATTGGTTGCATGATTATTGAGAGGACTCTGCTCTTCGAGGAACATTTCCAATGAAGTGCCCAAAATCATTAAGTAGAATTGAATTTTGGCTGTGGTAAATCCAACGCTGAAGCACCACCAATTCCAGTAAATGCAGTAGGATGTGAGATGTGGTGGAGTGATGTACTACAGCCAATAGAAGGACCACCCACAATTCTAGTAGAAGTAGTTCGACATGGAGTTGGTTGGAGTGAGGTACTGCCAAGAATATCATCACTTGTAGTAGGATGTGGGATGGGGTGGGGTGAGGTACGACCAACGGTTCCATTAAGTCCACTGCTCCTTGCCTGAATGATTTTGGTTAGCCGTCCATGGGTTCAAGCTGTCATTTTCCATAGAGACTATTGATAGACAAATATGCTCATCATTGTTACATACTGCAGATAAGGGTTCCTGTTCTGTAAATGTGTCCTCTCGATTAGTTTCCTCAAAACTGACGAATACATGAGGTTTATTACGATCCATTTCCTCGAGGAGCAATCTAACATCGTCATAGTCTGTTATGCAAACCGGAGGACATTCACAATCCACCTTGTATTTGAACCTCATTATGATGTTGAAATCTGAAGGATTGACATTTGTAAGTCCATATAATGTAGCACTCAGTTGAATATAATTTAACGTGGTTGGTACCATGATACACTTAAAACGACCTCCCTTGTAGCATTCTTCTTTGTCATCCCATGTACCACCATACCGAATAAAAAGTTGCTTCCCTTCCATCCTACAAAAAATTAAAAATTAGTGGAGGACAAAACAATCTATAAAACTCTCGCTCTAGCTTCTTCCTCCCGCTTCTTCCTCTCATTTAGTCCTCTCGTTCTTTTCCTTTTTATCTTTCTCTCCTTTTTTTTTTCCTTTCTCTTGTTTATTTCTCTTGCTGTTTCTGCATACATATAATCTCGTTTCTTCCTCTCGTTCATTTATTTCTCATTGCCATTTCTTCATCTCGTTTCTCGTTAATAACAAAAATCAAGTCGAGGCAACATTTACTTACTTGGCTTCGCGTGAATGGATATGATGAGTGCTGAACCTTTACAACGTTTGAATATTGGATACGAACTCTCGTGAGTTGAAGAGAAGATGGGTTTTTCACAGCAAACGAATTCGAACTACTAGGTTTTTTCAACATTTTAACTTTATGTAGGATGATATAAACGTATCTTGTGAAACACTGCTCCATAATTTGATTTGAAAGAACCAGATTTTTTTTACGATTTCAAGTAAATCCGTACCAAGATCATTAATTAACGGCATAAAGCAAATGGCGCGCAAATTGTGAAAACGAGCGAGAGGAAGAAACGAGAGTTCAAGTTTAGAGCGAGATGAAGAAACGAGAAAGCGTGGTATCGTGGTCAGTTTCGAGGACAGTTCGATATTTTCAAGCACAGCTGACGCAATCAAAGGGCCAAATTTCGAGCGTTTTTAAATATTGGGCCAAAACCATTTGGGCCCTCTAAAGAGGGCCATCCGTACAATTTAGGGACCAAGAAGATATTTTTCAAAAACAAAAATGTTAAAGTTGTAGTTTCTCTTTTAATTGTAGGTGGCATTTTTTTCCTTCTCTTTTCTTTCTTACCTCTTTCTTTTCTAATGTTTCTTTGCAAAGCCTAAAATTAAAGCCAAAAATAATGTGTTCAAATAATCCAAAAATTTGAATAATCTAAACAACCCAACCTTTTATTTCTTTCAGTTCAACTCACGAATAAAGATGATTTAGGTTCGGTTCAACTCAATTCGTACTGAATTCATTAATTATAATAATTAATTCAAATTTATTTCCTTCCTAACAATTATCGACGATTAAAAATATGCATAGAGTTTTATAAAAATAGTGGGATCAAGAGTACTGGTGGGTTTCAAATCAACACACAAAGATGATGCTCTAGATAACTTGTGGTGTGTGTGTATTTGTATACAATTATAAGTTGTATTCTTTAGGAGAAACGAAAGTTGGAAAAGCCTCCCACTTCTACCACAGGAATAAGCAGAAAATATATATGAGAAATTAAAAGAAAGCAATAAATATGGAAACACAAGAATTAACGTCGAAAACTCCCAACTTGGAGAAAAACCACGAACCAAGAAAAAATCCACTATGTGAAAAATTGTTACAATCACACATAATAATTCTCTCTCCCGATTCCAATTACAAGAGCACTCTCTCAAAGCTTTTGACTACTCACACCTTTTTCCCACTCTCAAACTAGAGAATACAAAAGGAATAGTGCTCTCAAAGCTTTTGACTACTCACACCTTTTTCCCACTCTCAAACTAGAGAATACAAAAGGAATTTAATTAGAGTTAGCACACTAAGCTTAAAGAGTTTCTAACTGGGACATCTTGAAACTAGAGGCATAGGCTCCTTTTATAGGCTTGGAGTCCACCCTCATTCTTCAATTTAACCGATGTGGGACAACTGCACTTCTAATATTTTGTCAAAAACCCAACAAATACTACCCTTTGTTTTTGCTCTCATTCAAAACATAAAGTAGTTGAGTTTGTTCTATTAATTATTTTTGTTTCATAACTTTGTTTAATTGTTTTGTGTATTTGACAAATCATGTTTGTGTATTTGATAAATCATGTTAGAATGTAAGGAGTTAGTTATTAGTCTTTTTTTTTCCTTTTGACAATCTTGATTTTTAGGTTGATTAGTTATTGTTTATGGTGCTTCTTGTTTGTTCAAAATCTCCTATTGTTGAGTTTCTTCTATTAGTTGTTTGTATCTGAAAATTTTGTTTAATTTTTATGATAAATTTAGTCTATGTTCTCTCTACTTCTTTTCTTTAATCTCATATGCTTACATTTTCTTTTTTTTTTTTTTTTTTTTAATTTTTCAGATCTTATGTCTTAATGATGGTCTCCAATATGCCTGAGTTCAAGTTGGGTTCGGTGAAACTGATGATGAGACTTCATGAAATTAAAAAAGACAATTATTTAAAGTCAACAAGTAATTTTAAAGTTGAATTTGGATGGATATGAAAAGAGTTTGGGTAGGTATTTTATACTTTTGTTTCAAAATGAAGTTTCATGCTTCAGAGATCTTTTGTAGGAATATTTATTAATGCAAACTAGTGATACCTAGTGTTGGTACTAATTTTGTTTATATGTAAACTTGATAATTATAACTTTGGTTGATATTACTCGAACACACATATTACAAAATTATCAAAGTTTGTTTATATAATTTTGTCATGTAAACTTGTGGCCAAGTTGATATTATTTCATTTTGTTTCAATGATAGTGATGAAATGTGTATCATCACTTGTAATTTTTGGTTTAAATATAAATTGATTAGTTGACTCTTAATTTGTTCAAAAGATTATTATATTTTAAATTTTATAACAGGTTTATATATTAAATAAAAAAATTTAATTAATAAAGTACTTTACCGACGTTTTTTATAACGTTAGTAAATCCTATTTTTTAAAAAAAGTAACTTCAAATTTATAATGACAAATATATTAATTTTACAGACGTTTAAATGTGTTGCAAAAGATACTTGTAATGACTACCAATCCATATAAAACTTAACTTTTAGAGATGCATTTTTTAACGTCACTGTATAAACGAAATAATGACAAATAATGTGTTGCTAAAAGTACGCATTTAGTAACGTATACGTGTCAGTAAAAGTACACTTTTAGCGGCGCGAAATAAACGCGTCAATAAAACCTTTAGCTACGCGGATACAGTGACACTCCTAGCGACATGGATCTTCGCGTTGCTAATACTTTTAGTGGCGCTTTTTGACTTTTAGCAATGTATTTTATGCGCCATTGAAAGTGGTTTTTGTTGTAGTGTATTGTCCCTATTGTTTGTTAAATCCTCTTAAATAATCCTTGCCACAGGGATTATTTATGAAGCTTTTATCAAAACACAAGATTTATATATTCTAATTATAAACTCCAGGACCTAAATTTTAACTTCTCTCCCAAACTATAAGGACAAAAATTTTAATTTATGCCATAAATTATTACAAAATAATAATTATACAATTTTCTCTAATATTTAGTGGGTTACTACAACTAATTTGCAATTGCTTAAATTAGAATCTAATTTTTGAATTATGCTACCAAACACATATATGAAAACATAAAATAGAAATATTCTCTGTTTTCAAATTCTCTATCAAACAAGTCCTAAATTTTTTATTGCGAGTGTTAGGGTTTATTGTTTTCTTGTGTTAGACTTTGAATATTACTCCATCTTTCATCTTCTTCAAAATCTCTACTCACCGGCCATCGATGTCCGCTCTACATCTCTTGCTTTAAGTTGTTCATACTCAAAGAATACTCACAAGTTATGTACATGTATTTCCAGCCCTTTCTTTATCTCAAAGAAACACATTTTTCTTTCTTTTAATGAACTTCGCATTCTAAACATTAGGGCTTTGAATATAATTTTATCCTTCTTTGAACGAACAAAAAAAAACTACATCAAGCCTTCGATTTGAAAAGAAAAAAATTGAGTGGACTTGAAAATAAAGAGATTCATATTTTAAAGAGAACCCAATCATAAATCTGGGGAATGGTGAGCCAAATTTGATTTTTTTTTTTTTTTTTCTTTTTTAATAAAAAAATCTACCGATGGTTGGATGCTGACTGTAAATATTTGTATGTATATGGGATATAAAGAGAAAGGCAAAAAATTCACTTACATAAAACTTTTTATCATTCATCATTTTTTCTATCTTCGTGCACTAGAGATTTTTATGCGAAAAATCATTTCTACATCATCTATTTCATAAATATCTTAGATTTTAAATTATTTCATTAAAAATATTTAGCTTTAATTTTAAATCAATCGAACCTTTTCATTATTATTTCAAACGTTTTTTAAATATTTAATTCTTTTTTTATTAACATCATTTTCAAATTTTAACTTTATTTTTATTATTTATTAAATTTGATTGATATTTATTTAATCCAGGATATTTCAAATTAATTTTTCTTTCATTTGAGGAGATTTGGTATATTTTCTTCTATATTCCTAACTGAAAATCGATCATCTCTTCATTAAAATCTCAAGCATATATCATACTCGTAATATATAAAAAAAATGTAAATATACATTGCATATACCATGATTTATCTTTTTGATGTGTTTATACATATACTAAAAAATGTAAATATATATCAAATATATTGTAAATATTGTCTTACATACATAATCTAAAATTTACTAGATAATATTATATTATCTTAAAATGGGGTTATTAAATTTTGATAGATATATTATTATCCCCTAAGAATAGAAAAACCATAAAAAGTTAAAAAAAAAAAAAAAAAAAAAAAAAAAAAAAAAAAAGAACCAATCCACAAATAAAATAGAGAAAAAGGAAGAAAAAGAAAAGCATCCATGCCAATATATAACACTTGGGAAGAAAAAAGGAAAAGGAGGGGAAAATATTAATTTTTGCCTTTTTAACTGTAACATCCCAAATTTGCAAGCGTTTTAACACTAATTAATTGGTTTTGTTTGAATTTGTGTTGATAATTTTGGATCTAAGATTTAGATATAGAATTCAAATTTAAATTGGATGTTTAATTTGGAGAATATGGTGAATTTTGGGAGAAGAAAAATGAATAAATTGAGATATGTGTAACTTTATAATATATATTTAATATAAATATATATTTATTATAATAAATATATTATATAATTATATATTTATTTTAATATATATATTTAATATTAAATATATATTTGAGTAACTAGGCGTGCAAAAAGGAAATAGGAAAACAAAAGTCGTCTTCTTCCTCACGTCTGCGCAGCGCTCCTCCTCACCCTCGCGTGCCGTCAGCCTCGCGTCCGCCGGTCACCGCTGCTGCAGCCGCCAGTCGTCTCAGGTCGCGCCGCCGCACCAGCCGCCGCTCACGTCCAGCTGCGCGTCGGATCGCGCCAGCCTCCACACCAGTCCGCCGCGCGTCCCTCTGCACCGTTCCGCCAGCCGCCGCCTCCGTCGCGCGCCACCGTTCTGCCGCCGCCATTGCCGCCAGCGGATTTTTTTTCGTTCGCCGGTTCTTCGCGGTAACCTTGGGTTGCAGGTTCGAAGCCTCTGTCGGTTACTACCAGTGGGGGTCGGTTTGACTGATTGAGTGAGGTAAGTGGTTCTACGGTCAGGCTTCAGCCTATCTCAACATTATTTTATCCTGATTTTAGCATGCATGTTTAGGAACCTTGGTGCATGAGGAACCTTGGTTATCAAGAATTTGTTAGTTGTATACATGTGTATGTCTGGCCGCTTGCTATGATTATTAAATCTATAAGTATGTATGATTAAGTCTCTGACGTCTACCCGTGTTGTCCCATGCTAAAAGTTGTGAACCGTCCGGGCCACTAGACATGCGTCGGTCGGGTTGATGTGGGTCATCAGGCTCACACTTCAGCAGTATGGTGACGGTGCCCTCAGGCCGCTAGGCATGGTGAGGCATGGTGACGGTGCCCTCATGCCGCGGCCTGGTGACGGGGCAGTTTGTCCATGTATCCATAAATCTCAGCAATGAGATTACTTACTTACTCACCTATAGCAGAAACGGACTGGAAAGTAGTTGAAGCTTCCGCGTTCTTAGTTGTTCACATTTTTTTGTTTGTTGTTTGTCATTGATGAGTCGTTCAACTTTAGTTTTTTAAATTTGTTTCATTGATTAATTTTTTTGATTGAGTAATTCGTTTGCTTGGTTAGGGATATCCGCTCAAATTTTAATTTGATTTTTAATTATCTATTGTTAATTATTATTAGCATTATTACTTATTTATTTATTTATTTTCTTAAAGGAAAGAAATTTTGGATCAATTCAAGCTTAATTATTTATTTTATAATTTCATGGAGTTTAGTCTCGTGTACGAAAGGAGTCGTGTTGAGTGTACGCATGCGTGTAGTAGCGGCTTCTGAAAGTCGGACCGTTACATTAACTTTGTTAATTTTTCAATTTCAATTTCATACGATTAAAGCTTAAACTTAAATAAGTATATTTCAATTTTCAACTTCATTCAATTTTCATATGTATAGTAATATTTTTTTTTTCTTTTAAAAGAAAAAAAAACAAATTTAATTCCAAATACATTAATTTAATAAAAATCAAATTTTATACCAAATTAAATTTGGTCGACCATTAAATAACAATAACTTTGAGTTTCAATTACACCAAGGAATATAGCTTATATACTCTACCAATAAAGCATGAGGAATATGATATTTCATTTCATTCTTTTTAGATGTATTGGTTGAATAAGAAATTTTGGATTAATCACAAATTGTCACATCATTTCTTAAATGAATGACAAAATTACAAATAATTGAATCTGAGACTAATTAAAAGTTTACATGTATTAAATTAAAATTGAAGACATAACTTGGCAAATGTTGATGAGACCATCTGTTTTCATCACGACCGTTATATCAAATAAAATAATTTGGTCCAATTTGATGGTAATATTTAGACTAAAGTTCAATTGGACTAAAAAATAGGCTTAATTGGACCAACAAAGACCCAAGTTCAATTAGTTGAGTCAAAGGGTCAGGTCCATGACCAACCAAGCCCAAGCTCAAGCCCATATGAGAATTTTGTAAGTAGAGGAAAAGTTTACATTCTAGGAAGCTTGGAGAATTCTCCTTACAATTAGAAGACACATTTGAAGATTGAAATTCCTTAAATACATACATTCTTTCAAGACTCCAACTTCAAGAAAATATATCTGCTCCACTTCCATATATCAAGCGGTGCATTCAATTGAGACAAAATCAGAAGATCAAGTACTAGAGATCGAACTACATCTACATCAAATCTACATAAACTTTCTAACTCTACAAAATATGTTTTTTCAAAAACCTCATGCAAACAGTATTACTCCACAAAATATGTTTCAAAAACCTCATGCTAACAAGTATTGTAAGAATTAAGTATGGTATGATCTACTAGAAGAGGTATGCATAAAAGTAATTGTAACGATAAATCCTAAAATTCCATTTCGTTTTTTAGATTTGGAAAAGTGTGGATTTTTCAAGAAATGAATCTAATGATGCTATGTTTATGTTGCTATGTTTATGTTGGTCTCGTTTATCAAGAAGTTATATCAATTTAAACACTAAATCTAATAATTAAAATTATTTTATACCCTTAAATTTTATACTCTTAAAATTTAGAAGTTATATCAATTTAAACACTAAATCTAATAATTAGAATTATTTTATACCCTTAAATTCCCTTAAATTTTACTAATAATTATATTAATTTAAACCTTTAATTTAAAAATTATATCAATTTAAACAATCTAATAATTCTTAAATTTTCTTAATTGGCATAAATTGATATTTACTATTCTTTTATATCATTAAAGAATATTCAACGAGCATAATGTGTTGTTATTTCCATCAACATGTTTAACTTTTGAATCAACATAGATGCAAATTCAGTAAAAGCACAAATGTGATGAATCTCAGGATAGTGCAATGGAGGTCACGAGTCTAGGCCATGGGCCTTCTTGATCTCCCATTCACCCCGTCCAGGTAAGTAAGTTGCTCGTTGCCTCTCGCTTGTCTTTTATAGGGCCTCTTTACACCCACCTCTACACATTTTTTCGATGTGGGAAAAAGTGTAATAAAATTTAGTTTCTCCACCACCTCTTTGCCTCTTTATTCTTCTCAAGTTCTCAACCACTTGGCTTTCCTTTTTTTTTTTCTTTTTAACATTTTAGGCACTCGATTTGAATGATTCGAACGTAAGTTAATATTAAAAACATAAAAGAAGTCCCTCTAAATAGGGTAGATACAAGAGATATTTGCCTCAAAAGAATCCCAAGCAAATGGGTAATTATATATATATATATATAAAGAGAGAGTCCAAAAGACTAATAATAATAAATGAAAAGTCCCAAACAAGACATGGGCTAATAATAATCAAAATGAAATGAAATATAGAGCAACCAAAAAAGGAAGAATAATGAAAAAGGCAACACATAGACAGCAAAAAAGAGGGCACTGCAGAAGGAAGAAATGACTCATTACATTATATCAACTATGTTTCAACCTCTTTCTTCTTCCTAAAGCATCATCATAAATACATATCCCATTCCAATCAATATGCTCCCCACCATAGTCTCCTTTCTCCAAACTTTCTCGACTCCGCTCTGCAATAATGTTCATCAATTTAATATGTCACGTCACTATTTTGTGGATAGTATTAAATGATAATGACTAACTCAAAATATCACATAAAAAATTTAGTCGTATTTAGAAATTTTCATCATAAGAAAAAATATATATACATCTTTCACTTCTAAATTTGTTTTAAAAAAAATAAAGGAGTCCCTGAACTTCAAATGTTTAATATATTTATAAACTTTTTAGTTTAATTCAACAATATGTTGAACTGGAAAACTCGAACTCTTAACTCTTCTTAGTCGAAGATATAATTTTTAATCATAGCTCAAGTTTAGAATTAAGTTCACTTTTAGTTTGTCAAATGTATTATACATTAAAATATTGATTTTTATTTTTTAATTTTATGATTTTTTTACGATAAAGTTGAATTATAAAAGGACAATGATTAGGTGCAGCAACTCTTATACTCCTCACTTATTAACCACACAAAATATATAAAATTAGAAAAAAAGATAGTTTTATTACCATACTAATCCAAATGAGGTCGACCTACTATATAAAACGACAACGTCAGATTATTAGCAAGTGTTCGGGCCACTATATAGCCCACTATATATTTGGGACACCAATTATAATAGTTGGTGTTTCTGACTATTATAACTTACAATTAACTATAATATTACTTATTTGTTACAGTGTTGCTATTTCCAATCCATACTAAAATAGTCTATACCCCAAACACATATTATTATAACCTATAAACTTTTATAACTCGCACCGACTATGATAACCAACCTAGCGTTTCAAACACCCCTTTTTTAAAAGTACGGAATTTAATTTTTTAACTCTATTTTATATCCACTCAATTTTTTTAATTTTTATTTTACTTAGCATCACAAAATTATATACGTATGAACAATTTTTTAATATTTTCAAGACGTACCTATCTTTTTGCAATTCATGCAATTTAATTACAATTTGTTACGTGGTAAATTCTCGTTTCTTTTATTTTATTTCTTAGTTGCCTTTTAATTTTTTCTATTTAAACTCTAAAACGATGGGTATAATTCATGATGTATTTAATAATTTTAATACAGACACAATTTTGATATTATTTAATGGATGAAAGCACATATTACCTTAGATTCTTCTTTTAGGTTAAAGTTTAATCTTCACCTTTATATTATTCTATTACAAGAAAATTAAAAGTATATCTATAATGGGAGAGAAAAGGAGGTCTTGCTCCTAACCCAATTAATTAAATCGAAATATTATTTTATTGCTACTAAAAAATGTTCATTTTTTCCGTGAACAGATCTACGAGGACCTCACCCCTAACGAGGCAAGGATTGTCTATTTAGGCCGGGAATGGAAGAAAGAGAGAGAAAAATTTCTCCAAAAGTTAAATGGGGACGGGAACGAGAAATGCCCTCCTTGCCCCCCTCTCCATTTACTTCTTTTTTAATTTATTATAATAATAATTATTATCATTATTATTCTTGTTATATGAATAGCACGTTTAAATTTCATGTCTGTATGAAATTAATTATATATATATAAAAGTTACTGAGATCAAATTTAACTATTTAATTTTAAACTTTTCAATAGTAATATATTTTTCTATTGTTACTTCTTCAAAATTTTAATTGATATAACTGATTAAGGGTATGTTTGGTTTAACTTATCAAATATTTAATTTTAAAAATAAGTTATTTTTTTAAAAAAATTGAAGTGGCGAACACCTAAAATAGCTTTTGAAACAGAGTGTATTTTAAATATTTTTTATCAAAAGTATTTAAATTATAATAACATTTATTTTCTCGGTAAGTATAAATGAGTATTTTTTCTTTAAAATTACGGTTGTGTGGAATAAATCTTTTTTAAATGTGGCTTGTAGATTCAAATCTTCAAACTAAGATTGAATTATATACGTTCTAAGTTTGGCAAACAAATCCAAAATTGAAGGTGTATTTTGTTGATCAGATTCATATTAACGTTTGGGAAGATGAAAAATAGACTTACATTGTCGTTCTGAGATGGGGTCGGAGATTCAGGGCCAGCAGGTCCTGGAGCCTCCACTGACGGCGCCGGCGGGCTCGAAACTGGCGACGGACCCGGAGCCCCCTTCACCTTCTTCTTGCTGGGTGCAGGAGCTGGAACCGCCGCCGGTGGGGATGTCAATGGTGCAGGTGGTGGAGTTGCAGGCGGAGGAGTCGCCGGTGGCGGAGAAGCCGGAGGTGGGGAAGCCGGAGGAGGAGTCGTAGGTGGTGGGGAAGCCGGAGGGGGACTTGCCGGAGGAGGAGTCGCAGGTGGTGGGGAAACCGGAGGGGGACTAGCCGGAGGTGGAGTTGCCGGAGGAGGAGTGGCCGGAGGTGGGGATGCCGGAGGGGGAGTGGCGGGAGGTGGGGATGCCGGAGGGGGAGTGGCAGGAGGGGGAGCTGAAACAGGGGGAGGAGTGGCGGGAGGAGAGGTGGTGGGAGGAGTGGAGGGAGACTGAGCTCCGGCAACGGCGAAGGCAATGGAGATCAAAGCGAAACACAAGAAAGCTTGACGATCCATCCTTCTTCTTCTTCTTCTTCTTTCTTCCGTTCAGAAGATGATGAGCGTTTGAGAGGGAAATCAAAAAGAAGGAGAGAATAAATAGACGAATTAGGAAATGGAGGACATTTTAGGTAATTTCACTTCCAATATACACTAACAAAAGCAACAATTTTGAATTTGATGAACCCACAACATGTGGCCAACCGCCACCCGCTACCAAACAGATCTCACCAATCCCATTCTCGATGGGGCCTCAGAAAATGAAGGTTTTCATCAAGATCGAATGTAGGACTGCCACGTGTCTTTTTTTATTTGAACCACTTTTTAAACAATTTCATTGTTTATTAAAAAAAATATATTTGAATTGAGTTGGTTTGGATTACTGCAATCATTTACTAAATTATTACCTTATTTATTCTCGTATAAATTGAAGTTATTACCAGATGTGTAGTAGCTGACACGTTAAATAGAAGATGCATTTAACGCAACACAAATGCTTAAATATATCTTGAACTACATTTACCACTCAATACTTTAAAATATATTTTTTAAATGATTGAATTGGGTAATATAAAGATGAGTGTGACTCAGAATATATTCAAATATTGGTTTTTTTTTTTCTTTTCATGTGGCAAAACTTCCCATTTATGCAAGAATTTTCAAATAATAGAAGAATATAAAGACAACCTTCATTTATTGTTTGCCACATTAATATCATCTAAAATTTAATGTAGATATCCAATTAATATTTTTGAGACAATTGGGGCGCTGAATTGGTTAATTATAGTCTGTATTTGGGATACAAACTATACAAACTATAATAGTATGGGTTGAAAATAGTAAAGCCCAAAACATGGAGTAGACTATAATAGCTCACTCTACCCACTTCAAGTTGGAGGCCAAAGAACTCTTAAAAGAAAGTATTTTATAATGAAAAAAACTATTGTTCGTGCATAGCTCCAATGTTAATTGACATATAGTTTAAATTTTCATACTCTTCTGTTGTAATAAAAAAAAAATTTGTAAATAAAGATGGTACGATATTCTTGTAGGACAAATACTTGAGTGCATCATTGATTACACTTATCTTTATGCAACAAACTCTAATTTTACGTTAAAAAATTTTAAAAAAAATAGTTAAAAACAAAAAAAATTTAACGTAATAAATTATGATTAGATAATTAGGGTTTGTTGTATATAAATAAGTGCAACCCATAATGCAGTCTAATTTCCTGTTTGCTTAATGCATCTTCTTCCCAACTGTGAGTTTGCCTGTCACATTTTTTTTTTTTTTAATTTAAAGAATTTGAAAAAACAAGAAAAAGAGAGCATTTCTAATGGGACCTTCCACGTGCTGATCCATGATTAGAATTTCATGTTTAAGTTAAATTATTGCAATCACACCAAAAGTTTCTTTTCCTTTTCCTTTTTTTTTTTTTTTTTTTGTTTTAAATAATTTTCGTTCAAAATTTATGTATGAATGTAAGTATATGGTTGGAGTTAATTATTTGTTAACCAATCTAGTGTAATTTTATCTATAATTATATCTACGTCCTATAGTACATAAATATGCATGTTAGCAAATTAATTATTTGGTCATATAGGGTTTTCACTTAAAACTGTAGCTTGCTTGTGTAAATTGGACATTTGAGAATAATAATACTAAAATTGTATTTTATCATTAAAAAAAAAAAACTAAAGAGTAAAAAAAAAAACATAAAAATATCGTTTTAGTCAATGTACTTCGAACTTTGTTCTATTATAGTTATAGTACTTTAAAATATTTAATTTTAGTCCATGTATTTTAAATAAATCTTAAAATTTGTTCCTATAGTTAGTTTATTGTTGATTTGTTATAAAATATTTATCAATATTTTCTTTATAACTTGTGAAAGATATTAATATATGTGGTTATGACATGATTTTTTTTATTATTATTTAACCACATTCGATGAAAATTAATTTGAAAGACTAAATTCAATATTTATTGAAAGTTTAAAGACTACAATTAGACAATTAGAAATTTAATGAAAGATGGAGTCTAAAATATAATGAAATTTAAAATACATTGACTTAAATGATATTTTAACTCAAAAAATTGAATTTTTTTTTTTTACATGAATGAATATTTTTTTGTCCAACCGAGCATAACTTAGGTGACCTCCGATATGTGATAATGAACCAGAAGGTTCTAATCTTCTAAAAAAAGGATACAACAATAAATGAATGAATAAAATTAGAAAAAAAAACACACCAATCAAAATTTAATGCATAAACTTTCGGAGATAATTGGGGTTGACAGTTGGAAAACATAACCAATCTAAGCAGTGTTTTCGTACGAGGTTCATTGATGTCAAAATAATAACAATAATAAATAAATAAATAAACAATTCTTAAAATCATATTAATTTTTAAATAAAAAAATACAAAAACGACTCATTAGTACACTTGTGGAGATGAGGTATTGGTTTTCTCATCTCAGACAAGGAAGTACATGTCAATTATCTTGAGTTAAGCTCTTTTTAACGAAAGTAACAATTATCACAATTACACCTTTAAATATTCAATTTGATCAATCTATCCCTTTCTAAATCTATAAAATTATTTTAATTAAACCTTCAAACTATAAGATCATTACAATAAAATTCAAATTCTTTACTCCAATTTTTTGTTTTATCAAGTCAAAATGATAGTTCAACACCTATTTAATGGTTAATATTATAACTTTTAAACCTTATATAGTTAAAAGAAAATGAGTTAAATTGTAATAATTCTATAAAATATTTTAGGGTAATATCTGGGTGTATCTCAAGATGTACTCATCTTTATGCATCTTTCTTTTATCTTTTACACTAAAAAAGAATTTAAATATTTTAAAAAAAGAAATACGAAGAATTTTTTCTATGATAAATTATGATTGGATAATTTGATGGGATGTTCAAAAATACGTGTGGCCCGAAATCTACTTAAGTAATTTAAAAAAAAAACTTAGATTGTACATATTATAATCGTAAAAGAGTTTATTATAAAATTTTGCAAGTTCAGAAAAATAATGTATCAAATTGTATGTTTTGAAAGTTTGATTGCATCCAAGGTAAATAAACGTCTATAGCTTTTATTATATTCATATTAATAATATTTTGTTACTTTTTTTCTATATTACATTAATTTTTTTTGTGATATAATAATATGTCAATTCACTCATTAAGTGGACATCAAATACATAAACATATTTATAGAATATTAATAGGGACTTAATATCCTAATTAATAGACATTTAATATCCTAATTAAATTAACTCTTAAAGTTCACTATCATTTAATTATATATATATGATATAGTTCACCATCTTTTTGCAAATTTTGGAATAGTTTGTTGAAAAAGGAAACTTTACTTTTAATACAATCTGAGTTCCAATTATTACTATCATGAGCAGAAAAGGGCAATACGGTGCGTTTCATATCGGCAAAACCCCTTGTAAGGGAAATTTAAATCATACGCAAAGTAGGACGGAGTGTTTGGTGAGTTATGCAGACGTGTCCAGCCGTGATTGGCTGGAGGTCGGTGACAGTGACCAGTTAAAGTCGAAAGACATATTTACGGTAATGATTTCCGGTGAAACCAAATGAAAACACATTTGATTAAGATAAGTAATTAACTACGTGGGGCCCACCGTGGTAAATTTCCTTTTTTTTAAGATGTGAAAATGATTGACTCGGTTACCAACCTCCATTTTTCTTTAATTTGTTTGACAAAATCACGAAAATAGAGTAATAGTTGTAATTATACCATCAAATTTTTTATTAAAAAATTTTAAATTTTAAATTTATACGAGTGTTAAAATTAGATCTTCAAACATACATAATTATAGAAATGGTAACAATTCTATAAGTTTGAAGGTTCAATTTTTATCATTTAGAGTCTGATTTTTACGACTATGGTAAGTTTGAGGTTCAATTTTAACACTTCTAAAAGTTTGGGGGACCCAATTTTGCAACTACCACCTTACTTCATAGTTGTTTTTACAATTTTTTTTACAACTTTTTAGTATAGGAGAGAAGAATTTGAACCACATACTTATTAGTTGTCAGCGCATAATTTTTTTTTTTTTAGTAAATTAAATAAGATTTGTGGATTCGAACTTTCGAACTCAAAAGAGACGGTATATGACAATTACTAGTTAGTTATGCACACTTTTGACTCGTTATCTTTTTTTTTTCCCTTACTTTTTCTACTTACTTTATGTCCTAATTATCAATCTCTTTGGATGATTTCTCAATATTTAACTTGTTGATGCTTAAGTTTGGGATGGATTGCTAGCTAGTAACTTCTAAGTTAAAATAGTTATGTGAATGAAACGTGAGCATTAAGATGTGGTGAAGACTAGAATCTTGGAGTAATTCTTGAAGAGAAATCTTTATTCATTGTTCAAATGAGGGTGGGGGAATGTCTCTTAAATAGACCCAAGGGACAAGGGTTTGTACACACCTAACTATCTAGTTAACTAACTAAACCTAGGCCCCTTTAAATAGACCCAAAGGGGAAGGGTTGGATCACACCTAAACTAAAATAAATGCTGAAATTAAAATATTTAAAGACAATCTAAACAAATAGAGTTTTCCAAAATGCCCTCTATCAAGATTACTTATTAAAACTTTTTAAGAAACACAACTTCCACATAAACAATCTCGTCCATGCATAAAAAAATGCTCATAATTGAAGGCATTAATTAATTCACCTTATTTTTTCAAAATATATTGTCACATCTTGTCTCAAGTTACTCTATCAAAGTTAGGACGTGACATGATGACAATAGATTTCGATGAAACTATGAAATCCATTGTCAAACTCTAAAAACATTTTTCAAAATAAGTGGCTAGCAAATACTCCATGAGATCGGCCATTAGATTAAGAAAGTATTTGCTAAAAATCTATTTTGAAAAGTGTTTGTTGGATAATAAATTTCATAGTCTAATCGAAATCTATTATCGTCATGTCACGTATTAAGTTTGATAGAGTTACTTAGGGTAAGATGTGACAATTTGGTTTAAGAGCATTAAGATCCTGCATTAAGATGGTAGAACTCGTAGGCCTAATGTTAATAGATTGGAGCTTAATAAGCTACCTTTAGACAAAAATAACGGAAGCAAATGATCGACGAAACTACTCATTAATGAGTAGAAATAGAATTTCAAAAAAATGTGAATGAGGAAGTAAATAGTTGGTGAGTATAATTTCTTAAAAGTAACATTGAGAATGGAAATGTTTAAGGTCTAGAGAGAAGTTCAAATATTGACCTGTTTTAAATTCTTTGAGAAAATTTGAAGATTGTGAAATGTTTTAGAGAAAACGTGGTAAAAGTTTGAGATTTAAAAATTGTTGGTTCAAGAGAAAGAGTATGATCTTATATGTTGGAAGTGGTTTTCAAACCACTATATCATTGTACCCATGGTGATTACCAGTATGCTACGTGAATGTGTTTCCATAGTATATAAAAAAGAGATAGGTTTTTGGGATCCACTTCGGTACACGCATATGCTTTGAGCCATGTATTGGGGTGCTTTGCCTTTTGGGGGCCGCTTTGCATGCACGGATAATAGAAATTTACTCTGCTATATATGCACCTTGAGAATACTCGGTATATAGTATGATAGAGATTGCTCAATATATAGTATGGTAGAGATTTGTTATACCACTGTGTGTCTAGAGATTACTCGATGCACATGTCGAGTTTACTCTACGCCAGTACAACAGAGACTTGGGTACAGATTTGGTGATGATTTTTACCAACTTATGATTATGTTTTAAATAGCTACTTTTATGAAACTTTTACATGTTTTAATTATCTCGAGTTTTGAAACTGCTCATGATTCATATTGTTTTATAGAGTTTCAAATTTATATGAGATTGTGAAAACTTTTATATAAAATTATTTCCATGTGAACTTCCACCACTTACTGGACTTTTACAACAGTTGAAATCTGCCACCAGTTTTATTTGGATTACATAGTATTGCATATCTAAATGTATTAGTATTATTTTGAATTGTAAATAAAGTAGCTAGCTTTAGTTTTAAATATTTAATAAACAAAATCTTGCATGTTTTTCTGGGTGAGTTTTTTTTTTTTTAATTTTTTTTTAATAAATTTGTTTCAAATGTTGTGATTTGAATTATATCGATGGGTGCATGGTGAGCCATAATTGATGGTGAAATTGAAATTGGAAACAAATTATTTGGGGTTGTATTTTCTTTTCAGGCGTGGTTTTATCCGATTTTAAGGGAAAATGTCGTCAAAATTTTTAATAAATTTTATTAAGAAAGTATTTGCTAGCCACCTATTTTGAAGAATGTTTTTAAAATTTGACAATAAATTTAATAGTTTAATCAAAATCTATTGTTGTCATGTTATGTCCTAAATTTGGTAGAGTAAGTTAAGGACAGTGTGACATATATAATTTAAGTTAATAATAGCTAATTTTGACCAAATATATGTTAAAATATAGTTTCAAAGTGAGATGTTGAAATCCACTAGCTCACATTTTTTTTTTTAATTAAAAAAGAGTTTAATTTCATAATAACACATTATTGTTTTTTCACTTTACATTACTTTTTGGTGATATCTTTCTGAAATCGTCTGTCAGGGATTTTTATAAATCTAATGTTTTTTTTATTTAAATAAATTAAACGTATTGACATTGATTTTAATATTTTTTGAACTATAGGTTTAAAAAAATATATTTTTCTCTCTCTCTCTAAATTTCTAAAGAAAATAGTATTTGTTCACTAACTTATTTGATAATATTTTTTAAATTGATGAAAATTGAAATTTCACCGTTAATTAATTCCATTTAGTAATCATTTCATTTTTTTTAATTTTTGAAAATTAAAGTCTATTTTCTCTTATCTTCTTACAATGATTTGCATCCTTCTTAAGTAAAAGAGCTAAATTCTTAGCCAAATTCCAAAAACAAAAACAAATTTTTTAAAAAATAATTTTTTTTTGTTTTTAAAATTTGGCTTGATTTTTTTTTTTTAAAAAAATATGGGTACAAAGTAGATAACATAAAGCAAAACATTTAAATGTGAAAAGAGTGTTTATATGCTTAATTTTTCAAAACCAAAAACCAAAAACCAAATGGTTATCAAACAGAGCTATAAAGACTGCTTTTCAGATGTGGAAACAGTTGTTTGTGGAGAAAATTATTTTTCAAAAATAAAAACCAAAATATATTAAAAGAGGTCTAGACTTATGCGTTTTCTAAATAGCAAATATTCATGTTAAAAAAAACAGTGATTATAACAAGGCTAATTGCTTTAAGTGACAAAACTGCTAGAAATATTTTTAAATATAGCAAAATTTATTGTCTAGCAAAATGATAGACACTGATAGACATATATCAGTGTTTATCAGTGACATTTTGCTATATTTACAAATATTGTGGCTCATATTGCTATATTTGAAAACATCCCTTACAAAAAGCTAATCAATAATTTTTTTTCCCATATAAAGCATAACAAAGTACAATTATTTATTATTTCTTGCCTTTTTTCCCTTGCTTTATATTGTTCATGACATTGTATAAATCAACCAATTTTTTGAACGTAGTGAAAAAGTGACACCTCCTTTCACTTGGTACTAAAGGGTGCCTTAATTTGGATTAACATTTTAAACGTTTAATTTTGAAAAAATAAAGCAATTTCATAAAACTTTTTAGTGTTTTTGGCAAAGAATTAAAATAACTTTTTTAAAAAAAATAAGGGAGAAAGATGTTATTTTTGAAAAAAAAAAACACTTTAATCCATATTTACTTCCTTGAAAATTACTTCCAAATTTTCATGATATATAAAAATGACAAAAATACCTCCACATTACTTTCACTTCCTTGGCACTGTCGTCAAAAACTACCATTAACGACCTTCGCCTTCTGATAGCATCTGAAATGTGCTATTCAGCTTAACTTAACTTGAGATCATTGTGCTATTTCATGTGTTTAATTTTTTATTTTATAGGTATTAAAGAATTTGGAAGTAAAATCGAGCATTAGGGAAAAAAACGGAGCTGCAATCGATTAATATGGAGTCCTAATGAGACAAATAAGTTAAAATAATGTGAAAAAGACTAAAACACCCCTAAAGAGAAGCGTTGGGGCGCTGCGTGGTGCCACCATGACACTGGAAAACATGATTCTGCTCTGGGAATGGAGCTGCGACGCCGTTGTATGGCTATAAATACGCAATTTCGTAATTAGGGCATAACTTTTGAACAAGGTGGCCATTTTGGGTGAATGACCACTCATTTTCTTCATTTTTTTCGTCATTTATCCATCTACAATATTACTTTTAAGTTTTTCGTTGAATACTTCTCTATAATTAAGCTAAAAGATGATAGACTTTAGCTTCCTCATCTTAATGGAAAGGTAAAAGATCATTAATTTCTAGTTTTTTAGGGTTTCTCCAATTGCAACCTTGTTAGACTTGTGCTAATCTTAGACTCTGAATGGTTCTATTTTGTTTATGGATTTTCATCTTGGAATTATATTTATGGTTGTGTTTCTTTGAGATTGTCTGACAAAATAGTCAAAATTGCATGATTGATTGCTATAGATTTAAACTTAATCCGTAATTGTTAAAGTCCCTTAATCGCCAAGTAGCAAAGGTTAAGTTAAGCTTGTGGATTGTAAGATACCCATTCAATTAGCATTGTTTAATTGACCTTGAAGAAAATCGTATTGAGTGGCTAATGAGGCATTACCTATTCGTCATTCGTCTTAGTTTATTCTCTAAATCTTAATGTGGTTAGCTAGTATGTTTAGCATGCATTACATGCAAATACGTTGGCTAATTAGGTGTTTAGGACTTCGAGTTAGTAATACTAAATGAGTTTGACTAAGCTTTGGCAAGAAATAGAAATTAATTGTATGAATTCAATTATTAAGTAAGCAATTGGATATCTCTAAAATCTAGGATAGGCCGCTTTTACTTATTTGCAATTTACATTCTACATTATATTTTTTCATGCATACTTCTCAAACCACACCAAACCCCCCATTTACCATTTTAACTAAAGAATTTGTTTTGTGAAACTAATCTTAGTATTTTTTTTGCAAATCGACCTAGTCTTGCCACTTGTACTACTCAGTAATATAGGTTGTATTGATCGGTAATTATAAATTTTATTTTGTCGGTTGGGAAAAACCTTCGACAAATCTATTTCCTTTCCATCACCTCTCGCTGCTACTCATTGCCTTCGACAGAGACCACGAATAACTACTACCACCCACCACTAGCTATCAACACCATCTACCTCCAACGACCACCTGCTGGTAGCTTCTCTATCGACCACTGGTTGGTCATAGACTCATAGTATTTTAATTGTAAATTTTGAAGTTATTATTTCATTGGATTTAAATGTTGTTCTTTACCGTAATATGACATTTGTAAAATTATTTTAAAGGTAAAACAAACCAAATAAACAAAAACGCGTTTTTGAAAGCACACTTTTTCTCCAGCAATCTAAACCACCCTAAATCAACGTAGCAAATTAATTCTCAATAAATCACACCTTTTTACCTTCTTACTAAAATTGATAAAAAAAAATTATTAAATCATTTAACCTTTAGAAATTCTAGCACACATATGTAGAACTATGTATTTGCATCTCAATACATAATCTAATTTAACTTGAGTATAAAATTGAGGGGTCATCAACTCACATTTTTAATAAGCTCGACTTTATTAAACATAAAATTCAAAAAAGCATGACCTTAAACAAATCACATATGAATTGTAAAAAAATAAAATAATAAATATTTTTTTTTTTGACTCAAAATAACTAAAAGAGTTATGAAAAGTTAGGTTTGTATAACTTATCGTTTTGTTTATAATGGTTTCAATTTTAGTTTTCTTTTTATGAAATTTATGCTAATTCTCAATTTGGTCATTATGATTTTCACATTTTGTTAAAAAAAACATCTAAAATTTGATGTCAAATTCTAAAAAAAAAAAAAAAAAAACTTTTAAAAACTTTTTTTTTTCTTTCTAAACTTGATTTGGTTTTTGAAATCAATAATAGAAAGTGGATAAAAAAAAAACATAAAAACTTATGCGTAAAAGTTATGTTTTTAAGATTAATTTTAAAAAATGAGAAACAAAAAATCGAGTGATTATCAAACCGTTCTTAATATTTGAAATTTGACAATTCTCTATACATTTAGTGTTAAATTTTTTTTTTTATTCAAGCATGTTTAGATTGACAGTTAATTTTTTTTTATTATTCAAGCATGTTTAGATTGACTAGGAAAAAAGTGTTTTTCAGAAAACTCATTTTCATTTAAACTACTTCAAATAAAAATACCCATGTGTTTGGTTACACTACTTTCTCAAAAGTATTTTTCTATATAAATTTGTTTGGTTTGTTGTATATTAAAAGTGTTTCTATTAATGTCAAATTACTATAAAAGATGACTACTAAACACTACGCACTAATAATTTATATCAGTGTTTTTTTTTAGTATATGATGGATCTAGTTGACCATTAGAGTTAGTCGTTAAGAGTTGGTCATTGGTCATTGGAGATAATTGATGTAGTCGATCGATGGAGTTGGTCGTTAGAGTTGGCCGTCAGAAGTGGTCATTTCTAAAGGGATCGTTGGAGTTGGCCACTAGAGGTGGTTGCCGGAGTTGTCATCGGTGGTAGCCTCTCCAGAGTTGGCCACTAGTGGTGGTTTCCGGAAGTTTTGTCGGTGGCCGACGATGGACGGTGTTAGCTGGCGGCAACCATGGTGGAAGTGAGGTTGAAGATTAGTGATCGACCAGGTGTGTATGAGTGATAGAAATGATAATAAATATGGTCTAAGTGCAATCATATAATGTCGATAAAGTAATAAATCTTGGAGTATTCCAAGAGTCGAATCCCACGGAATTATTTATGCAATTCAATTTTTCTAAGAAAGAGCTTTTTGATGCAAACCAAGGGGTAACTGGTAAATAAGTGATTTTGAGGTTGAATGTTGATAAAAGCAGTAAACAAAAGTGGGGTAACCGTAAATAAGTGATTTTGAGGTTGAATGTTGATAAAAGCAATAAACAAAAGTGTTGAACAGGGATGCAGTTATGTTCCAAAGCTTTCGAATTTTATGTTATAACTGATGTGGCTGCATCATACAAGACAATGAAACATGCATGAACATAAAACTACAAATTCGTTATATAATCTCTACTATATTAAAAGGGTATATTAAAAGAGGTTATGAGGGGAGAATTTTTAACTCCCCTCTTTGTCCTTAAAATTTTAAATAATGTCAATTTTACCCTTATAGTCATACTCCTTCATTATACATACCTTTCTTGCTTGGCCAATAACTATCTAACATCACTTCAATAAAAACCAATAAAACAAAAGAAGTAATAAGGGAAGAACATGAAAATTTCTCTTTCCCTTCTTCCAATTATTAGAGAGTGAAAGAAACAACCACGGAAAATTGAGAGAAAAAATATAGAGAGAAATTCAATAATAATAATAAAAAGAAACAGAAACGATGGTCGATCGTCTACTGAGATGGATGATGGTAGAGACAAGATAGGGTGGAAGATGAATTTGGAGGTTCCTATGGCAGAATGTGAATTTCTCTCTTTTTTTCCCATTTTTTAGATAACTAGCATAAAATCTCTCCCTCACAACTATGTCACCCTAAAATTAGGGTTAAAGATCTCTGATATAGTTATTGAATCTATTGATATATACATTTACATTAAAAAAAAAATCTAATATTGTGATACATGACAATGACATAAAATAAAAATAGAAAATAATTAAAAAAATTATATTATTACTAAAATCGAGATAATGAATAATATAAAGGAGAGTTTTAAAAATAAAAAAAATGAGGAAAACTATTTACACAAAATAGCAAAATTTTTAGATAGTTGTGATAGACACAAAATAGACGCTGATAGAAGTCTATCCAATGCTGATAGAAGTTTATCAATGTCTATCAGTGTCTTTTTTGCTATTTTCTGTAAATAGTTTGACATTTTTTCTATTTGTGAAAATTTTCTTAATATAAACTTAAAACGTAAAATAATTTCACTCTAATAGTTCCGTAGAAGAGGAAAGAGGGGTAATAGAATTGCAGTTGCATGTGCACGTTTTGATGGTCCCTCCATGGAAGTATTTACTTTGCTAAACTTAACATCGTATTCCTTTTTTCTTAAATCTTTCAACAATTATTATTTTGTCATTTATATATTTTCATACTTTTTTTTATGGAGCCTTTTTTTTTCCCCTTTTTGCTCGATTTGTTGTTAGAAAAATAATGGAGGAAAAATTGTGATTTAAACTTTTGCTGAAATTTTTTCTTTTTGAAACAGTCGAAACAACAAATAACAATGATTTATGACCAACTATATAAGAGAAATCGCTAGAATATAATGAATTCACCCAAGACGGGCCAGAACCAAGAAAAAGAGTACTCGAACTAAACGAACCTTCTCTCGTCAAAGCATGTGCTGTGATATTGAAACTACGAGGCACGTGGCAAAATCACTTTTTCAAAAGAGGCCAAAATCTTCCTAATATCGACTACATAATTGGCTGACTCAATCTGAACATCCACCAAACCTTTCAACATTGAATAACCACCGAAGCATCTAATAATACCAGAAGTTATATTTCTGATTTTTAGTTAATAAGAGTCCAAAATAACCCATTTTTATACTCTCAAAATCACTTTAAAGTGATTTTTATTTCTATTTTTCTAGCATCAATTTTGGGTGTGGTTGGGAGTGATAGTTGGAGTGGTGATTTTAGTGATAGAGATTTTGGAACAATTTGATTTTATAAAATTGATTTTTAAACAATCAAACCTATGTTTGGTTCCAAACTTTTAAAGTAATTTTCAAATATATAAAAGTGATTTTGAATTTATCATGTTTGGTTCTAAAAGTAATTTTAAAATTACCAAATTACTAAAAAGAGTATTTTATATTTGGATTTTTGTTTTAAAAAATAATTATAAAAATATCTAATTTTATTAATTTATTTTTTATTTATTTTAATGTTAAATTATTGTATGCATAATTGATATGTGAGGTAAGAAAAATATACCTAATAAAAACAAAAGAAAGTTCAAAACATATATCTCATCCAATCTAGAATTTTTTGTATCATCACAAAATTCTTAAACTAGATATTATCTATTGAAATACAAACTGTATAACAAAAACATTTATGAGATATAAGAAGTCTTGCAATTTTTTCCCGCTCTATCAGAAAAGTAGAGAGACTAAAAAAATCAACAAGGATCGAAGACAATGATTGAAATATCCCAAAAAAAATCGTTCATATAGAGAGGAAAAGCCACGAAAGGAATAGAGTAAATAGTAACAAAAAAAACAAAACAACGATACAGTGAAAAAGCAACAAAAACTGCTAAAAATTGAAGCTCATCCATGTGAAAAGAAAATTACAAAAAACAAAAATTTACTGAAATCAGCACTATCACGGATAGTTAATGGAACCAAGTGACGGACACGAGAGAGAGGATGTATCGGCTGAAAGAGAAGGAAGAAATGGATTAGGGCTAAATTCTATCCTTAAATATGAGGGGCAAATTTGGTGTTCTAAATTTTTTTATCTGATTCCTTGATAATCACCCCCAACCAAATCAGCAATAAACTGATACCTACAAAATCAATTTTTAGTGATTTCAAATTTTTGAAAAATCAATTTTATGTGAGTGCCAAATATCAACTATTTATAAAAAAATGATTTTGACAAGGAAAAAAGTGATTTTGGCCATGCCATGCGAAACATAACTATTTTAAAGTGAGCTGATTTTGACAATAGCAAAAGTGATTTTGGTCATGTCAAAATCACTCCTAAACATAACCTTAATTCATTGATTAGTTATAGACACTCTTTTCTTAATTCAACAATTCATCTTTAAAACATTTTGCTTAATGTCTTACTTCATTTTACCTCTTAGATTACTTTCAAATTTCAAGTCCAATATTTATATTTTAAAATTAATAAGATTTATATTTGTTCAATTATTTATATTTCACCCTAGAAAATTTTGCACCCATCACATTTCAAATTCAATATAACCAAATAAAACATATATATTATTTCTGGGCTCTTTTTATATATAGCAAAATGACACATTTATTTACAAGTAAAGCAAAATGGTAAAAAGTTTTCATTTTGCCATTTTACCATTTTGTTATATTTAAAAATATTTCCAACGGTTTAGGGTGTGTTTGGGAGTGATTTTGGCATGGCCAAAATCACTTTTTCTCTTGTCAAAATCATTTTTTTTAATAAAAAGTTGATGTTTGGCACTCACATAAAATTAATTTTTTAAAAATTTGAAATCACTAAAAATTGATTTTGTAGGTATCAGGATTTGTTTGGGGTGTATTTTAAAATATTTTATATAAAAAATTGTAGTGTATTTTAAAATATTTTATATGCTTTCTCATTTTAAACATGTTGTATGAAGTTAATTCAGCGGCTGAAAGCACGGTTGATTTAACTCCGGTCAGAGAGGAGGCACTTTTTTTTTTCCTTTTTTTTTTTTTTAATCAACTTAAACAAATATTTCATATTGCTACTTTTCTACCTACATATAATTATTTTTTTTTATTTTAAGAAATATATATAATATTTAATTTTTAGTAACCGATTAGAAAAACTTGATTTCATTTTAATTTTTCTCACACACAAATATAAATATAAAATTAGTTTTGTATCTTTATAAAATTATTTTACGAAAATTGATTGAATGATCCTTTGCTTATATATCTAGGTGAATGATTTTTTAAATGCTTATAATAGTTTTTTTTAATTAGCATTACTTAATTATAAAGAGAAATTATTATAAACATAAAACTATTTACAAATATTGAGAAATTCCACTTTCTATCATTGTCTATCGCTGTCCGATAGTAAAAATTTTATATATTTGTAAATAATTTGGTCCATTTTTCTATATTTGAAAACATCCCTAATATAAATATCACATATCAGTGCAATTAAAAATACATTTATATCAAAGTTAAATTACAAGTTTAGTCCCTAAGTTTTAAAAATTGTGACTAATAAATCCATCAACTTTCAATTTTGACTCTAATCACTCAAAAATGTCTAATCATTCTATAAATTACTTCAATTCTATATCTAATAGATCTAAAAAATATCATTTTTTGTAAAAAAAAAGAAATATTAAAAATGTTTAAAAATTAATCGTTTTATAAGTTGTGTCTAATTGAACCTTCAATTTTTAATTTTATAGTTAATAGATACATTAAATTTAAAAAGATGTCTAGTCGTACCTATTAAGCACAAAGTCAAATTTAATATCTATTATAACATTAAACTTTTCACATTTTTCAATATGCAATAAACGTATTAAATGCAAAATTGATATTTTAAAAATCAACGAAATACAAAAGTAAAAAATTTCAAAACCTACATTTAAAAATTTTAGAAACTATATAAACACGAATTTAAAATTTTATGAGCTAAACTTTTAATTTTATATTCAATTGTGCCTCCCCATAAATTTATGGATATGTTATGGTAGATATATAAGAATAGTATGTTATCAAAACAACAATATGTCAAAAAGAAAATGATTGAAAGATGTAAATGGAAAAGAGAAATTGAGATCTAATAATGGAAGAGAAAAAAAAAAGTGTACTCAAGACAGCTATTGCCAAAAAATAAAAAATAAAAATAAAAAAGAGGGTTGGTATTATTATGATTATATATTATAATAGAAGGAAAAGGGAAGCCAACGTAGAGTGAAAGCAATGGGAAAGCCATTTCAGTTTGGCTGTCTAATCAAAACTATATTGCCGGTATGATGTTACCTCTTATCTTTCTAATTTATTTTTTTCTCAATTTATTTATTTATTTATTTTTTTTTGGTCTCCACAACATTCAAACTTTATAAAAAAAATATTAAACTATTTACAGAAAATAACAAAAGAACACTGATAGATATTGATAAACTTCTATCAGCATCTATCAATGATAGACTTCTATAATTTCTATCACTTATATACCCTGATAAACTTCTATCAGCGTCCATCACAACTATATAAAAATTTTGTTATTTTGTGTAAATAATTTTTCTTATTTTTCTATTTTTAAAATTTTCCCTTACTATTAATATGTAAAGAGAAACCGTTAATACCTCGTTGCAAAAACACTTCTAAACTTTCAAAACGTTCCATTAGTAACCTTATATTAATAGAAAAAAAGTAAAAATGCTTTTACAATTTATTATTTATCTATATCTCATTACTTCTCTCTCTTCCATTTCCTCTCTCTCCCCTATTTCAATCTATGACCTAACCCTTTTTTTTTCTTCCCTCTTATATTCTCCTTCTTGTTAACTATTTGACTTTTGTTTATCTCATAAAAAAATTTGTCCCTTTAAATTAAGGTATATAAATTATAACGAAAAGAAAGAGACTAATGGAAGCATCAAGGGGACCTTAAGACTTATATGTTTTAATAAGGTGAATGTGTGTTAATAGCTAAATACGTCATTTTTGTATTTTGCTATTTATCATTTTGATAAGTTTTAAGGGAAGATTTTTATTTTTTGGAAATTTTTTAGATTTTGTGGATTTTATACTTTAACTTTAAGTTTTGGTTTATATTATGTTGTGAGTAAATTCATATAAGAATTGAGCAAATGAGAGAAAAAATGAGAATATCTATGTGGGAAAAAAAGATGATATCTATATAATTTGTTTTAAAATTGATTCTTTTTTTAACTAAAAAAATTCAAACAAATTGATTGTTATATAATTATATAATTCCCTTATAATATGAATTTTATTTATATTTAATTTAATATTTAATCTTATTCAAATAGTAATATATTATATTAATTGTATCTTATACAATTAATGTACATTCCCTTATTTAATTTGAACAATTCACATTTATTCAAAACTCAATAATCCTTGTTTTACCCTTAGTGAGCTAGCAGGGACCTAATGGACCTACAGTTTAGAAACTCCAATGATCTGAGATTAATTCATTAAATTCTTTAATTAAATTAATTAACCTTCATTAATTGTTGGTCACCCCACTAAAGACCTACAACTTCACCCTTTGTACTGTAGATATATTTCTATATCCATGGATATAACCGTTACTAATAAATCGACCCTTCACGAACTGCTCGTAATTATAATTGAGTCAAATTACCATTTTACCCCTATAATTACCTCTTACTCCTTAAGTACTACTGATCCCTCTAATGAACAATCAGTTTATAGTCAAACTATAAACTAAATCCCTCTTGGACCAATGAGAGGGTGATGACTCATTGTCCAAGACCCAAAATCAAAACTTAAGGGAACAATTTATCTACTTGCCCTAAAGATGGAATGAGTGAATTTTATCTTGTGTAGCTATGTTCTCAACTCCCTACTTGAACAAGTCCCCAAGATGGTAGGTTTATTGAGTCGGCGACACAGCCACTTTTATCCATATGAATTAAAGGACAACCATCATAGATAGAAGCTTATAACTCACTCAAGATCGAGATCGAGTTGAAATGTTAATCTCTTTAGTCAACAGTGTTATAAAGAGAGATTACTCAAGTCGCGATCTGATCTTATACAAACTTTTTGTATAGGATACCACCACTCGCATGTCTCCACATGAACGATTGGGATCAAATCATTTGTAACACTTACAACTTTTGTAACATTTATAAGGTGGGTTGGATCCGCAGTGTCACTAGGATAAAACACTCAACCTTATTCATATATTGTAGACATTTTAGGTTATTATTTGAATACAATTCATTTGTATGTCTTCCACATACTGTTCAAGTTACGTTAAATATCTTTGAATCTTAATTTATTGGATTGAATTATACAATACTAAAATTAAATAAAATAACTATTTATTTTATTAAATAAATAAATATTATCTAGATATTACAAACTACGAGATTTAGAACATAAATTCCTACAAAAAGAGTTGAGATTGATCTATGTTGGGATCAGAGTTGCATGCACTAAGGTATGCGGTAGAATTTTCTTCCCACGCATTGTTTGTGATCTCTGTGAGAAAGCAAGCAGGGATCAAGCCATTCAGTAGTGAGAAAAAGCTATTAATCGTGCCTAGAATTGACCTCAAGCTGCTTGAAAGGCTTCAGCGTCACTCAAAAATGGAGGAACCCAAAATCCCTCTACCACCTAAGGCCTTTGGATCCAAAGCCTCTACTGCTACTAAGATCAGAGTTGACAAACCTGCTCCCAAGAAGGCTCCAAAGCTTAAAATGATTACCTTTGTGTCCACTGCTACTGATATGTTTGTCTCTGCTACTACTTCTGCCCCTGACCCCACGGCTCCACCTGAAATTACAACTACTCAAACTACCTCTCCATTGAAAGATGTTATTTCAGCCATTCATACTTCCCTTGTTACTGAAAAAGAAACTCTCCAATCACCACCACTGTTTCTAGCTACAAAATTTCCCTCCCCAACACTACTCGATAGCATCTTTGAGAATATGGCTCATGGTGTTGAAGATTTTCATGAGCCAAACTCTCCAACATTGAATCAACATCAGCATCCTGACCCTCATGCCAGTTCCAAGCAAGCATCTCCTGAGAAGACACAAGAGGCGCCAATTCCACTCCCACCAGAAGTGGGAGCAGCTGAGCTTCCACCACAATTTTGGCTTTAGTTGGATGAACGTTTGCAACGCTAGTTCAACCCATTCGAGCAACCACTTGATGAAATCGCTCAGCGCCAGACTTTGTTCTTCTAATATTACACTTTAAAAGTCAGAACTGCCGCATTCCCTCACAAACTACTGTAGGAGCCAGAATCCGTTGGTGCAAAGCCTATTCGGCAGAATGCGAATCATGATAAGCCTACTAAGCCTAGTGCTCAGTAAATACAAGTTGGATTGGACATGACAGAGATGGTTTAGTGATCCTGGATTATATGGATGTTTCTACTAAATGGTCACTATTTTGATGATCCTGCTATGTAATTTCTATAATTAATTAATTTATCAATATGTTATTGGTTAAAATGTTGTATACTTATTATTTTGTAATATCATATCATTTATAATATATTGTATAGTATGATACACATTTTAATTTCAAAACATAAATAAATTGAGTTTTTAAGATGAAATGCTATAATTATTTATTGAATATTATTTTCCATTGAAAAATTTTAAATTTTAAATTTGGATAGGGTGAAAGTATTTTTTAAAAGATTATTTTTTAAAACATACCCTACTTGAATTACAAAATTTGAAAATAGTTTTAAAAAACATAACACATATTAGTTAAATTTAGAATTTAAAAACATAAAATATAATCTAGATAGACTATCAAATAAGTCCTAAGTTTCTTTAAAACAAAGGTATAGTTAGTGATAGGGGTGTACATGGGTTGGATTAAGGGATTTTTTTGGACCAACCCAAAAATGTTCCGGTTGGCTACCCGAATGACCCGAATAGGGTCACCAACCCAACCCAACCTAACCCTTAAAATTCAGGTTGGGTTGGGTTGTTGAGCTGGAAATTTTTTTTGAAGTGAACAACAGCTGAACGTTGAAGCAAACAAACAAAGAATAGAACGGTTGAACACTGAAGCTGACGAATAGAGAACTCAAACAGAATGGTTGAAGCTAACGAACGGAGAGCTAGAGAAGTGAATCAAAAGAGGGAGAGGCAGATAAAATCGAACATGAAACTGACGAGCGGCTGAATATGAATAGAAAGAGAGAGAGGTGGAGAGGAGAGGAAATCAAAAGAGGGAGAGTTGGAGAAGATGAATCAAACGGAGAATGAAAGGGAAGGGACCAAGTATTCAAATGACCCGACAACCTAAATAATTCGGACTACCCAACCCAAATTATAAGTGTTGGATTGAGTTAGTTTTAAATTTGGGTTGAATTGGGTTAGATTTTTTTTTTCTTTTTTGGGTTGGGTTGGGTTGGATCTCGAGTTACATTTTTAAAAAATTCGAGTTGACCCAACTCAACCACTGAGTTACTAATATTAAAATTAATATATATATATTATAACTTTTAAGTTTTAGGATTTTATTATTAACTAAGTAATAAATTTTCATACCATTGTGATATTAAAAATATCAAAACAAACCTTTTTTATGAAAATAACTTTACTTTTTTCAATAAAATAATTTAAAATAAAAAATACACGTACGAATGCACGTAGTAATACACTAGTATATATAAGTATAAGGAAAACTCTTCCATTTTTACTCATAAAACCATGATAATCATAATCGCAAGTACTTCCAATTTTTAGATATATTTCATTGACGATATTTATTCATAGTTGTACAACACAATTGGAACGTTCCATTTATAAAAATAGCAAAAAAGTTTGTAAATTAGAAAAATGGTAGTCATTTTTTTATATGTTAATTATTAATTATAGAAGAACAAAAATACCTCTATTCTAAAAACCATGGATTTTTCAAGACTCAAACATTCAATAAATAAATATATATATATATAATAATAATAATAATAATAATAATAATAATAATAATAATAATTACGATGTATTTAAAAATCTGACCTATCGTTTTTTCTAAAATGTAAAGCTACAAATCCAAATACATTGTATTTATACCTTCCAGAAGATGATTCATCTATATTATTAATCCTAGCTAACGCATCACTCAAATATTGTTTGGACCAAAATACCTCTCTTGTGATATATTAAATTAAATAAAATACTCTAATTAACTATTATATTTTACATTTAGAAGAATCTAAATAATAATTAATAGGAGTTCTAAATTATAAGAAGATAAATATTGTAATCATAGATTCAAACAAGTAATTCAAAACAATTAATGATATTTGAATTGAAAATTGAAAGATGAAACAAAATAGAAAAATTAAGGGAAATTGGAAGAAAAATTATGAATGTTAATATGTAAGTGAAACAAAAAGACTAGGAAGGCCATAAGTAATGTTAATTGGCCTGAAATGTAGAAATCAGAGCGATTAAAATTGCTAATTATATGTAAACTTATAGACTAAAGTATTTACAAATATCTAACACAAATGTTTTAATGTACATTTAAAAATAACCAAGAATTTAAACTATGATATATATGAGATAATAACATAAAATATAAACAAACTCAAAATAAACAATGAATATAATAGACAATATCAAATAAGTCAGACCCTCGTATAAAAATTGCATTAAAATAGCATATATATCAGACATCGGAGATATATTACAAAGCACACACAAACATTACCTAATTAGAAGATGTATACCAAATAAATAATGGAATATATTATGTAATATAAAAAATCAAACATCAAATAATATTAAAGAAATGCTTGATACATGAAATGAAAAATAAAATTATATTAAATGCATTTTATTTCTCCAATTGAGAATGTAAAAAAATTATATTAAAAGCATTTTTTCTCTCCAATTAAAAATAAGAAAAAAAATTATATTAAATGTATTTTCACTCTCCCTAATAAATATATTTTCTCTATTTATTATTAAAAGAGCTTTCTAAATAGAAAAATATATATAAAAATTAGAATAAAAATAATAAAAAAAGGATAAATTTGTCTTAAAAATAACACTAAAATTCTTTTCTGAAATGATTATTTACGTAAAAATCTGCCAGAAGTTACTAACTATATAAGAGCCGGCCCATAGAGCCCAACAGGCCCAATCCAACATAGCCCAAAAAATTCAAATTAGGCCCACAGCCCAAAATGGCATTGTTGTAATACCATAGAATCTGAATGGATTAACGCGCGTTCAGAATTTCGAGCTTCTCTAGTTATCGGTCTTACCGCTTCACCTTCGCTTTATCCATTTTTCGAACGCACACACAACCTATCGTCAATTCCGGCCATGGCTTTCGTCTCCACCTTCATCTCCGGCGAACCGTCGCTCCTCGTCGCCAAAGCCTCCCCCATCACCTCCTCCGTCAAGAATCCTTATCAACTCTCTCTGCCTAATTTGCGTTTCGCCCGCACCGTTACCTTCGCTTCCGCCTCCAACCAAGCCACTGCCTCCCGCCGGCAGCCCCGTGGCATCATGAAGCCCCGGAGAATTTCACCGGAGATGCAGGCGCTTGTTGGCGCTCCTGAGATTTCCCGTACCCAAGCCCTTAAGGTCATTTGGGCTCACATTAAAGAGCATAATCTTCAGGTAGAATCTCTCTTCCTCTGTCGTTTTTCGTTTTTCCTTTCCTTTCCATGTTGTTTCCCTTTCATTCGTGTGTCAGTCATACTATTTAATTAGAGAATAGGCTTTTCTGTGATTTTTTTCCAGTGGAGTCGCAATTTTATGGGTTCCACCCCCCCCCCCCCCCCCCCCCCCCCGGAGTTTTTGGGTCAGAAATGGTTGTTTGATGTATCGCCATGGGAGATAAACGTCTTGTACTGAAACGAGTCTAAAACCTCATTTCAGAACAAGACATTGGATGTTGGTTTTTTTTAATTTTCTTACTGTGTTATTTCTGGAATGCGCTTTAATGATCATTAGATTATGTTTCTTCAACTCTTTGAAGAAAGTTTTGATGTATGTGGCCTTTTTTTACTAAGTGAAGTTTGTATGTTTAGGGGATTTTTGCTCTGAGTTGTTGGGTTCTGAGGAGGTTGTAAGATGTATTGGCATGGGTTGAAAATGTCTAGTTCTGAAATGAGGATTTTGGACTGTTGGTCTTTAAAAATTCCCTGCTGTGTTCTTGTTCAATGTGCTTTAATGATCATTGGATGGATTTTTTTAGCAACTCTTAACATTATTTTGAAGAGGGTTTAGATGTGGCATGTGGGTAGTAATTCTTTTATTATTTGATATCCTTTGTATTGAGTTTGAGGCTTGTAACATGTCTGAAGAGCTTTTGTTTTTCTGCGTTTCCTAGTTAACTCTTTTCTGATTTGTGCATTTGTTTTCAAAGACTTGGAACAGTTCTAGGAAAACTTATGTTCATTTTTTGGTTGTCAATTATCTCAAAGATTGAATCCAACCATTTCAGTGCTGTTTTATGAACGTAAATACCTTCTATTTGGATAAGATATACATCTTCTAAAATTTAAATTGGCAAAAGGTTCTAATTATAGTATCTCTTTATGTACTCACCATACAATCTCATTGCATAGGTTTTACACAAATTCCTGTACAAGCATCATCATTCCCTCTATACTTTCTTAGTCTCTCTGTTTCATTTTCTAGGCATTTCTTCTTATTTGCTCTCTTCATAAACCCTCTCCCACTTTCTCATCGAATTCTCACCGTTCTTATTTCTTAGCACATTTCTATCCCTAATTGAGTTCTCCATATATAATTACCTTTTGCTTTAACTCCATAATGCTGTTGTATTTCTTCTTGGAATAGTTGTTTGGGGTTTCCTCAGCATGTTTATCAGCCCTTGCTTTTGTGACTTTGTTAACTAAGGATTATGGAAATTCTATACTTTTAGTCTTGTCACGTACGTGTAGTGATATTTACTTCAGTTCCTTGAGTTCTCTTACATTACTCCATTAAACTTGTCCTTTCTTTGGCTTAATACTGCCTGGTTTTTCACAAAAGAACATGAAATTGGTATAATAGTTGACTTCTTAGAAATCAGTGGTTTGAAGCACAGAAAACCCAGAGTCAAGTCTATTTGTTTTGTTTCTGATTATATTCTTTCTTTTTTTTTTTTTCCTTTTTATTATATTCTTCATTCTTTTAGAAACCTAGCGACAAGAAAGTCATAATTTGCGACGAGAAGCTGAAGAATATATTTGGAGGGAAAGATGAAGTTGGATTTCTGGAGATTGCAGGGTTAATAAGTCCACACTTTCTATAATTGATTTGAAGAATGGAAAGATAGGGATCTGGGACTTTCAGTTCAGTCCATGAAGATGAACTTTCTTTTTTTTGTTGTGGGAGTCTCTCAACTCAGGTATTGCTCACTGAATCCTGTAGTTCAGAGCCCACTTTATGTTTAGGAGTTGGATAGAGAGAAAGAAGCTTTTGTAAGAACTTTGTTTGGAGATTTATGTAGGGATTGTTATATGGAAATCTTTGTTAGTCATTGGTTTTTGGGTAAAATGTTTCACTTTTGTATTCTACATGCTTGGTTGTTGTGCTTCCATTTGCCCTGGTCTTGATGATTTACTTAGTTGCTAATGAAATTGTATGATTTCAACACTATCCATAATGCTCTTTATTATTTTCTTTTTTTAAAAAAAAAAAACTATCTACAAAGCCACTTTGTCTTTTTTAAATACTAGTTTCTCAAAGCAGGTACAAATTCACATAAATATTGAGATATTATTATTATTATTTATAAAAGAAATTAAAATTTGGTTCAAATCTTAGGTTAGGTTCTAATACTTTGAGAAGCTCTACTATTTATTTATTTTTTTAATCCTTACAAATGAATATGTTTGGGTACTTATTGCTCTATTCTTGTATCTATGTGGCAATTACACCCCTGGTTTTATTTTATGTTTTCAGATATGTGTTTGGAAGCATATTCAGAAATTAGATTTTAATTTAAACAATATTTTAAAATGTGTTTCTATATATATTTATAAATCATAAAACTAGTCTAATTACTTACTAATATTTAGTTGATAATAAAATATTATTAAAATTTATTTATAAATATAATTTAGGTTAAAAGCATTTATATCATTATGATTTTGTAATATTATATAATTTATATTACATTATATAATACATATTATACTTTTAAAAAAATGTATTGAGTTTATAACATGACCTATAGTCTTTCTAAATGTTTTTATCTTTATTTCATATAAATTTGCATTTTCAAATTTAAATTTCAAAATCTAGGTACAATGAAAACATAAAAATGTTGTTTTTAGAATTTGCACTTTTGCATTGCAAAGTCCAAAAACAGTTTTTAGAAACAGTATCTGAGTTGTCTACTAAACACATGTTTGTTGAAAATTTGAAAACATAAAACAGAATTTGAATTCTCTACCAACCATTAGAAATCCAAACTCAAAACATATTTGGCTTTAATGCCCTAGATATCCTAGGGTTTGCAAATACAATCTCTTGAGTTACAATCAAGGTTTAAAATGTTGTTGTTGATAAAAATGTCCAAGTTTGAATTTTACAAAAATGCTGATGGAAATATCGATAAAATGTCAATGTCGAAAGATATTTCTAGAAAAATTATAAAAACAAAAAACAAAAAAATGGAGAACATTAAATTTGTAAATAAACATTTTGTGTTTTTTAAATAAGTTAAAATGTTTGCCATTTATATTAGTGACATTTCATTGAATATTTCTTAAATATCGGTAAACGGTAGTGAGTCCCACGTAATTTTCAATCATAATTAGATTGAGTACTTTCCATTTCTCAATTAAATTGCGTATTTTTTATTACAAATTTGAAGGTAGGCCTCACAATTCATTAGGATTATAGAACACATGTAAACAACAACAAACAGAATAACATTAAATTGTATGTTGAGATCTTCTCCGAAATTAAAAACAACAATATCTCGAGGCATATGTTGCCCGAGATCGTCATCGAGATTTTATGCCCTAAGATTAAAAACAGAATGCCCCTAAAATCCTCATCAGTTAGTGAATCTCAGGATACATTCGATGAATCTCAAGCATTATTCATCTAATCTCGCCTGAGATTCATATCGATTTCGGGCGAGATGAAGCTTGGATCCCTAGAAAATCGACATAGATAGACAAGAAACAAACAAAAAATGCAAAAATATGTAGAAAACGCAAAAACAAAATGCAACAGATTTCTTACATTACTCTGACATCTTCTAAACCCCTAAGTTGATCAAATCAACACTAAAATCTTTAACTAGACAAAGGGAATAGTAAAATACCTCTACTATAACAAAGGTTAACAACAATAAACAGATGCAATGAAACATGGAAATGGACAAGATTTCAAAGAAAACCGGTGGATGAAGAAGAAAAAGTGAAAAATAGGAGTGGAACTCGTTATAACGAAGGTAACTGTTGGCAAACTGTGCACTATGCGTTCAATGCTTGATGGTCAATGCCTGATACTCAACGTCTGCTCTACGATGAACTTGTGTTGGACGCCTACTATGCGATGAAGCTGGATTGGACTACTGTGCGATGAAGCTGGACTGGACGCTTGCTATGCAATGCAATGCAGTTGCAAAATAAAAGCTCGTTAAGGTTGAGTCGCAGAGCTCGCTCTCTTTAAGACGTTTTGCGGCTCTGCCCAAGGTGCTCGCAGTTCTGGATGATTACCACGTCGTCCCAGGATAAAATAGCCCAGAATAACACTGTCTCGGTTGAAACTCGCATAAGAATCGATCGGAATGCATACACTCTTTCTATATTGCTCGGTATTCAAAAAGTAGAAGTTTTTCGTTTTTCTTTCAACTAAAGATGGCAAGGCTTATATACTACGTGAGGTCCAACCGTCGCATGGCTGGACGAGCGCTTGGCCACAGAACCTGCGCCGCATAGTGAGCTCTTGTCCACAGCACGTGCGCCAAAAGAAACGGCGCGGGCGTGATGGACGGGAAGACCAGAAGACCACGCGATGGACGCAACAAAGGGCAAGACGGTAAATTCTAAAAGAAATTTTATTTTTTAAAAAAAATAAAATAAAATAATAATAATAAATTATCTTTATTGCAACCTCACCCGACCGAACGGATGGCGGCGTCACGCGTGTGGAGAAGCCACTAAGTCCACCATTGCGTATCTCCTCACCCTTTCCCAGACATGGATACCCCTTGACGCCCAAACCTATCACCAAAGGAAATAGTTTATAAAGTGAAGTCTTAATGCTAAACTAAGCAATGAGATTCTCACTTTTCTAAAAACGTGATTTTTTTCTTTTGTTTTAAAAATCTTTTCTAATATTTTCCACTAACAGTAATGTTTCAGTTTTTTGCATCAGAGGTATTTTAGTCCTTTAGCACAACTCGGTAATTTGAAGTTGTAACGTCTCAACTCAATCTCGGCTGAGATCGCTCGAGAAAAACCTATTGAACGAGTTTTAAAAAAAGGTGCTAGTTTTGAAATGTGAAACTTCAAAGAGTTATTTTAGACAATTTTCCATAAGAGAGAAAAAGAGAAAAAGAAGAAAAAGAAAGTTAATATTTTTTTTTTTAACTTTAAAAACTGTAACAATAATTTTTTTAATAAAAAAAATAGATACCATGTCAGTTTTTCATTAAGCTTGTTACCAAATACAAATATCATGAATTAAATTGTTGAGTTCAATAAAATTAACGAAAACCGGATAAAAAAGGCTAGCAAATACAAACCTCATTAGTAAAATTATTCTCGTTAGTAAATTATTAAATTTAGAAATTTATGGACCCAAATATAACTTAAACTAAGTTTAATCTACGAATTAAAAGTGTAATATTTTTTTTTATAACACATGATAATTGAAACTGCAAATTACGAAATTTTTTTACAAACCCAATGAAAAGAAGTGTTTGATATTACAGAATTGTTCATGTACTTCATATAATATTCAATAATCAGAGAAAAACAATCATAAAAAATATAATAATAATAATAATAAGAGGAAAACACATAATTAAAATTATACTTACAAAATTAGGTTTCATTTTTCCACAAAATTTCTTTTTAGTCTTCTTTTTTAGATGACCTAAATTTTCTTCTATATTCCCATTAATTCAATAAGTATGCAATATAAATTTATCAACTTCAAACTTTGGAAAATAAATAGACATCAACTTCGAGGACTATAATAATCAAATAGACATCAACTTTAAAACACGAGTTTTTTTTAATATTAATTATGAAATTATTTTTTTGCCTTAGAATGTCTCTCTTCAAAATAAATAATGGCAATTGAAATTGTACACGTGTTACATCATCTCTTGCGAGGTAATAAAATTAGCAACTTGGACACGGTTCTAAAAAAGTATCTAGTAGTATTGTAGTATCAACTCATCCAATTTACTATTTGAAACGTATTAAGGACAAGTTTTACTCAGAAACCTAAAACTATATTATTTAAGGTCTCTTAACTCTTGTGTTTTTCGTTTTTTAAAATTAAGTATTTTATTTTTTATATAGAAAAAGGAAATTAAATATTTTCATTTTTTTTCTAATATATATATATATATATTTTTTTTTCTAAAAAAAAAAGAAGAAGTTAATATATATATATATATATATATATATATATATAACAACTCAAATATCTTCATCTTCAAAATCCAGAGAGACCACAACTTTACTTAAACCCCCGCTCCAAAATCCTCAACCCCACGAAGCTCCACAGTGGCCAAAAATGGCGGACAAGGTTGCTCTTCCCCTCCTCCTCCCTAATCCACCGCCCTCCAAACCTCTCTTCCCCGTCTTCCACCACCACCCCCCTTCACCCTCTTCTCCGCCGCCGCCACTCACC
The DNA here is from genome assembly GCA_002890555.2 of Lagenaria siceraria. Lineage (NCBI taxonomy): Eukaryota > Viridiplantae > Streptophyta > Magnoliopsida > Cucurbitales > Cucurbitaceae > Lagenaria > Lagenaria siceraria. The sequence continues at coordinate 6,826,988 of CM016486.1, forward strand.
TTTCCTCCGCTCCCCCAGCCGCCGCTCTCTTCCTCATCATCCCCCATAGCCCCTCTTCTCCAAGACCTCCTTCCTCACCAACACCCCTCTTCCACTCAACCCCATCTCCCCAAACCCACTTTCAGAACCCGCACCCGAATCGGCAGGTCCCGCGACCCGAACCGCGGGAAGCCATGGTCGCACCACCGTCTCTCTACTCAAGGTCAGCGAATTCTCGATTCTTTACTCAACCCAGAATTCGATTCCTCCTCGTTGAATGAAATTTTACTTCCATTGTTTGAAACCAGTCCCGAAGGACTTAATTTCATCTCCGATACCGTTTCCTTCGACATTTTGGGGATAATCAAGGGCTTGGTGTTTAACAAGAAGAATGAATTGGCCTTGCGTGTGTTTGATTTTGTTCGTAACAGGGAGGATTTTGCATCCATTTTAAGTAGCTCTGTGATTGCTGTGGTTATTAGTGTACTAGGTAAAGAGGGTCGGGCTTCTTTTGCGGCTTCTTTGCTTCATGAGCTTCGAAATGATGGTGTAAATATTGATATTTATGCTTATACTTCTTTGATAACTGCTTATGCTAGTAATGGGAGGTATAGAGAGGCTGTGATGGTGTTTAAGAAACTGGAAGAAGAAGGTTGTAGACCAACTTTAATTACTTATAATGTTATCTTGAATGTCTATGGGAAAATGGGAATGCCTTGGAGTAAAATTTCTGCTCTTGTTGATAGTATGAAGAGTTCCGGGGTTGCTCCGGATTTGTATACGTATAATACGCTTATTAGTAGTTGTCGTCGGGGGTCGTTGTATGAAGAAGCTGCAGAGGTTTTTGAGGAGATGAAAGCAGCTGAGTTTAGTCCTGATAAGGTTACTTACAATGCATTGTTGGATGTGTATGGGAAGTCTCGGCGGCCTAAGGAAGCCATGGAGGTTTTGAAGGAGATGGAAGCGAGCGGGTTTGCACCTAGTATTGTCGCTTACAATTCGCTGATATCGGCTTATGCACGGGATGGTTTGTTAGATGAAGCTATGGAGCTAAAAACACAAATGGTGGAGAAGGGGATTAAGCCTGATGTTTTTACTTACACCACGTTGTTGTCTGGTTTTGAGAAGACGGGTAAGGATGATTATGCGATGAGAATATTCGAGGAGATGAAAGTTGCAGGGTGCCAAGCGAATATATGCACCTTCAATGCGCTGATTAAGATGCACGGTAACAGGGGTAATTTTGTGGAGATGATGAAGGTTTTTGAAGAAATTAAGATATGTGAATGTGTGCCTGATATTGTTACTTGGAACACTCTTTTGGCAGTGTTTGGGCAAAATGGGATGGATTCTGAAGTCTCAGGAGTATTCAAAGAGATGAAGAGGGCAGGTTTTGTCCCTGAGAGGGACACTTTTAACACTCTTATTAGTGCCTATAGCAGGTGTGGTTCTTTTGATCAAGCAATGGCTATCTACAGAAGAATGTTGGATGCCGGGGTGACACCCGATCTGTCTACTTACAATGCTGTTTTGGCAGCATTGGCTCGGGGAGGGCTTTGGGAGCAATCGGAGAAAGTACTTGCCGAAATGAAGGATGGCAGGTGTAAACCTAATGAGTTAACGTATTGTTCTTTACTTCATGCCTATGCAAATGGCAAAGAGGTCGGGCGAATGTCTGCACTTGCTGAGGAGATCTATTCCGGCATTATTGAACCTCAAGCTGTGCTTTTGAAGACGCTGGTTTTGGTTTATAGTAAAAGTGATCTTCTGAGGGAGACGGAATGTGCTTTCTTGGAACTAAGGAAACAAGGTTTTTCGCCCGATATAACGACTCTAAATGCCATGGTTTCTATTTATGGTAGAAGGAGGATGGTTTCAAAAACGAACGAAATTTTGAACTTCATAAAGGACAGCGGGTTCACTCCGAGCTTGACAACATACAATAGCTTAATGTACATGTACAGTCGCACCGAGCACTTCGAGAAGTCAGAGGATATCCTGAGGGAAATTATTGTTAAAGGAATGAAGCCCGATATAATTTCATTTAATACCGTCATTTTCGCCTACTGTCGAAATGGTCGAATGAAAGAGGCCTCACGGATATTTGCAGAAATGAAGGACTTTGGTCTCGTCCCTGATGTAATTACATATAATACCTTCATTGCAAGCTATGCATCCGATTCGATGTTCATAGAGGCGATCGATGTGGTGAGGTATATGATCAAGAATGGATGTAAGCCCAATCAGAACACATACAACTCTTTAGTAGATTGGTTTTGTAAACTAAATCGTCGAGACGAGGCAAGTAGTTTCATTTCCAACCTTCACAATCTCGACCCACACGTAACGAAAGAAGAGGAATGCAGGTTGCTGGAGCGTCTAAGCAAGAAATGGTCATAGACTCACAGCAATGAACAATCAAGTTGCATCATGGGAGATGCCCGCTTCTCACCCGAACGAACCGAACCACTCAATCGCGGTGCAGGTCAACTATGAGAAATGGTACAGAAAGTTTTACTCTTTCATTGCTCTTATATGGTTTGTAGATCTGATGCAATATCAGATTGGAAACTTGGTGCTCATCTTAGGAGGATTAGCATAATTGTATCCATATTCTATATAAAGAAAGTGTAGAAACTCCCAACATTTACATCTGTAAGTAAAATCATAGAAGCTCTGTATTTTAGGAATTCTATTACTCTTGATATCTTGTCAGATGATACCTAGTCAGATTGTGTTGATAGATTGGACATAATTAGGATTGTAGACATATATTGATGAGGTAATTGAGCAAATGATGATTAGTCTATATTAGATCTTTTCTAAAAAGCATGAGATTTTAATTTTGAAAATACTGTTGGACTCATTTTTTATATTAAATCATGTGGTGTTCGTATGTTTATAAGATTAAAAAATATATATTTGTCGATTGTGATCGAGTTTAATTTGATAGGTTAAAATTGTAACTATGAGATTTTTTAAAAAGGAATTTAGTTCGTGAAAGTGAACATTTCTCATTTGTACTTACTCGAGTTAGATGGTAGCTTGTTCTTGAGCATAGAAGTGAATCTACGTGCCCCTCAACTGGGGACGTTTTACATTTATATATAATATTTTTTTTATTAAATATAAAAAAAATTATACGTAAGTAATAAAGAAATTTTCTTCTCACGTAATTCACGTGGTAGCGTGTTGCTTCCTGTGGCTTCAGGGGCGCTTCTCGTTCTAGTAGACCAAGGTTTGAGCTTTCCAACAATGCAACTTTTTTATTTTTCAATCCCATATTAATTTAATTTTCTAAGAATAATTCATTTCTTTCTTTTAATTTTTAAATACATATATTTATAAATTTTTACTTTGGTTTTTTCTAAATATATATAAGATTTAATTTTTAGTCTCTAAAATTAGAAAAGTGTGACTAATAAATCTCTAAACTTTCAATTTTGACTCTAGACCCATAAAAATGTCTAATAAAAATATAAATTGTTTCAAATTTATATCTAATAGATCTAAAAAAATTTCAAATTTGTAAAGCCACATATGCAAAATTGATATTTTAATAATCTATTAAACATAAAAATTAAAAATTCAGACACCTATTAGACATTTGTAAAGTTTAGGTATTATGTATAAACACAAAACTAACTCATTTGAAGTTTCGGATCCACCACTACTCAAGCAGCTTGAAAATGTTGATTTATTGATCTTTTTGGATCGACGACTTGTTGATTTTGTTGAATGATCAACTCTTAAGTTATTGATTTTCTAATCGCATCTTTTGAATTAACTTTTAGCTTGTTCATCTTATTGAAGGATTTTTGAAATCTTATTGTTGTAGATGACTTCAACTTTATGTTCAAAGTTTTGAAGTCTTCAAAGAAGACTTTAGTCTTTGAAGCCTTCTAATCTCCAAAGTTGTTCTAAATTTTCTAAATTATGCGTTACTCTAAATGCATGAATTAAATGTGACTGACTCTTCTCCTTATAGTGCTTTGCATGTTATTGTGTGGACTTTAACCAAATTAACTATGGGTCCAACCCTTTGGATTTGGAAGATGTGCCAAATAGCTATTTAATAAGTTTTGGACTTACTTCATATATAACACAATTTGACTAGATTAATTTCATTAAATCAAATCCCAACATGACACGTGTCATCATATGAATTTGTCATTTTTTGTTGATATTTTTTTTTAGTTGGTATCAAATTTTATAATATGTAATTTTATCATTAATTTAAAAATAAAATTGAAATTGGTCATTGAATGGTGTTATCATTTAGAGGAAGGAGTGGACAACCCGACCAGTTAAGGTCAAGAGTACATTGCTGGCAAAAAGGACAAGCCTACCTATCGATGCTCACTATAGACGGACCGATCGACCTAACCCAAAGTCTAAACGGTAAAATACCAGTTGTTTTGAAAAGAAAGAAAGTCCCTCACAGATTTTTAGCAAGTGGATGTTCATAAAAATAACAAAAGTTTTATTCAATGAGATAATAAGAATATATATATTATGTGGCTATTTTTATTCTTTTATAAAATCCATACATTTACGTAAATTTTCAAACATAACGCGTTGGATTGGATGTGACTCGTTTTTTTTTTTTTTAATATCTTTTTAAAATTTAAAACCAAGTTGCTGTAAATTAATATGTTACTTTCAAAATTCCCTCCACAATTCTTGAATTATTTAATATTATTTGGATTCATGAGAATTGGTCAATTCAAAGTTGATTTGAACTTTCAACATTCCCATTTCAAATTCTATTCTGCTATATCCATGAAGAACATGCATCGACCAAAATCAACGCCTGTGACTCGTGAGCGTTGCAAATCGATATCGAATGTCTATACCAAAGAATGTTCAAAATTTTCCCAAAAAAAAAAAAAAAAAAAAAAAAAAGAAAAAAAAAAAACTATACATGATGTAAAAGGGGGAAAAAAGTGCCTGCCATTATTGAATCTCATAACCTCTTACAAGTCAATGAGAAAAAAAAAAAATCAATCAGAAACCAAGAAAAAAAAAATATGTAAGGCAGCTGATTTCCATTAGCAGCAATTAGTGACTTAAATTTATCTACATTAATCAACTTGTGTTTCTTCTACTGATGAACAACCCTGTCCCATCCTCTACCTAACATGCCTCCTATTTTCTGTGTGTATCAATAATTTGCCTCCCAAAATCAATTCAATTTTTCAGAACATTGTGTGAAGTTTTTCCTCTTCTTCATAGTTTGAGTTAAGAGAAAAAATGTCAACAGGTGCACTAGTGTACCCGGCAATGGCGTTCGCGTTCTTAGCTCGATTCGTGTGTGAGCTTCTGTTGTGGTCGAGATAAACGACAATGACAGTGATATCGTCGTGGAAGTGACGGCGAATCCCCTTTTCGATCTTCTTTAAGTCGGAGTATCTCATCTCGCGTTTTTTTGCTGCCTCGTGGAGGGCAGCACTCACTAATCTCTTTGCAATTCCCTGAAGCAGTCAAAGAAATAATGTTAGAAACTCTGTTTGGAGGTTTTTTATGTTTTGTAAATGACAAAAATGGGAATACTCTCTCCAACTTACAGCTCTTGGGTTCTTGAAAACTATCTCCACTGCAGCTTCATCAGTGAGCTGTTCCCAGAGACCATCTGATGCAAAGATCAGGAATAAGTCTTGAGGGTTAAGCTCTCGTGTCAGGATCGATGGTTCTGCAGTCATTACTGGTCGTTTCAAAGGAACGGGGTTCCCAAATTGTTGGAATATTGGATCCCGGTTGAACTCTGGTTTCTTTAAATAGACGTCGCCAATAGATCTTGAAACCTGGACTTTCGAAAGGATAAGAATAATACAAAAGAGATTAATAACTCAGATAAGCACCAACCACCAGTAATCACATTACACAAAAGCTATAAGTAGAGAAATCCGATGATTCGAGTCGAAAAAGCCAGTTAGCATAAAATTCCAAAGGATTACTACTAGAATTGAACAGCACAACGATAGAGTTCAGACAAATTTCTTTCTGCAAACATCAAATTTGATAAATGAGAAGAAATCCCAACAGGTCTCAATTAACTTGCATAGGAAACATCAAATTTGATGCTTAACCAATCAAAAAGCTGATTGTTCTTAGTGATTCATCTAAAACTCTAAAAATGATATATCATGAAAAAGGCTATGTATTGTTCCTTTCTGCCAATGCAGCTTTTTCCAACAAAAAGAGAAGCAGAGTTCTCATTACAGAGTCACGATTAACATATTCAAAGAGAAGTCCACAGGATTTTGATTGCAAATTCATTAACAAGATTCTATCATAACTGAGGAGCCATTAAACTTCAAAATTTACCTGAATTATGCCTTTTATCCTCCAAACTCCACGGGTATAGACAACTATATGGGAATCGTCAGGATGAAGTGCTACAACTTCTTTCCTAACTTCATCTACTCCAACATTGTGATCGGTGGACAACCGTTCTGCAACTACCGGTGTTATCTTACTCTCCGAACCTCTACGACCAAGCACAGCTCTCGAATCACCGAGATTCGCAACGTATAACTTTGTATTCGAAATTGCCCCAACAAGACAGCATGATCCAACTGAAGCAATCTGTGGCTTTGCAGGCAAAGCCCGCTTAACCAAACGCAAAAACTCTTCTTCTGTAGCATTGAATGCCTTCTTAATAACATCCTCCGATAGTCCACCTTGTTCTGAAGCAAACTCTGCAACAAAAACTCAAAAAGTAAATTCAAATGAACAATTCACAGGGTTTCTCTTAATCCCATCCTCTCATCCATCCAGAAATTCCCATCACACCAAATTCCACATTAATACAAAAACACTTCATGACACCAAGTTTTTGACTCCACACACTTTCAGAACAAGAAAAAACAAAATAGCCTACAATCTACCAAATCCCAAAAAATCTCCAGAATCCAAAAGCAACCCATCAGCTCAAACAGAATCAATAATGAGAAAAACGAAACAAACAAACACAAAACACAAAGGGGGGTTAAGAACAGAGGCTCACTATGCATATAAGGAAAAAGATGCTTATTCACGAAGCGAGAAGCCTCAGGACCGCCATGGCCATCATAAACACCAACATAAGTAGCAGAAGGAGACGTGAAGACCTGACTCTGATCCTCAAGACAAGAATTAGCCTGAACAACAGCGATCGAGTAATCACCAGAGGCATGAGGCTTCAATTCCGAGTGCCAGAGCAGTCCATCGCCGCTCCACCGGCCAATAAACCGCTCGAGCGGCCGGCAACACGACCTCAACATCATGGGTTTCGATTGGAAACACAATCAAACGCTGATTATGATCAGAAAATGGAATAAAGTGGGGAATTGAAGATGTGGGTTGTGATGGGTATGTTTGAATATTTGATGGGATTGTTGAAATTTAGGTTAATGGGTATGAATATCTTGAGAGATAGAGAGAGAAGAAGAGGCGGAGTGGGGTTAAAGGGGAGAGGGAAAGTGGGAAAAGAGAAGTAGTAGCGCGTAAGTGGAAGGAAGGAACAAAGGAAAACTGAAATGGCAACCATTTTCATACTCTTCCGCGTAAATAAAGTGTCATTTTTTCTTTTTTTCCTTTTGCCTTCTTCCTCATCTTAATGACATTTGTTGACTTTTCACCCTCCTTTTGCTAATTCCATCTATAAATTTTTTAAAATTTAAGGAAAAGAAAATTAGGTTTTAGGTTTTGTTTTTATTACGTCCCTGAATTTTAAAATATTATTCTTTTAGTCTTTAAACTTCGAACTTTACACTTTTAATCTCGATTTTTTGGTAAATACTCATTTTTAGTCTTTAGTGTTAATGTCTATTTTGTTTCATCATTATTACAATTAAGCTTAAATTTTAACTTTATAATTATTTAAAATTAATTAATAGACATCAACCTCAAAAACTAAAATCGAAGTTAAAAGTATAAATCTTGAATGTAAGGACCAAGTTGAAACAAACTCAAACCTAAGAATAAAATTGTTATATTGTGAAACCTAAGGACTGAATTGTCATCAAATTCTTTTTAAAAGACTAAAAATGTAACATTTTAAAATTTAATGGATCAAAAAATGTATTTTTATCCCTACCTTTTTCACTTTTTAGGTTTAATTATAAGTTCACGATAACAACACTTAACCTTTTGAACGTAATTAGTTAGGATCGTTACTACGTTCATACTATTTGCTATTTTAAAACTTTGATTGTGAACTCATAGAATAAATACATGAATAAGTTAGAAAACTTTTAGCAAACAATTATTATATTTAAAAGCATGAAAGTCATTGAAAACTTATTCAAAAGTATAAACCCATCACACATTTACAAATATCTTCGTTACAAATATCTTCGTTGTTTACCTTTCGTTTTATACAACGGGATAAAAAAGAAAAAGTTGCAAATACATACAGTATGTGTTAGTGACCAAGAGGTCTGTATAATTCAAATCTTCCTACTCCATTTGAAAAAGAAAAAAAATCTGATTATAACATATCACAACTCTTAACTATACATAAGTTGCTTGATTTTTATGAGATTTTAATCTAGTTGATGATTATTTGACATTTTAGTTAGCAGACCGAGCTTCACCCAAAAATATATATTAATCTTATAAACTGTATGCCAACATAATAGAAGAGGTTAATTGCCACCATAGTATTAAATTTCTGTAGACATGTCGATATTTCGACATTTTCATGGGTTTGACATCGAAATCAAAGATGAATCGATTATATTTTTATTATATCGTACAAAAATTTATGAAACATAAAAAAAAGTAACAAATTATCAGTAATGTAAATATAATATAAATGATAAATACTTCTCTCAAAATGTTAAAAGGTTTATTAACAAATTTAAATATAATTTCTAAATTTTTTGTTTTCTATAATTTTTCCAAAAATATATACCGAAATCGATATCTCCATTGAAATTTTCCTAAAATTAGGAACTCGATATTTTATTTTGATTGCCACATATTTTAATTTCATGAAAAACATTGTGAGTTCTTGTTCTTTTACTTTTAATTAAAAGTGATAGTTTAAGCAAAACTTGAAGGTTATATTTTTCAAGTATGAGAAAGATTAAATTGAACCATATTCAAATTTCAATTCCCAATAGAATTTCATGTTAATCTATTTGAATCATATAGATAATGTCTTTTAAACTAAAATTAAAACTAATTATTTAATTTTAAAATTACTACTTTATTAATAAATAAAAGATTATTCTTATGACCAATTCAAGAAATAAGAAACTTAATTCATTAACTTATATCTAAATATTAATTTTCTGAAATTAATGTACTTGCTTTTCTTTCAACATGGAATAGAATTTAAATATTGCCTTAAATCTAACATTTTATTAGCCACAACACATACAAAACATAATCATCTATTTTATTTTAAATTTTTAGTCAAATATTTAATTTTATTCCTTGAACAATATTTATTTTAGTCTCGAGATTTATAATTACTATAAAACATTCAACCAACTATTTTCAAAATTGGTATTTTTTTTTAATATGTGAAGTGGGGCCATCAAACTTCTTAATTAGGAGTCGATAGTACAAATTTTATGTCAATTGATCTAAGACTACGATTAGCAAACCATAATGAAAATTGGTGTAGTCGTAATGGAATTTCATTGATAGATCAATTGTAATGAGTTTGAATCGCAAATGTAATTGGATTGTTTTTCATCGCATTTACTTAAAATTATGAATTTTGACACATTTACTATTACCGTTACTTCTAAGAGTCAAACCATAATGGTAATGATAACGGTAACAGTAACAATAAATGTGTCAAAATTCACAATTATTTCTTTAAGAGGGTGACAATCATGGTAATCATAACGGTAATCGTAACGATACGACATAATTTCCATATGCAATTGGATTGAATACGTTATGCTTGTCAATCAGTTTACGTTTGTTGATTACAGATTTGGAAGTGAGCTCCATATGTCGGATGCATAACACAAGTAAACAACACCAAATATAATCAAATAGGACCCACTTTTTAAATTACCATTAATTTATTACCTTTAGACTGCCGTAAACATAGCTTAAGTTCAATTTGAATTCAAAATTGATACTTGATATACCCTAACTTGTAATACAAGTTACTCTGCTATATTAATTTATTATACATAGTACAATTTATTTCTATATATATACAAACACAAAAGGAATCATTAGTGACAAAAATGAAAAGAAAAAAAAAAAGTCATAAGTTTTAAGCATTAAAAAGTAATATTTGAAAGTAGGGTATATGTTCGAGTTGGCTTTCATTCTTTATTTGTTATATATTAGAAATATTATTTATTTTGTTTTAAGTATTTTTGACATTTTGTAAAACAAAGGTTTCTTTTTTCTATATTTGAAATTCATATTAATTTAATAAATGATATTTTTATGAGTAAATAGAGTATAGAGATTTGAGCATCCGGCCCTAAGAAAAAAGTACATCCAAATTTCTGATGAGCTAATCACTTTTGCAAGTAATATAAAAATATTTTTGATTTAATATAAAAATAGTTTTAAATAATAACAAACAAATGTTACATTCCATTCTCAAACATTATGTACATAAATAACTAATTTTGTCTCATTCAATTTTCATTTTGCATTTATTTAGAAATTTAATGCAATATCATAGCAAGCTATATCATAAATAATATATCTTAATTCTGTCTAACCAACTTAAATATAGTGAAGACATATATCTTAAATCAATAAGCTAAGGTTTTAGACCTGTAACTCTTTTTGTTGTCGAACTAAGAAAAGATATCCCGTCTAGTTAGTATCAACTTAAAAAGGTATAATATTAGATTTTATTCAATAATGAATATTAAAAAAAAAAAAAAAGTCAAGAAAAAAAAACTTTTAACAACAATTAAGACCAAAAATAAAAAATAAGCAAAAAGTTAATCAATATTTTTATTTTTGTTCTTGATGAAATGTAAATTGACCTAATTTTGGGCAGAGCATTTTTGAATGTGGAAAAAAAAGTAGTCTTGAGGAGAGAATTTGATTAAGGGAGAATTTTTGAATTGTTCCTCTCTCTTAATTAAATTAAATTCCCAATTGCATTTATTATAATATTCTTAAAATTTAATACAGTAAACATCCAACTTTTTGGAAAGTATGATAATTTCACAACAAATCAAATCTTTTTTTCTCCATTATTATAGCTAGCAATTACCATTTTTCCATTAAAAAATAAAAATAAAAAAACCAAAAAATTTGACTTGGTCCATTTAGAGAGAGAAACTTCATTTATTTTTTATTTTTTATTTTTAAGAATCTTTAAGAGAAAGAAACTTAGTAGCCAAGTTATAATTTTGTATATAATCATCAATGATTATTAAGGGAAAAAGTTGGAAAATTAATGTGAAGGAAAACAACTGGAGAAGTAAATGCTTTTTTATGCAGTTACCAAAAATCAAACAATTGATAAGAACAAAATATTCTAATATATCCTTTAATTTTGCAAATATATATACATAAATTAATATTATAAGATAAGTTCAAATCTTATGTTTCTTCAATTTTCATATTTATTGGCATTTTAGTGTTGGACCTTTTCAAATATCATTTTTTTTTTTAATTTTGTGTTTATTTAATCTTTCCACTCCAAGAAATGTCCAATAAATTTATAAACTTTCGATTTTAGGTCTAACAGATCTTTTAACTTTAAAAAGTATATAATATAAGTCTTTAAATTTTAAATTTTATGTTCAGTAAGTTTCTAACGGTCTGTTTAGTTGGCAAGTCAAAATTATGTTTTATGTTTTATGTTCCAGATTTATTGAGAATATAAAGACAAAAAATTTAGAAATACAGTATCATATTATAAACTTAATTTATTTTTTAAAAAAATTATGTAATACATTATAAATCATATAATATTATAAAATAATAATTATACAAAAACAATTTTAACATAAAATATGTTCATAAATTAATTAATAATAGTTTATAACCAACTTAATATTTAATGGTAATTACAAATAGTTTTATAGTTTATAAATATAGTAACAAATACATTTTAAAACGATTGTTTAGACTAGAATTCAATTTTTGAATTTACTACTAAACAGTAAACACAAATATGAAACATATGAAATACAACTCTATTTTCATTTAGACTCTGTTCGGTAACTATTAGGTTTTAAAAATTAAGCTAAATAAAACTCATTCTTGATGACACATGAACAATAGCAAATTTGGATAGAAGAGAGAAAAAACAATCATTTTACGCGTGTTTTATGGGTGGGGGGATGAAGTTTTTTGGATTTCAATCATTAAATGTAGGAAAATGAAAAAGGCGTGATTTTGGCGGGAAAAGATGGTTTGGATTTTTTTGATTATTATGACAGTTTTTTTGTGTCACCAATTTATGACTAGAATTAATAGTCCCTAAAAAGTGACAAATCTTTAGAATCATTAAATTGAGATTTTTTTTTTGTGTGTGTTTTTATGATCATTATTTAACGTCATCAATGTAAGACTTGAATTAATTATCATTAAAGAACATATTAATTCATTAATTAATTCAAGTCCTATCTTGATGATATTAAAAACCGATCATAAAAGTCTAAAATCCCAAATTCTATTAACGGTGTTAGGTTAATTAATTTTAAAATAGAAAAATATTAATAGCACTTAGTAAATTTTAATTTTAATACTAAATTTGTGTAATTTAATTAAATGAATCAAGATAGACTTATGTTTACGTCTCATTTGGGATTGGGCTTCCAATAGTACAAAGAGATTATGATAAAACCAAGCAAAGTTTTGAAAACAAAAAAAAAATAGTTTTTAAAATCTTGTTTTTATTTTTGAAATTTTGCTAAAAATTCAACTCTTTTACTTAAGAAAGATGCAAACTTTGTAAGAAATAGGGAGAAAATAAACTTAATTTTCAAAAACCAAAAACTAAAACAAAATAATTACTAAACAGGGTCTCAATCTCTTGTTTTCAGATTTCTACTTTATTTTGTATCTAATAGGTCCATGATCTATTTAACAATTTTGTATATTCGATAATGTACTAAACAAAAAAAAAAAATAGGAGAATTTATGATCTCATTAGACATATAATTCAATTTTATATCTATTATAAATAAGTTAATAACTAAAATTTTTGAATGTTTTACGAACTCTTTTGAACATATAATTAAAAAGTTGAGATACTTATTAGATATTTCAAAAGTTCGGGGATTCATTAAATACAAATTGAAAGTTTAGGGACCTATTATTATTATTTTTTTTAGAAAGGATCTACAAGGTATTATTTTAACTATTCTATTCACACTTTTAATTAAGGATAAAAAATGTAATAGAATCCAATCCCATATCCTTGATAGCCATTCAAACTTAGAGGATAAATTTTATTTAATGTAATTTAAGTAGATGTTTAGAGGGAAAACAAACAAACAAATAAATAAATAAGATTTTTTTTAAAAAAAAAAAAAAGATTGAAAATATGCATCTTCATTACTTTATTTTAGACTCTTGTTACAATATGAATCATATTTTATGTGATTGCCAATTTATTGAAATTTAATATTTTGAATAGCTTTGAGGAGACTTTAGAAGCTAAAAAAAAAGGTAGTGTGAATAGATAATAAAGAAGTTGTTTGACACCTATCCCTTGGAAATAAGGGGACCATTGGTTTGTTTTGACCTCTTTATTGTCTTATAAAACCTTCAATAAGAGGAATAGGAGAGGTTTATTGCCCTTCAATTTGACCAACTTCAACCACTCATCTTTTTGTCTTTTTTTTCTCTCACCAACTAAAACTTTATATATAGAGAGAGAGAGGGAGGGGTGTCTAAAGTATCATTTTAGTTTTTTAACGTAGAGTTTTGTTCAATTTTAGTGGTCGTTTAATGGAATTCTAAACTCTGCAGTTAGGAAGTCTATGTTTGAAATATAGAATTGTTTAGTTTGGAGTTAAGAAACATTGGAGATAGGAGTATTTAAAAAACTCGATGATTTGAAAAATTCGATCAACCCAGGGTTTGGTTCAAATAAATGAAAATTTTATGTGGTGTGTTACGTTGGTTTATGGATTTACCTAAAATAACCCAAACCAACCCGAACTAAACCTAACTTATTATTAGTTTATATATATATATATTACCTACAATTTTAATTTTATTTAAGTTTTTTTTTTTGGATAATTTATTCTCTAACAACTCCTAAAAAATAACTTTTTAGTAGTTTAGAAAGAAATTTTTCATAATAAATATTGAAATCAAGTTGCTAATCTTAATTTATTATCTGAAAATAATTAAATAATTTTTTTACATATAACATTTTACTTCTTTTTAGAAAAACAATGTAAATAAATGACTCGAGTAACCCGAACCAACCCAACCTAATTATTTCAAGTTGGGTTGAGTTGGGTTCATTATTATTTAATAAGGGTTATTTGTGTTGAAGCAACTTACAACCTTAATAATTGGGTTGGGACTAGAAAGATTTTCAACCCAACCTATTCCAATCGAACTCACAAACACCCTTAATTAGAGGGAGGGAGAGAGAAAGAAGAGAAAATCGAGTTATTTGATAAATGTACAAACTTTAGTAGTGAACATTATTGAAATTGGTAGAGTTGAATTATTTAATGTCGATTTAGTCGGTGTACCAAACACTCTGTACTTTTAATAAATTTTAAATTTAGTCTTTTAAAGTTAATTTTTATCAAAATTATTTAAATAATAATAATTATCATTATCATCTAAAAAATACAATATTTGAATTTGTTTTCAAAACTTATAGTAAAAATGTTAATAGATAATTAAAAAATTAAAAATCAATAGTAAGAACTAAATTTAAAGTTTACCGTAATACATGTATTAAAATTGAACATGTACATCCCAAGATACATAAATTAAAATGATATTTTAACCTAATTTTTATGTGATTATTGTAGAAAGAAAAGCTTGGTCTCTCTCATTTGATTTGTATTCTTTCATCAATATGAATGAAAAGTTGATTTAAGTAGTTTCTTTTAAAAAGAGTAATGAAAATATCTTTAGAGATAAACTTTCAAAAGTTTTATTTGTTTATTAATGGCCAATATTTTAAAATGATTTTAAGTACTTTATTCTATGAGTAGTGATGGCAATAGCAAAGGGCAAAATAGTGGTACTGTTCACAAACAGAGACATATAAATTATGTATAAAATCAACTAATTAAAACAACACTTATATAGTCGGTGGCTTAAATTCCCACATATCGATCTAGGAAAACAAATATTTTCTTACACAATTAAATAAACAACATATCATTCAACATTTTTTTTCTTTTAAAAACATTTTTTTTCTTTTAAATTTCAACCATAGTAAAAAATTTCCATCGAAATTTTTAGATTTCAAGGGCCTCGAAATCTTAATTGGAGGAAATTTCGTTTTTCTCTCAATTTTAAAGAAATTTCGACAAAATTTCGACAAAATTTTCATTTCTTTTATTAAGTATGTTAACTTAGTTCAAAATTTTCAATTTATAATTTATCTCAATTTTTAACTTATTTTCCACCCCAAATTTTCATTTATAAAGAAATTAAATTTGAAAAGACCACAAAAAAAATATGTATTTATTGTTAAGCTCAATCAAACTTTTTTCATTAAATTTTCATATCATTTCACTATAAATTGAATTGATGTGAGTTTTTTCTTTTACCATCCAAAACTTTCATAATTTTCACATCATTTTACATCAAAATATTCATAAAATTTTTATTATTTTGTGATTACTAAAATTCCTGCTCACGTATCGATAGTTATTCAGACATTTACAATAGACATCTAAATATTGTTTTACTTTATAGAAATTGTGATTAAAAATGGTAAGTTATATTTTATTAAACCACCATCACAGTTTTATTATTTAATTATAACAATTTCTATAAATTTCCATTAATTTCCATAATTTTTTTCAAAATTTCAATCAATGTCGATATTTCCATAAAATCAAAACCTCAATATTTCCATCGACATCGATATTTCGAACCTTGATTTCAACGATATTGATCGAAACCAAGTGTCTTAACTAGTTAAACTCTGTCTCTCATTTAAAAAAAAAAAAAAAAAAAAAAAATCATTATATTAACGAAGTCTAATATCAATTACATGAAATGATGAATTTTAGAGCTAAATATTTTCAAAATGAATGGTAGTATTTTGGAACAGCTTCCTCATTCTTTATATTAAAAAATCAGTGTCCTTTTTCTCAACTAAAACCAATAAAAAGAAGAGTTACAAAGCAGTCAAACCTCTTGGCTAGTAAAAAAAGCCTCACAATTTGGAGTCAACGCAGTCACTTAGAAGGATACAAGTATAAACATCAACTATAACTATAAAGATTAATACCACAACTTGGAATAATTGACAGTCTCTAAGCTTTTTACACATACAGGAAAATCCCAAGTTGCGAAAACGGGTTAGAAAAGATTAGTTAACGACGATATGTTGTCTACAATATGGACATTCTCCACAAGTTCGAATCCATCGGTCTAAGCAAGCATGGTGAAATTTGTGCTCACAGGGTAAATGGATGAGCTTGTCTCCATCTGTGAAACTCTCTAGACATATACTACAATCCTTTGACGTTGTCGTCATAGTCACGTCATCGTTGATGATATTGATAAATACCACGAGTTGTAAGCGGTTGATTGCATCCTGTGAGAGACCAGGGGGCCTCTTGCTGGGTGCAGGAACTAATCGCATCCTGTCAGTATCAACAAGGGATATCCTCTGCGATCGACTTGTCGAGATTTCTGGACTTCCATCTGATGGTTCAACAAGAGCGTTCCTGATGAATAAACTAATTCGGTTAGCAGTAGCACAGAGCTGGGATCTATTCCAGTTTTCAATATACAGATGGCCAACTAGTAACAATTTTCAATTCCAATTTGCTATCCATAAATATAGTTTATAAAGAACGCTAAAATCTAGGACATAACTTGTAGAAACTTTGAGTTTATTGGAATTGGATTCTATTTTCTGAGTATACAATACAACCAACTCCCTATCAACAAAGAAAATCATACAAGTAGATACATACCACAGCATATGTTTACAAGTGTTCTTTTAATGATTCAAAATCAACTTTGATTTTTATGAAAATCACGTTTAAAAGTGTCAAATCAAACATTACATTGATTTTGTATAATTAAAGACATGTTTTAAAGTGATATTGAACCTGACAAAAGTGATTATAATGATTTTAAAATCACTTCCAAATATGCCTTTAAATCTAGAAAGATGTCTTTAGAGAAATGACATGGAATATTCCAATTGAAGTCCCAAATTTTTCTGCATAGTAGTGTAAACAACAAGTACACGACAATAGGAACTAACCTGCTCGTCGGTGAAGAGGCACCTCTCAATCTCTCCAAAAGCCTTTCTCTAGCAAGTAAAACGGATCCTGGCAATCTGGAATCCCCACTTAACCCAGTCCTCAAGCTATTCTGTGTATTTGCATTGATATTATTTCTAGAACCAACGCTCGTAACTGAGTCAGACTGCGCAGGCGATCGGTCAACAGAGAGCTACAATGAAGACACAGTGTTAATGCCTCCAAAGTAATTGAATTTAACATTCAGACAGAGATGACAACCCAGAAAAGAAATATAGAAAAGCATCCTTAATTGTAAGTTGTAACCAAGTTATGTCTCCATGATCACATACCAATTAGATCATGGTTTAATAGCCAAGTAGCATTAAGAAGCTAATAAAACTGGAAAAGTTCTATTCATCATCACTCTCCGTACCAAGTTCTGCAATTTGATTTATTATGGTTCTAAGTAGTTCATAGCAATGGAAAACAGAATTATCACTGAAGAATAACAACAATCACTAAACCAATAGCTTAGCTAGAAATCTGTTTGATAACCATTTAGTTTTTGAAAATTGCACTTGTTTTCTCACGATTTCTTTCCAATAGTTTTCATCTTTCATAAGAAAACATTTGAATCTATAGCTAAATTTTAGAAACAAAAACAAGCTTCTAGAAACTATTTTTTTCTTTAAAGCTTGGATTTTCAAAACATTAACAAAACAAAGTTCATATTTGGAACTTAGAAACAGCCTTTACAAGGTTTAATTTTCAAAAACCAAAAACCAAACATTTATGGAGCAGACCTAGGTGGACTAGAGTTATTTGTTGGATCAATCCATAGTTAAGTGCAAAAGACATTATTCTTAGGGCATGAACCATATAAAACCATCCCAATTCCCAACAACCTAAGCTGATAAATTAGGGCAAATAATATCTTTTCAACATATCCCCAACTGGTTCTACAGTTTAGAAGAAATTTTTGGTCAGAAACGCTAAGAAATTCCCAATCAAAACAAAATATGAACAGTTCTTCCAACTCCAACTATTCTCAGCCGTTAATATAGACTTCATCGAAGTAAATAGCAATTTCTCAAATAACACAAACCCAGAATTTGATAAAAAAAAAAAATGTTTAATCCTTCCTTACAGGGTTAAAAAATCGAGGAGATTGACGGCGTTCTTGCAACGAGGACCGCCGGAAAGCGCCACAGGAGTTCAAATCGCGGCGGTGATTGCCATTGTGACCATGATGACGACGTTGATACTGAAGATGGCGATCGGGAGGCTCAGAATCAAGCCCTAAATCCGCGTCAGTGCGACCCAATCTGTACCTCCGACAATGAAACAGCTCCGAAGCGCTCGTCATGCACGGGCTTAGCCGGTCCTAAAGTTTGTTTAACTCAAATTTTGCGTACAATCTGAAATTAATAAAGGAAAAATGGAAAAGGGTTTGAAACTGGGAAGAAATGGGGAAGAAATTTCGGAGAAATGTGGATGGAAGTTGAAGGTAAAGGAGGGGATTTGCTTGGTTACTTACTTGCGCTAACAGAAAAACTCGAGCGTGGATTGGATTGGATTGGGTTGGAATTAGGGAACTTAACAAATGAATTGGTTGTTCTTATCTTTATCTTTTTATTTATTTTGTGTTGTAATAATTTTAGAGCTTGGAGCTAAGATACGATGTCTAGTTGGTTAAAGAGCATTAAGGTGGCATTTATCTATGTTTTAAAATGGCTTAATTACGGTATTTGACATCATCTTTTTCTCCAGGGCTCAAATGTTTGATATTCTTAGTATTAGATTGAAATGTAAACAGTTAGTATTTTGTTTGAAAAATAGATCTGAACTTTTAAAAGTTAGAAAAAATATATTCTTAAATTTTTTAAAAAAATCGAATATACCCTTACTTTTAATACTCGTTGCAAAAATCCCTCTAAATTTTCAAAAGTTTCATTAGTATATTTACCTTTTTTGAATTTTTTTTTTTAAAATGTCTTTGTCGTTTATCTACATCTCATCACCTCTCTTTTTCATTTTCTCTGTCTTCTCTACTTCAACCCATGACTTAACACACTTCTCTATTTCTCCCTTTTTTTCTCCACTCTCTTCTATTCTCCTTCTTGTTGATAGTTTGACCTGTATATCTCCAAAAACAAAAATGTTCACTTCAGTTAAGATATATAGACTATAACAAGAAGAAATTGAATAATGGAACCACCAAAGAACCTTAGGACTTGAATGTTTTAACGATGTTGTATGTTTGCAGTTGAGTGTTTGTTAATAGCCAAATAATCCTTTATGTATTAGCCTTTTTGTTTTAGTGAGTTTGAAAGGAAGATTTTAATTTTGGAATTTTGTAAAATTTTATGTTTAACTTTGAGTTTTGACTTATATTGGTTGTTGAGAACATTAGAGAATTGGACAAATGGGAGAAAAATTGAAGTATCAATATGGGGAGAAAAATAGAGTATCTATATAATTTGTTTTAAAATTGGTTCTTTTCCAGCTCAAGATAACTTCAAATAAATTGATCATTATACTAACAGAAGAAGCATTTTTATACTTTTTTTTGAAAGGTTAAGAGTATTATGCAACTTTTGAAAGTTTAAGGATATTTATGGAATGAGGTATTATTGGTTTTCGTCTACATACTAATGATAAAGATATTTTTGAACTTTTTTTCAAGTTTTTATGTATTATTGAAACTCAATGTACTGAGCATTTTCATTGAAAACTAACAGTAAGGGTATTTTGAACATTTTTTTTAAAAGTTTAAGGATATTATTGAAACTTTTGAAACTACAGAAGTATTTTTTTACACGAAATATAAAGTCATAGGTTAGCCTTTTAAAATTAGAACCATCGGCTTAACTATATTTGTTTTGGCATCATTATCCACGTTTCATTTTATTATCGAGATCGACCACTATTGTAGAAGCCATGGTGCTTGGGGACGAGGTTCAATTGGCTAAGGAGATGAGTCTCTCCCCTCTTTCGATTGAATTCAATTGATTCTCAGGTCCTTTAGAACTTCTCATGGGCCATGATCACTATCAAAATGAGTTTGTTGAAATGTCTTGAATCTGTTATTTGGTTCTCCGAATGATCAAGTATGGGGACTCACTTGTATACACATTATATAAATTTACAATTTTGGAACTAAGTTGCAAAAACAACCCCTAAAGTATGGTGATAGTTGTAACTACATCCTTAAACTTTCAATTGTAGAAATTAAACCCTCAAACTTTTACAAATGTTAAAAATAGACCCTCAAATTTACGATAGTTGTAGAAATTGGACCCTCAAATTATAAAAATTGAACCCTTAAACTTATACCATTGTTACAATTTCTACAATTATGTAAGTTAGAAGGTCCAATTCTAACACTTGTATAAGTTTGCATACTTGACTTTTTACAATTGAAAGTTTGATGTTATAATTGCAACTACCAGCATTTATAGGGGTGGTTTTTGTAATTTGCCCAAAGACGTATTTTGAAATTAAATTAGGTACAATTTTTAGGTTAGTTTGTCAAATTATTCTTTGTGATGTCTATTTGGTTATAAGTTTTAAGAGGGATTGAAATATTGGTGAATCACTCGTAGTCCACAAGACGAGGTTTAAAAACGGAGGTAGCATCATTAAAAAAAGTACATGTTAAAATAATCACTTTTGCCAAATCAATTAAGTAGCTCATCATTTAACAGTCATATCATTAGTCAATTAACGGTCCAATAAGCCTCATTGACCATTTAAAACTATTTCTCAAACCTTGGGGATTAAAGTATTCATTTTGAAACTTTGAAAACCAAATAAATATCAATTTTAAATTTCATGGACCAAAAGTATATTTTGCCCTAATATTTATATTCTTTCTCCTTTCTTTAATCTCCCCTCCTTCCTCGTGGGCATTGTCGTTGCCACACTACACATTATAATTTCTTGCTCGTCTTTAGATCTTGGAAATGGAGAATCTTGTTGAACAACGGAATGAACTTTCTCAATCAAGATAGATGAAATGGAGAATCGTATGTGATTGGATACATTGATGCATTTTCACCTATTGCTTTCATAAACCTCTTTCGTTTTGATGCAGTTCCGTGGTGGTATTATATAATGACCTATTATTGTTACATTCTTTCAAATGGTTTTCAGGTTCTTTTGAAGTTCACTAAAATGCAAGAAAATTAAAAAAGTTCTTTACAAGTACATTCTTTAACTTCCCTCCAAAATTCTATGTTCTTCATCAATTTCTTTAACTTAATATGGTTATATACTCGTATCAGAAATTTATTTACGGTGTGTCGTTCTTATTTATTAAATCTTATTTTGGTCTTCTTAAGTATATTTTAAGACTAATATTGGGTTGGAAAGTTTGTTAGAATGTAATAAATCAATCGTAACTTTGATGATATCTTGGAAAGATAATAAAAAAAACATTAATAAGAAAATGATACAGGAAAAATAAAGTTTTATAAAGACAAATATTTAGTAAAAAAAAAGGAGAAACTCTTTAGAGAGAAACAAAATTTGAGAAAGAGAACAATTTTAAAGAGAAAATAAGTTTAAACTTGTACAAAAATTTTAAAGAAAAAATTTTAGGAGAGTAACAAAAAGAATTTGAAATAATAAAAAATTTATAAGCAAATTTTATAAAGAAAAGTTAGAGATAGAAATCACAAAATATTATGATATATAGTAGAAACAATTTTGTTAACTACTATTAAAAATTTATAATCATAAAACTAAGTTGAGATATTGTTTATTTATGAGATGTTTTCAAATATAGAAAAATGAGTCAAACTACTTACAAATATAGAAAAATTTTTACTATCCATCTGCGATAGACTTCTATCGCGTGAGCGATAGGTCTATGTTTATATATTTGTAAATAGTTTAAAATTATTTCAATTTATAATATTTTTTTCTTTATTTATTATATATAAAAAAATTTATTTTTAAATTTTATCATTCTACATATGTTACACGTATTCCTTACTAATAGACCAAAATGCTATTAAAAAAAATGGTTAAAATGTCGACTTTAAAAATTTAGAGAGGAAAAGGTTAATCCCTTTATCAAATATCAAAAGTTAAATTTTTTTAAGAGCCCCATCATACACGTCTTTTCAAAAAGGGAAACAAAAACATTAATGGTATCATGGCACTTAGCTATCATGTAGATCGCATATCTTAATTTGTGTGAGATATTACAAAGATATTTTACACTAACTCATTATACTTCTAAATAAATAGAAATAAACAACCATGATCCCTTTTAAAATAACAATAATTAAATGTTACTAAAAGAGCAATGGGAGTGATTTTAAAATTATCAAAATCACTTTTGTTATTTTCAAAATCACCGTAAAACATGTTTTTAATACTTCAAAACTAATTTGGATAATTGAAAATGTCCTTGAACTATGCACTTTATGTCAAAAATACTCTTAAACTTTTAAAAAGAGTTCAAAAATACCCTTGCCATTATTTTTAGATGAAAATCGTTAAAGTTTTGTTTCAAAAATACCCCTGAACTTTTCAAAAGTTTCAAAAATACTCTTAGCTAAAAAAAGTTCAAAAATACCTTTATCGTAAGTATATGAACACAAATCGTTAATACTTTGTTGCAAAAATAACTTAAATTTTTTTTAAAAAAAAATTATAGTTACTTCTAACGTTAATATAGTGATCAATTTGTTTGAAGTTTTCTTAAGTTAAAAAAGAATGATTTTTAAAACAAATTATATAGTTAACCTCATTTTTTTCATATAGATACTCTTATTTTTTCTTAATTTTCCAATTCTTAACTTACACTAATTTTTTCACCAACCAAAATTTTAAGTTAAAACATAAAATCCCATAAAATCTCACAAAATTCTAAAATCAAATCTCCACTTAAACATACCAAAACGATAAAAAAAAACGTTATTAGTTGAGTGTGTTAATAGCTGAATACATCTTTTTTATTTGACCATTTTATTGTATGTTTAAGGGGAGATTTTGATTTTAAAAATTTGTGAGATTTTATGGAATTTTATGTTTTAACTTAAAATTTTGGTTGGTAAGAAAATTAGTGTAAGCTAAGAATTGAAAAATTAAGAAGAAAATGAGAGTATTTATATGAAGGAAAAAAAATGAGAATATTTTTATAATTTGTTTTAAAGTTCATACTTTTCAAACTTAAGAAAACTTCAAACAAATTAATCACCATATTAATACTATGAGCAATTTTAATTTTTTTTAACAAATTTTTAAGTTATTTATGTAACGAGGTATTAACGGTTTATGTTCATGAACTTATAGTGAAGGTATTTTTTAACTTTTTTGAGTTAAGAGTATTTTTGAAACTTTTGAAAAGTTCAGGGGTTTTTTTGAAACAAAACTTTAACGGTTTCCATCCAAAACTAACGGTAGGGGTATTTTTTAATTCTTTTTAAAAGTTTAAGGGTATTTTTTAAACTTTTGAAAGCTCAGGGATATTTTTGACACAAAGTGCATAGTTCAATGACATTTTTTATAATTTAACCTACTTCAAAACTAATTTTAATAATTAAAAATTACATTTAAAAGTATAGATTTGAAAACTAAATTGATTTTGAGTTATTAAAAATTGACAAAAGTGATTTTGACAATTTTAAAATCACTCCCAAACATGCACGAAAACTAATATATGCTCAATTGTTTGTAATTTCCCACTAAAAGAATATGTGAATGGCCAAAACATACTCTATTATTTCCCCTTTATAAGTTTTCTCTTTTTTTTTTTTTTTTTTCTTTTTGTTAAAAGTTTAAAACGCGATTTTGCTCTACCAATTTCTTTACCATACGTAATTTTCAAACTTTAATAAGTAGACATTTGAATCATATGTCAAATTAAAAACAAAAACAAAAACCTCTCTTTTTTTCCAAAAATAACAATAATAATAAATGTATGTAGGCTTTGGCTTCTAAATACAAAAACAAAATAAATATTGTTGTAGCTTTTAAAATAATTGATGACAACTATGCTTTTAGAACAATTAGCTATAACAGATGATATTAAATTGGTGTGTGGTAAATTTAGACGTGACTTTGCCCTTATAACTAATCATTATAATATTAGGGTTGTTATGAATTAGTATTGTAGTAAGCTAAGACTCAAAAGCATTTATTTTTTAGTAACAACAAATGTGAAATATGAAAAAATTTGAACCTCCAACTTAAAGGAAGTATATAGCAATTGTTGTTGAGTTATACTGCAAAGCCTTTATGTCAATAGATTACTACAAATTTTAATATCTTTGGTAGATCCTTAGGTATTTATACGCACGTCTATAATTTTCAAAGTACTATTTCTTCACTTTATTATGCTATATTTACGTACATCTATTAAACATTATTCCAAGGCCAATTTTGGTCATTGGCCAACCTTACTCCAACTCTAAAGTTCAAACTCTTTTTATCTACAAAAGCTTAAGTCTAAATTCATTAACACATTATTCATTGTTTCATTGACAACCTTCTTTTCTAAGGTTCAACCTTCACCGTCGAAAACAGCAGCGAATCGAGGCCTCAAAGAGGTATCGTCGTTGGAGTTCAGGTCGTCAACCTCATCAGAATCTCGAAACCAGCAAAGTCGAGAGAAGGAAGCTGCATTTTCAGGGACGTCCTTCATGACCCACTCATGACCCTGAGGAAAGTAAATTCCTGTACGAGGATGCGGCACCCAAGTGGATGAGTTATAGGACAATGGCTCTGTTTCTGTCTTGTCATCTTTGCCATGTGAGGCTTGTTGGCCTGTGGACTCAATGACAAAGCTGCTGAATTGTCGCCTCAATTGTTTCATTTTCCTGTCATACAACTAATGGATTCAAATTGCACATAAAAGGATATTTTCTTTTACTCGGATTGTTTTTCTTTTCAATCAAAGTCTATTGACAAGAAATATAATACTTGCATAGTGTGATAACACATGAACATAACTTAACTGGAATTTTATCACTTGAACGATAGAAAGTAATAGAATTCTATCGCAATCTATCAGTGATAGATTGTAAAAAATTTCTATATTTGTAAATAGTTTGACTCATTTTTCTATATTTGAAAACAGTTATATATATATATATATATATATCACGTTGAATTAGTATTTGCTCTACTTCATTCACCTAAACAAGGTGAATGTCTAGGGCCTCTTTGGTTCATGGAAATGAAAAATGATTCCTTATCACCTTATTTGGTACAAGTTTTTTTATCTTTGGGAATGAGAATGTCTTATTCCTGGACATCATAATACTCATCAATGTAGGTTTTTATAGCCTTACAAATGGGTGGCTTTTCTCCATTTCCAAATGACTTTTCTCTCTCTTACTTTTTGTCTTGTCATTCTATTTGTTTTTCTTATTTAATTTATTTAATTTATATATATGTTTAGGTTAGATTTATAATTGGCATAAATAATTAATTTTATGAAAAAATTTTATAGATAAAAAAATTGTCCGACTATTTATATAAAATAACAAAAAAATATTGATATACATTGATAAACTTCTATCAGCATTTATCCGTGATAGACTGCTATCATTTATGTCATTGATGACCCTGATAAACTTCTATCAGCGTCTATCACAACTATCTAAAAAATTTGTTATTTTGTGTAAATAGTTTCTCTTATTTTTTTATTTTTAAAAATTTCCCTAATTTTATTGATAATAATGCTAATATAATAAATTATTCTATTATTAAGAATCAATATGAATAAACATAGTTATATTTGCTTAAATCTTTTTCAATTGGCAACATATATTGGCATCGTAAATTATTTATTAAAACTGTTCATTAGTCTTTTTAAAATATATCAATTAATTAACTAACAGCAAAATAATTTTTCAGGAAAAAAAGTTAATTTTTTTTCAATTAATTTAATCATGTGCATTTATAGAAATACTTAAAAGTTTTAAGGGTGGTTTTCAAATATAGAAAAACGAACTAAATTATTTATAAATATAAAAAAAAATTATTGTCTATCAACGATAGACTGCAATAGAATTCTAGTATAATAATAATAATAATAATAATAATAATAATAATAATAATGAATTATAAATATATAGTTAAGTAATTATAATTGATTTATGGTCATGAATTTTTGTGAGCACTTAAACTAAAACTACATAATACTTTTTCATAAAACACTTTAAAGAGGATTGCTATATGGTGAAATGAAATGAAATGATAAACTATGTTTAAAAAAAGAATGTGCAACTTTCTTTTTCCAACCACTTTCTCATAGACTACCTTTTTTCTTTCCACAACCACTTTCTTTTACTCATAGACTTTTTAATTCCACAACCACTTCCTCTTATAGACTTTTTCCTAAGCCAATAAAAAAAAAAAAAACAAAGAATCTAAAATATAATAGGTTGAAATTTAGTTAAATTTTGTAATTTTAGTTATTATACTTTTAATAAATCTTATATTTATTTATCTTCATTTATTTTTTTTTAAAAAAAATCTATTAACATTATCGCTATAAATTTTGAAAACATATTTACATATTATTTTTTTTTTTGGTATGAAAATTATTATTTAGTCAATTTCGTTAAAAGTTTAACTTTGAGGGACTAAATTTAAGTTCAGTAAAAATACAAGGACTAAAATCTCAAAATATATGGACCAAAATAGTATTTTAATTAATATAATATAAACAAAAACATGATACGTTTAGCAATAACCTTAACGTAAATTCAACTGCATTTGATATATACTTTCAACCAAAAGATCAGATGTTCTAATTAAAATAAAGGACAAAAATAAGATGAAATTAGAGGCAATAATAATTTACCTAAGAAATAATGCATTTGGTTGCACAGCCATAGAAGTTCTTGCCATATAATCAAACACACCAACCACTTTTCTGAAAATCAGCCAAATTTTTGAAGGAAAATCCAAAGCCAAAAAACTTTGTGAGAAGTTTCTTTATGGGAAAATCCAATTTATAGTGCTTTTGAGAGAAAATTGATTCTTGAAGGACACACAAGTAGTACTTGTTCATCCTAGTCCTCTTCTGTCCCTATCAATAGAATAACAATCTTTTGCCCAAATCCAATGAAAAGAATTTTATTTTTTTGAAAAAAAGAAAATAGAAAAATGAAAAATTAAAGCTTTGATTTCTTTTAGAGGGAAGAAAAAATTTCAAAAAAAGGGAATGGAATGGGTTCTTGTAATGTGTGGCTTTAAAACTTTGATTTAATGTCATCTTCCTTAGATGCCTTTCTATAAATGTACAGTTTGGGATTTTGTGATTCATCTTGTTTGTGTCACCAAAAAAAAAAAAAAATTCATCAATTTTAATCACAAATATTTAATTATGTTAAATATTGAAGGTTATTAAGTAATGGTTAAATGTGTGTTATTTAATTATATGATTAATGTGAAAATATTATTAGACTTATTCAATATGTATTGTCTGATTTTAGTTATTGTATTTTCATTAAATATTAAATTTAGTCCTTAATGCTAGTTCATTATTAATTTTTAAAAATAAAAAATAAAAAGGTTATTACTTATTAACATTTTGACATTTTCATTATAAATAATTTTGGAAATATATTCACACTCACACAATATATATATTTTCATAGAAATAATAATAATTATTTAATCAATTACGAATGACTATATGATATTTAGCTCGTTTGGTAACCATTTAAGTTTTTGGTTTTTTATTTTGATTTTTTTGTTTTTTAAAAACAAAAATTATTTATGTTTAGACCACATTTTATTTTTTGTTTTTGTTTTTAAAAATTAAGTCTATAAACACTACTTCCACCTTCAAATTATTCCTTTATTATCTACTTTTTTTTTACCAATGGTTTAAAAAATCAATCCAAAATTTGAAAACTAAAAAAAGTAATTTTTAAAAACTTGTTTTTGTTTTTGGAATTTGACAAAGAATTCAATTATTGAAGAAATGAGGAGGAAATGTGCTTAATTTTCAAAAACAAAATAGTTGTCAAACGGGCCTTAATTATTGATTTTTAATTTTGTTTTCTATAATATGAATATAAAACTATTTTTAAAATATTACTTATATAATATATGTTCAGGCCAAAACCCGCTCAAGTTTTACAACAAATACCTTGATTTCAAGTTTGTAAACCTTTTTTTAGACCATGGTAAAAATACTAAATTAAAATAAATAGTGATAAAATTTCTAGAATGTTTATCACTAAAATAAAAAGGAGGATATTAACTTAGAAAGATATAAAAATTTTATTTTTATAAATTTTTAAAAATTCTCTACATTTTATTTTTTGAGAAATATAAATTAAGGAAAAGAAAAAGGTTATAAATGTGAAAATTTTAGATAGAGAAATGAATTTAAAATTATTATATATGGTTTATTTTAATAAGTATCACACAGAATTTACAAGAATGTATATTTGAATAAATTTAAAATAATATACATGTTTAAAGAAATATAAATAAGTTTAATTTAAAAATATTAGAAATATATATATGAAAAATGATTATCATGATAAGAAAAGAATGAAAAACCCATCTTTAAAAAATGGAAAAAAAAAAAAAAAAAAAAAAAAAAAAAAGTGGAAAGGTCAAAGGACACACCTCCATCCCACGTACGGAAAAAACGGAAATCGGTTTTTTTTTTCTTTTCGGTTCCAGTTTTTCTTTAAAATTCCAAAAATTGTTTTTTGAAATTTTAAAAACTAAAAATAAAATTATCTACCAAATGAACCTGTTATTTAAAAACTAAAACAAAATACAAAAAAAATAAAAAAAAATAAGAAACTAATTAGTTACCAAATAATCTCTTAATTTATTTATTTTGTAATGTCTATCTCGAGAGGATCTTGAAAGAGATTACGTAGGTTATGTAATGGTGTTTTTAACATATCTTTGAAGACCCCTAGGAAAAAAATACTTCACCTCTCAATCTCTCTCAATTTTTTGCATATATGTTAGATAAAATTTCACCGATAAAAAAAATGTCAAACTATTTATAGAAAATAACAAAAAAAAAAAAAATAACATTGATAAACTTTTATTATTTCCATCACTCTTCTATCCGCGTCTATCACAACTATTTAAAAATTTTGTTATTTTGTTTAAATAGTTTACCTTATTTTTTTATTTTTTAAAATTTCCCTATATGTTAAAGAATTTGGGCTATAAATGAGTGAGAATTCTCTTCGTGACTGTTCTCCATTGACAGTTTGCCTTACTGAATTTTTACGGTAGATTATACGACAAGTATCCTAATCTTAATTAAAAGTCCAACAAATTGATTATAGAGATGATAAACGTTTTGGTGGATTTCACCCTTTGATGAAGTCTCTTGAATTCCATCACGGATGGTTGAACTTCTCAAATATTATTCTATGGGTTCATGACTTTCCTTCTTGGATTTTTTTAGTACAATAGTGGTAGAAGAATTCAAGCTAGAGACCTCTTAGTCGCTAACACATCCATATGTTAGATGAGTTATGCTCGTATTGACTCCTTCTGTCCTTCATACTTACTCTTAAGTTTCAACTTTCAATGAATTTTATTTCTTAAAAACGTTATTCAAATTATATATTCAAATATTATTTTGGTCTATGTGCTTTGAACTTTGTTCATTTTTAGTTTATGTAATTTCAATTATTCAATTTTAGTCTTTGTATTTTAAATTAATTCTAAATTTAGTTCCTCAAATTTAATCTAGGTGGAAATTGGTTATATAATAATAATAATAATAATAATAATAATAATAATAATAATAATAATAATAATTTTCACGCAATAAAACACAATATGTAAATATGTTTCCACAATTTATAATAAAAATACTTATAGATAATAAAAAATAAATTTGAAAAATCAACAAAAAAAATTAGCAATATGGACTAAATTTAAAATTTATTGAAAGCGCAAGAATTAAAAATTAAACTTTGAAAGCATAAGGACTAAAATTGATCAAATCCCAAAATATGGAGACCAAAATCGTATTTTAACCTTGATTATATTGAGTGACTTGAAATCAAGTCTCTGGCTTGCGCTCTCTCTCTGGATGACGATCCATTTGTGTGCCCACCACAAAATGGGTCCTCTTCTCTCTCGCTCTCTCTCTCACTCACTCAGGAATGGAATGGAGGAGGGTCATCGATTTTGGCCAGATCTTGGTATGGAATGGAGGAGGGTCATTGATTTCAGTCAAATCTCGCTAAGGAATAGAACGAAAGACAGTCTTCGAAACCATGCAACGAAGGTCGTGCTCGATCGTCGAGCGGAAGGGTGGAAATTCGTCGGAGAAAAAGAAGGAAGTCGCGTATCGGAGTCGGAGAAGAAAAGGAAATCGCACTAGAGAAAAAGAAAGGGCAAATTTGTAACTCCACTCGTCCGTGACATCAGTAGAAGGTCATTTGACATTTGTTTTTCAAAAACTGGGTCATTTGACATTTTGGGCCTTTAAAATAAGTCAGTTGTGCAATTTTCCCACAATTATATTATATACACTTTAACATCAAAAATTTGAATCCTTCCTTCCAAACTTTAAAAAAATAAATCTTAAATTCAATAGTTTACACATAAATAAAATTCTCTCTATTTTCTCTCACTTAAAAAGCGATGTAAACTACTTTTATGATGTTACTAGGAGAAGATAAAAAGATAATAATTAAGAATTGATTCTTGAAGACATTACCCATTAATTATGACAATCTAAGGCCACCTACAAAGGCATTTAAGCACTCTAAGGTCACGTCCATTACCTTAATTCATCCTTCCTTACTTCATTTTCAAGAATCCAATAGAGAATTAATTCTTAAACGCGTTTTAATTAGAAAGAAATTGTTTCATTTAAATAATCAAATATGAATTTAATAACTTTACACTAATATCCATTTTAAAAAAAAAAAATTCAAATAACTTATTGGACACAACATTAAAAGTTATAGGACCTATTAGACATTTTTTAAATTCATGGACTTATTAAACACTTTTAAAAATTCAAGGGACCAAATGATAAATGAACTATCTCGAATCTCGATTACGTTTGATAACTCTCTTTATTCAAGATGAACCCCACAACAATGATAAGAATAACCCACGAATAACTAATTGATACATAACTCTAAGAAAGTAAAACATATTTGGCTTAGAAAGATTATCAAAGATCAAGAAGAAATGAGAATTTGCTCCTATCTTCAAGATTTAAACTCCCCATAATCTAATTGATCAAACTAGATTAAAAGTTTTAAGTATGCATTCTAAACACCAAAATACAAAGAAAGCATGAAATCGTGAAGAATATAGCTTTTATGATAAGTCCAAAGTACAACAATGAAATGACTTAACTTTTCACATATATTTAATTAACAACTCTTCAATTTTTCATACATGAACCTTCATAAATCTAAATGAATGAAATAAATAAGTATATAATGCATTAAGAATTTGGATGAATATGGATTTCTGAATTTATTATCTCTTAGATAACTTTGAAATTTGAAATGTTGCAACTCTTCACCATATGATAACTTTTTTGTTCTACATATTATCATTGCCACTTAAATATTTTCTTATCACCAACCATATACAAATTATACTAATCAAATTTTAAGTTGAATTACAATTTTAACCCCTAATATTTTAACTTATAATTCAACTTATTAAACACTTTTGATTAAAGATCAAATTTGTAATTCTACTTAAAATTGACTAGAGTAATATATTCTCAAATCACTTTAAATTAGTTACCACCTTTTTAATCAATGGAAAAATTATTATTTAAATAAAGTAAAATGATAGAAAGAGTTGTTTTTGTGAGGAAAAAATGTTTTCTGAGAAAAAAAATTGAAGAAAAAAGTTATACTTTCAAATAAAAACCAAACCTTATAATTGAATGGGTATAGCTCAACTGACATCAAGTATATATAACTTTGAAGTCAGAAGTTCGATTCCCCATTCTACTTGGCAAAAAAAAAAAAGGACTAAACCTTATAACCGTGTAGAGAATAATACATGAACTTCACATTTTTAAACTTGTAATATAACCATTTTAATGTCTTGAAAAGCTTATCGTGTGAGTTCAAAACAATAGTTCTATTGATGCCAAATTTTTTTCTCTGTATGCAGGGTGGTGCTTGCCACACACACTCAATGCTTAAATAAACACGATGCTTAAATAAAATAGTGAAAGAGTGTGGAAACTAGATTGTTTGAAAGTAGGACTCAAGTTACCTCACATGAAGTTTTCCATATTTGGCTAGGGTTAGCCTCGACCAATGTCGAGGCCGAGAAACTCCTCCTAGGCCCATTTTGGTCCTAGGGTGATACTTAGAGCATCCGTGGAACATGCCCTATTAGCTGTTTTGCTAAGGTCAACCTTGACCTTGGTCTGACCACCAAGGTCGAATATGTTAATTTGGGCTTTGCCCAAACTAACCCTCTTTCTTAGGTCCATTTTGAGTCTAGAGTGCTATTTTTGGCCTTAACTTTGTTGTTTTCTCGACCTCGTTGTTTCTATTTTTATTTTTTTTGTCAATTATACCCTTTAGTCCAAAATCACCCATAACAGAGTCCAACACAATTTGAATAACCTAAATCTTGGAGCTCAATCGAAGAAGATCTAGTCAAAATAAGTTTAGCAGAAAAATATTAGTGGTGATGATGTGGCGATCAAATCATTAAAGTAGACCAATTAGAGAGTGTCACTTGGAACTATGAATGAGTGACACATAGAAGCCATAAAATTGTAACATGGGACTTTTGATTTTCTTAATTAAAAAAAAAACAAATGGTTTTGAAAGATTTGGCCGACGGTCAGATTGGATATATATATATACAAAAAAAAAAAAAAAAAAAAAAAAACGCTAAAATGACCATTGGTCATTTAAGTTAGGTCATGTTTACCAAATCGTAATGAAAATTGGTGTAATCGTAATAAAATTCCATTGGTGGATCAATTGTAATGAGCCTAAATTGCAAATGTAACTAGATTGTTTTTATCGTGTTTACTTTGAATTATAAATTTTGTCACATTTACTGTTACTGTTACCGTTACCTTTACCTTTAAGGGTAAAACGGTAATGGTAACAGTAAATGTCTCAAAATTCATAATTTTTTCTCTGGTGACAGTAACGATAATGGCAACGATAATGGTGACTGTAACGGTAATGATAACTATACAATGTAATTTTTAGACGCAATTGGATTGAGCATCTTTCGCTAGTCTCAACCAGTTTGCATTTTTTTATTACAGATTTTGAAGTGGGCTCCATATGTTAGTACGGATGTGAACACAAGTAAACAACACCAAAGGTAATCAAATGAGGCCCACTTTTCATATTACCATTGATTTATTACATTTTCACTAGGGTAAATGTGGCCTTAAGACAAAATACACATTCAGCCTCCGAGATTTGGGATTGGTGTCTATTTAGTCCCTAAAATTTTAAAAGTTACATTTTAGTCCCTAAGGTTTGAAAAATGATTCTAAATATTCTTTAAGTAAATTTGACCATTAGTTGACTAACAGAAAAATAGCGTGACATGTTGATATGACAAATTTTAAATGAGGTAGAGAATTTTATTTTAATTTTATATAATGTTTTTAGATTACTTGCATTTTCCATTTTCTTTTTATTCCATCTATTTCTTTCTCTTTCTTTTTCTCTCCTTCCTTTTTCTTCTTCTCCTTCCTCTTCATCTTCGTCCATAAGTTTTTGCTATTTTGCATGGAGTTGTTTTTTTTTTTCTTCTTTTTTTTTCATGTCAATATATTAAAAATCATAATGAAAAAAATCATATAAAAATAGAATATCCAAACTCGACAACCAAATGGGATAGGAATCGTAATAGCAATCGAAAATGGAAATAATTTTCTACTATACATGCTTCTAACGACTCCAAGCTTAGTCCAATCTCCAGCCCTAAATTCTAACTTTAGCTACTCAATTCAAAGTTAAATCGATGAGTTCCTTCACGTTTATAATACTATTTTGTTAGTCAAGGAGATGATGCAGTCAAATTTACGGGACTAAAATGTAACTTTTAAAACTTCAAAGACCAAATAAATACCAATCTCAAACCTCATTGACCAAAAATGTATGTTTCTCTTTAATTTATTTAAAAAAAGAATACGCTCAAGTTACCATTGAAAAAGTTTAATATATATATATATATATATATATTACTTTTAATCTTCACTATTAAATTTTCTTTTACCAAGATCTAAAGGCCGAAATTTAATTTGGTTTTCAACATCTTCTTTGTCTTTTTAAACCATATTCTTCTCTAAAATCATTAACAGTTTTTACAATTTTCAATCCTCCAATTTTGCATAAAGCTTCCATTGTTACTCTCTACAAACTTTCATTTTTCCTTCTTTTCATCTTATTCTTGAGAGAGTTTCTTATTGTATTGTGAGGATTAACTTGTATGAGCTCAAGATTTGTAAATACACTATTTTAGAGAGATTTGTCAAGTGTGCTCTTTAAAGACTGAGCTAAAACTAGAACAAGAGCGAGAAAAAAAAATAATCCAGAAAACTGTTTGGTGATGCCAATTGTTGGATGAAACTAGACCTAATGAAATATGCCAAAAATTAAGAAAAGATGTAGGACTTGAGTTCAGATAAGTTCAGATGTCAAGTGATCATTGATCCATAGCTTATGTAGGAAAAAACTCGTCTCATCCTAATTCAAAGACGAAAAGGTAAACTCTAAGTCATTCTTCCTATAAATACATTATTATAACTTCATATGAGGTAATCCGACCTTAATCTTGAACTTGATCTTCTAGCTTCTTCTCCTATCTATAATTTTTCATCTCTAATCTTGGCATCAAAGCACGTTTTGTCTTCTCTTCTCCAAATTATAAATTTACCATTACGATCAGGTACATTTTCTCCAATTCGAATGTTGCCATCAATATCAGAAAAATAAATGTTCTTTGTTTCAAAAAAGTAAGACAAATTTCATTTTTCTAAAAATTGACACAACATAAGCTTAACTTACCTAACATACAAAAGAAGTTGAGAGTTGTACTATCCATATTCCATCCTAACCATCCAATGGTTTACCAAATAACAGCAATGAAGAATCAAAAGATTCTTGTTTTTTCTTAAAAAACATTATATTTTTTCGACAAATCAGGACATAATTAGTCATACCACAAATTGGGTCCCATTTCAGACCCAAAATTTCACTGTCCAAACCAAAAACAACTCTTCTCTGAGTTCTCTTCAGTCCACCGGTTCCCCAAAGCAATGCCCCGGAAAAGAAGAAAGCTTTGTTAATTTAGTTATGTAAACGGTGGTGGGCCCCCACCGCCGCCCCCACCACCACCATTCACGCGGCGGAGCTGTTTCCTCACCAACCCACCAATCAAAACCCAACACCCATTTTTCTTCTCTCTTCTTTTGTCCTTCCTGTTGCTGCTGTTCTGCTCTTAAAAGTTTTTCTTTCTGATTTCTCTATTTTTCCCTCTTTTCTTTTCTATTGACTTGACTGATCGATCTCTCTGAGTCAGATTCCTCTTCAAATCCCACTGTCTAGTCTTTTTTCTTTCTTTTCATCGTTTTTACCTCTATTTCTCTTCTGGGTTTTTCTTCTATCTCTTTGTTTTCGCTTTCTTCTCTCTCTTTATGGCTTCTCTCCCTCTCCTCCTTCTTTTTCTCCTTCTGGGTCTCTCTTTTTCGCCTGTAATTTCCACTAATTCTGAAGGTATACTTTGAATCCAATTGAATGCCAGTGAACTGTTTGATGTTTTGCCTCTATGGACTTTTTTTTCCCCCCTTTTGAGTTCTTTTTTTGTTCATGTTTTGGTTGATCTTCTGGTTTCAGGAAATGCTTTGCATGCTCTGAGGAGAAGGCTGTCTGATCCCACCAATGTGCTGCAGAGTTGGGACCCTACGCTTGTTAATCCTTGCACTTGGTTTCATGTTACCTGTGATTCTGATAACCATGTGATCCGCTTGTGAGATTCTTCCCTTGTGATTTTCTTTTTTCTTTGTGTTTCTATGATTTCCTGTAACATGGAACATAGTTGAAATTGAACCTCTTTTCTCTGCGTTTTCAGGGATTTGGGAAATTCAAACATTTCTGGGACTTTGGGGCCTGAAATTGGCGACCTCCAGTATCTTCAATATCTGTACTGTTCCATATCATCATCATTTTGAGAATTATTTATATATGTATATATATTGTTTCATGTATTTGAGCTCTTCCATGTTTGATATCCTGTAAAATTTCTCTTTGAGCTGACATGTTATCGGCCCTATAATAATTTGAGATGCACGTAACCTGGAGGAAACTAACAGAAGAGTATAATATTTGGCTTCTATGAAAAGATCTGTGAACATGTTAGAATTTCTTGAACACGATGGGAAAAATATATGCTGGAGTATAGCTAGAGCTGCAGGTTATGGGGTTGTTTCTCTGAGAAATTTTCATCCAAAAAATATTTTTTGACAGTTTTTGTTTTACTTATCTTTTCATTCACTTCAACTTATGTATTATAAGGTATTCTGTCCTATATGAGTTAGAAATTCTATGGCTTAAAAAACAGAAAACCCTTTTTCTGATTTGCTAAAGAATTATTTGAAGCGATGTTGTAGACATGTTTTGTAAATCCGATTACAGACATTTTCTCTTTCATTTGTTTTCCAATCCACGATTGAAATTAGGTTAACTAGCTTGAGATCTTAGCTTCTTTATGGCAAGTCAATGGTTTTGTTATATTTAGCAGCACTGCTGACTTCTGTCTTGTTTTTCAATGCCCTGCAGGGAACTCTACAGGAATGGGTTAAGTGGAAAACTCCCTACAGAGCTTGGTAATTTAAAAAACCTTGTAAGCATGGATTTGTATGAGAACAAATTTGAAGGAAAAATTCCGAAATCTTTTGCCAAACTTGAGTCACTGAGATTTCTGTAAGCAACTTTCAAACTGTCAATGAAAAGTTTTTCTCAACTCTCTGAAATAGTATCTAACTGGGGTTCAATTTGTGTAAACAGACGGATGAACAACAACAAGTTAAAAGGATTGATCCCGAGGGAACTTGCATCACTCTCTAAACTCAAAATTTTGTATGTTTGGTTTAGAAACAACTGCTTTATTTTCTCTAGTCTTACCCTCT
This sequence comes from Lagenaria siceraria, assembly GCA_002890555.2. Classification (NCBI taxonomy): domain Eukaryota; kingdom Viridiplantae; phylum Streptophyta; class Magnoliopsida; order Cucurbitales; family Cucurbitaceae; genus Lagenaria; species Lagenaria siceraria. The sequence continues at coordinate 6,864,437 of CM016486.1, forward strand.
CTGTTCATTTTATGGAAAACTAACGTTATGTCTTAACTTTTCCTGCAGTGATGTGTCAAACAATGATCTCTGTGGAACAATTCCAGTTGATGGCCCCTTTGCTGCTTTCACAATGGAAAGGTGAATCTCTTTTGATTTGTGTTCTGCTCTGAACACCTTATATGAATAAAACTACTTCATAATTAAGATCATTGATGTCGTTTAACTTTATATACTATATGCATATCTAGATTTGTATTAATGTATCCATTCTTGTCTTGCATATTATCTGAACCTAAATACTTGAATCACTGGTTGGACCTTCGTAGAATTTCAATATTGCTGAACAACCATGGGCCAAAACCAAAGCAGTGATACGAACTCGGTGACACATTATTGCTAAAATTTTATAACACAAGGACACTTTTAAAATATACATAATTTTGATCTATATACTTAAAAAAACCTAGTTTTGATGTATATTACTCTCAAATTTTATTATTTTTTCTTTAGAGTAGGTTAGGTATCAAAATACAAAAACCACAAAGATAATAATATATTACAATACCAAGAGAAGTTATAATGTATCAATAGTCTTTCGAGAGGGCTATCTCTCTTCCAAAGTCCCACAATGGAAACTCTCACTAAAATGATCTACACCTCTAAGGTCCCTAATATCTTCTATTTATAACCAAGACATCCCTAGCTAATTATCACTATGCCCTTACTAATATTACACAAATCTACCCCATTTATCCCTAACTAGTACTCTCACAAAGTACTATTTATCAATTTATCGTACAAATATTTGATGAACTCTTGAGTTTGTATAATTAGTACTTTACTCATGTCCATTGTGATAACAAGTATCTGTTGGAGTATTTGACATGTCTCAGACAGACTCGTTCGCTTATTAAAGTATCCATGTTTTCATAGATCATAGCGTCGTTCTTCTTGATCGCCTTTGGAAATGTTTCTTTTAGTTCTTGTGAATTTCTGGCCACTCCTTTCCATTTTTTTCTTGCTTGTCGCCATGACCAATCAATCCTGGAATTCCCGAGTACACATTCGATTGAATAACATGTTTGGATGACTTTCTGCTGCAGTTATGAAAACAACAGGCTGAGTGGCCCCGAGTTGCAAGGACTTGTACCATATGACTTTGGATGCTGAACTGCGCTCTAGCTCATCGATTCACAGACTTGAAATAGCACAGCTTAGATGGTATCAGGTTCATGTCAAAATTATTGTTCCTGTGGTAATTTCACTGCATGTATTGGAAAATATAAGAAGCCAAATAAGAATGTATAAGTTTCAATTCTCAATGAGAACTCACGATAATCAGTTCTGTTCTATAGTCGTCCAACTTTGCTATTTCTTTTTGCCGATTTGTTGGGATGAAGGAATATGCTCAATATTAGTAATAGTCCACTCTTCAAGCTTACAAGTTACAATACCCCTGCAGAAATGGGAAGTCTGGCAGTTACAGCCATCTAAATTCATATTTCAGTTTTCAATATTCTGCCCCCCTATAAATAAATGTAATTTACGAATTTCAGTCTGCCATTTATAATATTGCTTCCATCACTTTATATACTAAGAATTTTTGTACGGATGTCGTTAAATTTTGTTGAAATATGAAATTTGATCAACTTTTTTAAAATAAGTTTTTCTTAGCTTTTGTTGGCCTCACCCAGTCTCTTTTTTCCAATTTAATTCTAGTTCTAACTCACTTTCTCGCTCTTGTTCTAAGTGTAACTGACTTTCTAGTTCTTGCTCACTTCTTTGACTCTTCTTCGATTCATGTTCACTTTCTCATTTTTGTCCTCTACACTTTATTTGTTTGGTGTACGAAAAAACTCCGTTTGTTGCCACTAAACATCGCTTGTTGTTAGAAGAAGAAGAAACAACTCTGTTCCTTGTCACCATCCTTGCTATTGTAGAGGACAAGAACAACAACAGTGACAATGAATGGCGCAGCGAATAGAGGCCGATCCAAGTTAACTAAGGATTTGTTTAGATTGACAATTCAATAGAAAAAAAAAATTTATTTCTAAACACTAGCTCTTCCATTTAAAGCTTTATTGAATTCTAATTAAAATGATCATATTGCAGTCAAAACTAACCCTTTTATGTTACATCCATTGACAACATGTCAGTAGAAGTAATAACCTTTCAAAAGAATATTAAAACAATTTGTACATAAATATGTTTACATAACAATGTGTAACTTCAATATTTCATCAATCAAGCACACGGTCTTCTCAGAACATTGCAGAAGTGAAATTTTCCTTTCGAGTAAGCTTCGAAAGAGCATGTTTTGACTGCATCCGAATTGGGTAATCTGTGGATGTTATTGCTGGGCTATATTCGAAGACGAAGAAGATTCTGAAAGAAGCCGAACCTCTGCCTCATTGGGAACTTCTAGCTGCGGTTGCGGCTCGACCAGCCTATCTTCCACATCAGGAAGAGTAGCTTCTGGTTGTTCTGAAATAAATTTGACCCATCTTCTGTTCTTTGCTTGCAAAAGAGTAGGGTATAGAAGAAACCCCACAACTACAATAATCCCACTGATTAAGAATGTTTTTGCAGAAGCTAAACACATGACAAGAACAAGCAAGGCTGCAGGTGGGAAGCAAAGCATTGTGACACCAAATGTTTGCAAGGGAACTCTGTAGGGTCTGTTCAGGTCTGGCTTCTTTATTCTTAGTTTTATAAAGGCAGCAAACTCCAAAAGCATTCCTACAGAGTATAGGAAGTTGAGAAACTCAAGTATTTCTTGGAAGCTCATCCATGAGAGAAAGATAACCCCCATGGCAGAGCACAAAACGCTGAAGGTGGGTGTCCCATATTTGGATCTGCAAAGTGAATAAGAGACCGCTTTTATGTTATGAAATCGACAAATCAAAGAAAGCACGTAAAGTAAACAGTAGAGAATTCAACACAGAGATTTACGTGGTTCACTAACAGTGTGTTGGCTAAGCAGAGAGAGATTAGATTTTATTAGAAAGAAAATAAGATAATACATATTGTAAAGGCATCTATAGGATTCGAAGGTAAATAACATAAATACGAATACAAAATAGGTTTTGAAACGCCAGATAACAGATTCAAGGCATTTTAACATTTTGTATCCACAATGTGCCGTAAATCAAATGGCTCAAAATGCTGAAGAGTTTAGGAAATGTTTGGCTTAAGGTTTTAACAAGTCCAAGGTTGAAAAGTTTGAGTTTGTATAGACCCATACTTGGAGATAGACATAGGCAGTAGAATGGTACCTGACTTTGAATTTACATAACCTGAGTTTAAGTAGTATGTGGGATTAACAAACATGTATGTTATAATCTTGAGCTATACAAACTCATATTGGAAGCTAAATACACCCCTAGGACTGTTATAGTTTTGAATCACTACTACCGATTCGAAGCTTAAACCTTCGACCCGAAGGATTGCTATTTTGAATCACTACTACCAATTCGAGCTACAAATTTGCTATCAATACAGTCTACAATGAAAGAAAACTGAAAAGAACCACTAACCTTGAAGCAAACACAGAAGGAATCATTCCCATCTCACTCATCCCAAGCAATTGATATGCATCACTGCTCATTTCAGCCTCAAACAATCCCATGTTAGACATAGCAGAAGCAGCTTGAATCCACCACTTCAGCCAAACCCCACCAATCAAGGCCCCAACCTCTGCAAAATACCCATCACTCCATTCACTTGAATCTGATTCCAAAGCACCAGTCCCAGCCAGAAGAGGAATCAAATAAGAAGAAACCACCAAAACCACAGCTCCAAACATAGCCTTAGGGAAAGTTTTGCTAGGATTTTCAACCTCCCCTGCTAAAGTACTTGCTTTATCCCAATAGTTCAGATTCCAAAACATACTGTTGAAATAACCCCTCCAATTCACTTTACTATACTCTACAACTAGCCACTTTTTAGGCCTTATTCTGGGAATTGAAAGAAGGGTCATGACCACAAAAGGGCAAAGTGAAAAGACAGCAAGAACAACAGCAGAAACCCCAACAATGTGTAAACCACGATAGTTTAAGTAAGTTAAAGAGGCAGTGATTCCTAATAAAGCTGGAATTCGAGCAAATACATGGTTAAAAACAGGAAACGAACGCTTCAAGTAATCAAGAAACAAAACAGGATACAAAGCATTATCCATTACCCCACTAAACCATTTCCAAAACCCTTCTTGAAAACCCCAAAAAGGGCCAAAAGCCGCCGAAATCCAGACCACATACCCACCATTTTGAGGGAAACTAGTGGCGAGCTCCGCCGTGACCAAAGCCTCCGGAATACTCCAAATAAACGGAAAAATTAAGAAACCCAACAAAGCAAGAAGCGGACCTCCGCCAGTGCTGACCGAATCCTCCACTCCAAATGGTCCTCCAGAAACGTCGTAGAAAATCAAAGCGATTAGAGGAAGAATGGTTAGTTTTGGAGCAATTTTAGCATCGACCCTTCTGTCGTCCCCCATAGACAGGAAGGAGAAGAAGGGTTGTTGTTAGTAGGGAAGAACCACCAGAAAGATGAAGCAGAAATGAGATATGACGAAGATCGGATGGAAATTTCAAATAAGTGAAGCTAAATCTGGATTGAAATGAATTACCCCAGAAGAAGAATCTTGGGGAATTGGGTCACTGTATCGAATCGAATCTCTTTGGGAAATTTGTTGAATTATGGGGATTTGGTTGACTTTGTCATCTTCCCGTGGCGTCCTTGAAAGACAAAAATGGAAAACGGAACCACCACGTTTCTCCATTTTCTTCGGGTAAGATTGTTAAAAAAATATATATATATATATTAATTTTTTTTCCCTTTTTGGTGTACGAGTTCTTTACATGTGATGCACGTTATAATGTTATTTTATTTTTGTCGGTTTATGGTTAAACAATAATGTTTGGGACTAGAAGTGAAATTATGAAGGAGGTGTAGTCACCATGTAAAAAGAATTTATCTTTGTTTCATTGATTTTGTCATGGATTTTCGTATAAACATTTTATATCTTAGATTCGTAAGATTTCATTTTATATATTATTTAGACTTAATAAATTTTAATTAATATTTTATTTTATCTTAATTATTTAATATAAAATTTTATTATTAATTATTGATATTATAATTTTTATATATTTATTTATTTATTTATGGAATTCAATTATGTTTAATTCTTGTTTAATATAAAAAATATTCATTTGTTTTTTATTTTAAGTAATTAACTAATTAATAAATATAACAATATATTAAATAATACTAAATTAATTATTTTCTTACATTTTAACTATTTCATTGTTGTTTTATATATATATATATATTTGGCAAATCATACACAAATTTTTAATTACCTTACATCAATTATACTACATATCGAAACACAAACATTAATTATCTCAGACATTTACAGCCTAGACATTTACAACCTAGACATTTTAATCTATGATATTTATTATTCATACTCATGAAACAATATATGTGATCCAAACGAGATGTAAGGGAGTTTTTGGACAAGAAGTGGAGTTTGTGAAGTCTTAGGGGTTGTTTCGTGGGAATCCAAGATTCCTGTGGAGTGGATTGTTGAATGAGAAATTTTGGATCAATCACAAATTGCCACGTCATTTCTCAAATTAATGACGAAATTAGAAACAATTAAATTTGGGACTAATTAAAAGTTACAAATGTCCTAAATTGAAATTGAAGACGTAAATTGGCAAGTTTCAATGGTGCCACGTATTTTCATCTTCATTGTTGGATCAAATTAATTGGTTCATAAAATTTACACTCAGAAACCCTAAACCCTACAATCAGAAGACTCCTTAACTCCTGAAACTGAATCATACTTGAAGACTGAAGTTTCTTGGAATACATACATCCTTCCAAAACTCCAACTTCAAGAACATTCACGCGCTCTGTTTCCATACATCAAGCGTACGCATTCAATTGAGAGAGAATCAGAGGATCAAGTACTAGAGATCGAACCACATCTACATCAAATCTACATAAACACAAATTCAACTCCACGAAACACGTTTCTCTAGAAACCTTGTGCGAACATGAATATTTAGATTACCACATTTGTTTTGCAATAATGTAAGATACTCGAGCATTTGGAGATTCCCAGACATCCTAGGATACCTTTAAGGAGGACATCTTGTAAGGAGTTTTTTTAGTACTCCAGGTAAAGAGTTAGTATAAAAATTCATTTTCCAATAACAATAGTTGATTACCTACTTTTTATAATCAAACAATTATTTATTGTGATATTATGAATAATTTTAATTTGATTGTTTTTTTATTACTTCACTCATTATTAATATATCATATTTATAAAATATTTTTTTTAGTATTCTTTATTAACATATCATATTTTTATCTCAATTTTTCATTTTTTATATAATATATTTTCTTATATTATTTAATAAAAATAAAAATTACTAATGTTGATCTTAATTAATTCAAAATGATTAAGTATTATATTAAAATTAATATAACATTCATTCCATATATTAATTGGTTAATTTTAATTATAAATTACTCAATTTTTAAATATTTATAATGAAAATTATTATTGATTCTTAATTAATTAATTTTATCAATATATGTAATGATATTTATTATTTAATTAATTTATTTATTAAAATGATAATAAGATTGTTGTGCTTAATTTCATAAATTCTCCTTAAGTAGTGTTTGACACAAGGAATTAGAGTTGGGAGAGTGAAGAACTCCACTTCATAATTACATCTATGCCCTCACTCATTAAATATAATAGAAATAAATACGTATAAATTTTTTTCTTTTCTACTCTACAAAATTGATATTTAGACAAAATGCCTTTTTGGTCAAGTTTAAAGTTGATGTCTATTTCGACAAATGCAGAAAAGGGTTAGCTCCTTCTAACTAAGGTGGATTACATTTACTATACAACACAAATTTATATGGGGATGTTTTCTCACATAATTGCTTGAACAAGTTTCCTCTTTTTCATCTCATTTGTTGGAATAAAGCCCATTTGGGACATCAAATGCGATCAGATGAGGAAGATGGGGGAAAGGAGGGGAAGGCCACATCAAATCTGCTATCTAACTCGTCATTTAACGGCCACATTATTTTTGTGTTAGTCAACTAACGGTTTAAGAAGCCTTCATAGACCATTTAGAACTATTTCTCAAAGCTTGGAGACTGAAGTGTTTGTTTTTAAACTTCAGATATCAAATAGACATTAATTTCAAATCTTAGTGACCAAAAGTATAATTTGCTCTTGATTTTTCTTGATTCAAATAAAGTTTTTAATCTAAATTTTTTATAAACAAAAAAGATTTTCCAGCTTTCTCATGATTTAGGGTTTAGGGATATTTTTTATTTTGTTTTTTTTTTCCCAAGATTTAGGGTTTAGAGATATTTTGATCTATCTTCTTAATTCCACACCAAAATTTCCAGCTTTCTTATGGAATTAAGTTATTTTTTTAAATGTGTTTTCTCAATAACTAAATAGAATTTACGATGTGTTTATTGTTCTCGTTCTTCTTGTTTTGAGTTCAATGTCTTCTCCAACTCTCCATGTATAAGTGGTGGTGGGAGAGCTTACAATTTAGACCTAGAAATTATGAAATCTCCATCTTCTTCATGGACGAGAACTTCATAGATTTCATCTCCTTCTTCAATTTCAACCTAGAATATTAGAGAGATGAGATAAGAGAGTGAAAAGTTTTCAATTTTTTTTTTTTTTAATCTTCAAAAGAAGTCTAGCCATGGTGAGGGAGGGGAGAGGATATGAGAGTGAAGAAAATGAAATATTTGCAATGGAGAAGGAGGAGAGAATAATGAGAGAGAAGGAGGGATGACGAAACGGGGGAGAGAGAAGGAAGATAGAAGAGAGGAAGATTAAAAAATAATTTTTTTTTCAATTCATCTTGCTACTTCAGCATGTAGTCAATTTTTTTTTTTTTAAATTTAATCATTTTTTTATTAGAAAGACCTTTTAAACCTATTACTTAAAACTCGTGAACTAAATTGGTCAATTTAAAATTTGAGAGAATAAACACACTTATTTCTCAAAAAATTATTTCTCCCCTCCCAAAATATATATATATATATATATATGTTCACATAATTTTGAATGAATTTTCTATTTTCAATTAAGTATTAAATAATAGAGAATAAATTACAAAATAACGTTTTTTAAATTAAAGTATACAAAATGTAATTAAATAAAAAAAAGAAAAAGTTTCAACTTTTACTCTTTTTTTTTTTTTTTTTTGTCTTTTTAGTTATAAAAGATGAAGTATAAAAAAATGTACTCAAATACCTTTCTTAAATTAAACTATAAAAATGTAAATATAAAATAATTGGAAAAGTTTCAACTTTGATTTTTTTTATAAAAAATTAGTATAGTTATAAAAAAAATAATGTATAATGCTTTATTAAATTAAAGTATAAATGTAATTACCAAAAAAAAATGAAAAGGTCTCAGCGTTGACTTTTTTTTCTTATTTGAAGTTTTAGCATACTTATTAAAAAGTAATAAATTTCCTTCTTAAACTAAAAGTATAAGCAAATGTAATAAAAAAAAATTAGAACATTGAACTTTGACTTCTTTTTTTTTTTTTAGTTTAAGTGTAGTTATAGAAAATAAAAATGTAACCAAATTCATTTCAATTCTTAAATTAAAGTATAAAAAAAATGTAATTACAAAAAAAAATAATTAAAAAAGCTTCAATTTTAACCTTATTTTATAATTTTAGTATCATTATAAAACATGAAGTATAAAAAAATGTAATTAAAAAGAAAAATAGAACACTTCAACCTTTTTTGTAATTCAAGGAATCAAGGGTAACACAGCCACTATTTTTTTCTTTTTTTAAAATCACTGGTAGGTCATGAAATTATACGTTATTCATCTATACCTTGTAACTGTTACTCCTAAGTATGTGTGTTTTGTGCAACATTATAGAGTTAAAGAATCAGTAATTTAATAGTCCCTAATCTCATGTATTTTTCGCATGTTCACCGATATTGGTACTTCCTAAAATGACCAAATAGACAAATAATAACAAATTGGTAATATTTATATATATGTATATATACAGGCACACACAATCTAAACTTTGCATTTTAATATATATATATATATATATATATATATATATATATATATTTTTTTTTTAAATTAAGTTAGACAATTTAATTCTTCAAAAAAAAAAAAAGTTATTCAATTTAAAATAACAAGATAGTAACCATTTTTTTATATTGAAACTAATTATATATAAACAATAAAGAAAATATTTTTTATGTTAAATTTAGAGAAATTATTATAAACAAAAAAAAATCAAACTATTTACAAATATAGAAATTTTCTTTGTCTATTAGTGATAGACCACGATAAAATTTTATCACTTTCTATCGCTCAAGTAAATAAATTCTATTGCTTGAACGATAGAAACCGATAGAATTCTATCGCGGTCTATCACTAATAGACTGTAAAATTTTTCTATATTTGTAAATAGTTTGATTCATTTTTCTATATTTAAAAACAACCCTTAAATTTAACTTATTTTAAATAAGGGAAGTGAATAATTAATTCAACAACTTCAATTTCTTTTGGTAAGATGGCTGATTTTGGCATTGACAATTTTAAATTGATCTTTACTATAAAAAAAAAAATCAATTAATCTAAATCTAATTGTTAATTTAAAAGTTGTTTCAAAATATAGAAAAATAAAAAAAAAAAATTTACAAATATAAAAAAAGGACACTCAAATAGCCTTCAAATTTAAAAGACACTCAAATATGTAGTTAAGGAAAAGAGATTGATGGAAATTAGCTCCATAGCCCTGCAATTAAAGTGGGATCCAAAGATAATTATTGAATAATTACGGGGATACATCGAAGAAATTGATCAATATCATCGGAGGATAAACTTTCAATTTTGTATTTATTTGAGTAATTTAAAATTTAAAGACTAAATTCCAACCAAATAAGTTCAAATCCTAAATTTAAGGATGAAATTTGGCTAAACCTAAGAATTAAGATAAGCATTTTGAAATTTAAAGATTTAATTAAATATCAATCTTCAAAAACATTTTTGTAAACTTGAGCAAGAAGCAAAATTAAAAAATCTTCACTTGAGAAAATTATATCTTCGAAATAAAATGAATGCCAAAAATAAAATTTATATATATAATATTATTTTCCGTACAAACTAGGGCTCAGCACTCCACTATAAATACCTACTTTTTCTTCTTGCGTTGGTTCTTCAGAAAGCATTTGCCTCTTCCAAGGATTTTCGAAGCCCTAACGAGCTCATCAGATTTCCTTCTCGCAAGAAATCCAAACATGGGGCACTCGAACGTCTGGAACTCGCACCCTAAGAACTACGGCCCTGGCTCTCGCACCTGGTAACTTGTTATCTTTACACCTTTTTCTCTTTTGAGATTGAGATGATTCCGATTTGATTTAATTGATTTTTTCTATCTGTGATATACGATTCCATCTTTTGCTCAAACATGGTCATTTACTTGGACTACTTGGTTGGAACTCGGGGATTTTGTTAATCTGACGGGGTATTTTGACTTGAGAGAAGAATTATGTGATTTGTTTTCACTTTTCAGCTGGACACAGTCCAAAGAAGTTTTTTTTTTCATGTTTCTTTGATGTATGGATTACGGAAGCAAGCGTAAGGATAGATTTTGTGGCTATTTTCTATGGTGGGCAATTAAGTGAAGTTATTGTAGAATAGTATCCAAATGGTCAGTTATTTGTAGTGTTAAACTGATTAGGCAATCGATTATCGGTTCCTTATGGTATAAGAATGTTTGTGAAATTGTCTAGGAACCCTTTTGGTTATGCCCATGATCAGATCGTTTTCTGTCTAAGTTATTCGGGGTCGTAGTTGTAATGTTGATGAAACGGTAAGGTCTTAATAATTGCTCAGGAACCCCTTATGTTGTTCGTGGCTATTGGTTGAACTAAAATGTAAGTTCATTATGTTGAACCTGATTATTGGATGATGAGGAATTGAATGATTGATAAAATGCTGTATAAGTTTCCATGATTGGATCCTTTTTGTGTGTCTAAATTATTCTGGGTCGTAGGTGTTATGTTGATGAAATGATAAGTCCTTAGGCTCATGAATCCCTTATGTTGTTTGTGGCGATTGGATGACTTAAAATGTAAGTTCAGTATGTTGAGAATCTTACTATGGATATTCAATTGGACAATGAGATGAATTAAAGGGTCGATCGGATGCTGTTTAAGCTTCCATGATTGAGTTTAATGAAGTTTTGGATATATAGATACGTCTGGTTGTAACATTTACTATGAACTATGATATGGAGGTTTTTTTTTTCTGTTTGAATTAAATGTTCTCTGTTTGTCTTGCCTTGTCTTTTAGCCGGGTTTGCGGAAATCCTCATGGGTTGATCAGAAAGTATGGACTTATGTGCTGCAGACAGTGCTTCCGCAGCAATGCCAAGGAAATTGGATTCATCAAGGTGAAGATTTTACATTTTTATATATTTGACCACTGATTATTTTGAACTATATCCACATCCAACCTTTTTCAATATCTTCTGAATTGTGACCTGTTGATCCTCAACTCTTCTTGCAGTACCGCTAAATGGCCAAATTTTTGTCTCTCCCATTAGAGAAGAATCTCTAATGGATGAATTACGGTAGCAGCAACCATGAACTTCCATTTTATGTCCCTAGTTCACTTTTTCCTTGAACCTTGAGTTGTTGATTGTTGAACTTTAGGCTACTACAATGTTTACTAATTTTGAAGATTAAAATTAATGTTTTTCATTCGGTAGCGCGTTCTCATTTTAACCCCCTTTTCCTTAACTCTTTGTCAAATAGTAACATTTCCTTATTTGATGTGTGGATTAAAGTATAGATTAAGTTAACCATCATGCTTATGCTTTGGCCGACAGGTTTAAGGCCAATCTAAATAAAATGTTCAAGTCATGGTCAGTACTGATTCAGTATTTAATACTATAAAGAGGGAAGATCATTGTTCAGTTGAACTGAACATTCATCATAGATATAGAAGAAATTATATAGGTTAAGTCATACCATTATATTATAGTATAGGTTAGGCTTACACATACTATTGATAGGCTTGTCTACTATGGTGGTAATTCAAATGGTCCCATTAGACATTAATACATGTTAAATTTGGTCTGAGCTCGTCTGTTTTTAATTTATTATCTATGTTCTTTCCAGTGGTAGTTTGTGCATATTTATGAAATATATGTTACTATGAGACTACGGTGAGATTTATTTGTAAATTGAGGGTTTCGATATTCTATCAAGATTACATAGAAGATTTGTTTTGCCAACATATTGTAGTGCAGTCATTCCTCTTTTCTTCTCATGGCCGTGGTAAAGTTTTTGCTAAATTCTTGAATCTGACTGAACTTCAATCCCATCTTTTGTTAATCTATTTTGACCTTGGAGCTTAATATATTTAGAGAGAATATCAATTTATTTATCCATTAAACTTTAATAGGAAAAATCTAATTAGTTGGTCAAATTTTTTTCTAATTTGATTGGACTTAAATTATAAGTTTTATAATGATATTAGTTTTTTTTTTGTCTTAATTGATACAAGGGCTATAAATTGATATTTGTTCATATATTTATTATGTTTTATTTTCAAGTTAAATACTACAATTTGGATTTTGAAATTTTTTGTATATATATATAGGAAAAAATTAATGGAAAAATTACTTTTTTTAGTCCTGCTTTAAGTTTTCAAAATGTATTTTTTTTAATTCCCTAGTTTTTAAAATATGTTTAAAAGTTCTCCAAATGATTTATTGTTATTATTTTAAATAATTGTTGTATGGAATTTGAAATTAGAAAATTAGTTTTAAAAAAAATTCTCTCTTCTCTTCTCTAAAGTTAATTTTTAAAAATATTTTTCTAATTTTAAATATCATATAATAATTTTTTAAAAATGTTCCAAGGATCTTCTAAATCTATTCAAAGATTAAAAAGTAGCATTTTTAAAATATAATCAGGAATTAAATGTACTTATTTTTAAAAATTTGAGGATTAAAAAGGTACATTTTAAAAATTTAGGGACTAAACACACATCTTTTTCAAATTTTAGTAACTAAAAAGGTAACTTCTCCAAAATTAATTTACAATCCTAAATTTTGTTCAGCTGATTGAAAAAGGGAATTGATTTAGATCACTCCAAATCCAGAAAATCATGGAACCAAGGGAAATAAGGGAAATATGAGTGATTTTTCATATTTTGATATTTGTGTATTGTGATAATTTTTTTTTTACTCCTATAGAATTTTGAAAGTGGCAGAACGTAACTCTTCAATTCTTCCTATTAAAAAGCGGGTAATTATAATTAATAGCAATTTTAGAGATAATAATCAAGAGTATAGCAACATTTTAAAAAAATTATAAATATAGCAAAGTCTATTAGTGATAGACTTCTATCTAGACTTTTATGACCTATTAATGATAGACCACCACTTAGACCACACTATCACCACCTAGACTATAAAAGTCTATCAATGATAGAAGTCTACCACTTATAGGCTTTGTTATATTTACAATTTTTTTAAAAAAATGTTGTTATATATACTAATATTATGAATTTAATTGCTATATTTGTAACTGTCCCTTAAAAGATTCCAATGCTGGATTTTGTCAATTAAAGTCTAGATTGATTCATTTATGATAGTACCTATTTGTTATTTATTTATTTCGTCACATAATATAGCTTTAACTGCAATCTATATTTACATGTTGATTTAGTATATTAATATACACCTTAGATGTAAAATAGTTTTGAGTGGATTCTAGGGTAGTTACAAATTGTAATTTGTAACTACTAAAGAAACAACTTTATTTGTACCTTATACTAATCTATTTTTGTGAAAGCCTCTAAAAGTAGTATAATGTAGGAACTACTTTTAGCAAAGATACAATAATAAAGGACTATAGTCTATGTTGTCAGAATCATCAATCATGTAATATTGGGACAAATTATGCCCTTTTCTTTTTACCTTTTTACCCCTCATTCCTCCATACTTGGAATAGGAATAACTTTAGCATTTACGTAATTGTTTTGGTGATCACAAAAATCATATAAATGAGATTAGAGTTAATTCAAATTCAAGTCATACAACTATCTAATATTTAATATCTTATGAGATACCTTAACAACCAAACGTAATTAGGAGCGGATTAAAAGATTAAGCCTTGTTTTTATTTTTGTTTGAAATATATTTGCGTGGTTTTTAGTTGTTTTATAAGACACATCTATTAAATTTGATATTAAATATCAAAATAGATGTTTCTTTATTGATATGGTAGAAAGGAAAATGTAGATTTTTCTTAAAAAAAAAAAAAGACGACAATATAGATGGCTTGTTTTGAGATGATGTTATTATTATTGAAGGCTCTTAGTAAGGATTTGTTAGATAGTTTTGGAATTTTATGCGAGTAATTGCTCTTATTCTATAGTTATAGTTTATCTGAATTTCGGTAATTTATGTTTTTACGTTAAAATCAACGTATTGAAAAGAATGAATTGTTACGTATATATTGTTAGGTAAAAAATATCGAGGTTGAAAGATTAAATCTTCAACCTTATTGAAAGTATATGCGTTAAAATTTAGTAGGTGTTTGATTTGGACTAATGAAAAGGAGAGCGATATGATTATAAATAAATGTGTCACGAGGTTAAATTGAGGGTCTAACACTATGCCAAATTTATTAAACAAAATTTTGACAATGGCTTTTTTTTTCCCTATTATTTTTGTTATTCTTAGAAATTGAGTTTGACAAGAGTATAATTTAATTGGTAAAGATATGACTTAGGCACTGTTTGAGATTGTTTTTGGGACTGTCAAAAGTAATTCTAGAAGAATCTTAACCGTTTTAGGGCATGCTTGGGATTGATTCTAAAATAGTTAAAATCACTTTCATTATTTTCAAAATCACTATGAAACATGTTTTTAATCCTTCAAAATTAATTTTTATGATTTAAAAATTACATTTAAAAGTATAAAATTTAATATTAAATTAAGGTTGACTGATTGTATAGTGATTTTGACAATTTTAAAATCACTCCTAAAATTTGGATGTTTGGTCAAATATATTATTCCTTAAATTTTAAAAGACAGAACATTTTTTTTTTGTTTTTTCTCAAGTTTGAAATCACCTATATATATATATATATATATATATATATATATATTCTTGCACATATATTTCATCGAATATCAATAAATTTTTTACTGACATTTTTATAAAAATTATTTTTTCCTAAACTTGTATTAAAAAATTTAGGATAAATAAAATATATTGCAATTTAAACCAATGTAACTCTTAGAAAAGTCAACTTATAATAAAATATTTAAATATTTGTTCATGCCAATTTCATATATAACAATAGTTTTTCTATCATTTTATCATATAATTCAAAGAAAAATAGATAATTTGTAATTTAAACTATAAAATATACAAATAGTTAACTTTACAAAAATTCATATATTAAATACACATAAATAATTAAAATAATATCTCTACTTTAGTCATTATAGCTAAGTTGCAACATATCTACTTTAAACTTACCAAATATTACTATCTGTTTTTCTTTGATTTGTAATTTCAAAATTTATCAAACAGTAATTTACCTGATATGATAGTTATTTTTTTTTCAAGAAGCTCAGTTACCAACAATTATTTTAAAAGCTACTGTAATTCCAAACGAAGCCTTAATTAAATAAAATATTAAACAATAACAAATTTCATTTTTACTTGTTTTCAAAAGAAAATTACTTCACTATTTTGGTTAATTAATTTAAAAAGGAATAGACCCAATTTATATATATATATATATATATTTGGTCTTTAATGCTTTATGTTTTAACATTTTCCAATTTAGTAATTTCACTTTTTTTTTCTTTTAGATAATTTTCTTTCCGTCTAAATTTATTTTCATTCACTAAAAGCCATTTAGATTGACTTTCTAAGTGTTTATAAACACTTTTTTTTTTTTTGCACTTAGAAACACTTAAAAAGTCAATTCAAACACACCCTAAGTATTATATCATGTAATCTTATAAACATTTATCAACATTAAAGATTAAATTTTAAAAAAATGTTAAAAATTTAAAAATAATAATGGTGAGACTAAATTGAAAAGAGTATCCACTATTACATTCTCATCCTTAAGATGTCAAACCCTAAGAGTAGTTGAATTTAATGTTGAAATAATTAACACATTAATCAAAGTTAGGAAAGAAATAAAAAGAAGACAAACTCATCAAACTCATACCAACATTTACTCACCATTACTAATTCCCAACTTTAAAATATCTCTTCAAAATTCTACATTTATTTTTCTTTTTTTTTATTTTTTTTATTTTTTTTATTTTTAATTTTGCCAAGTTGCTCTCAAGAATCTCTCATTTTTGGCATTATTTCTCTCTCCTACTCCTCTTTGCTTGTATTGAAAATGTACATTTAAACAAACAATATATTAAAAAAACAAAGAAACAATGAGAAATAGCTTTTTTTTTTGGGTGAATGACAGAATTGTCCTATTTAAGTAGCTTTGCATAAATAAATGGGGTTTAGGTATATTATTATAGAGCTAAAATGATCTTCCTAAACAAAAAGAAAATAAATTTAAGTTTAACTTCTTGTGAAGATCTTGGAAGAAGTGTATTAATGGAAAGATGGCATCCAATTGTTTCACCAAACATAAATGGATTTAGGTTGCAATAGTAATTAGATATTTATTCATTTTTATTTTATTTTATTTAGTATTTAAAATTTTATAGTTAACAAAATTTAATACCTAAGCAAAAAATCTAGGTTTAAAAATAATAAATAGAAATTACTTTAGATTTCGTTAATCTAATTCAAATTTTAATTTGGTTGTCGATTTATTTTTTCAAAATAATTTTGATATGAATATTTGTAACATATATTTTTTAGATGATTTATATATATATATATATATATATAAACAAAATCTTTGTATTATAGATAATCTTGTGTGGGTCTAATTTTGGCCATAGAGTTAGAGTTGGAGCAAGAGCGAGATCAGAGTAGGATGGAGAGCAAGATGAAATCGCGGATAAACTAGAACACGAATTCGAGATTGGAAGCCTAGAAAAATAACAATAATCTCGCTCTGGAATCTTAAACCAAGGCGAACAATACATAATGTATCTGGTTTTGGCCATAGAGCGAGAGATTTTGAATTAATAGAAAAATGACATCCAATTTCTCCATCAAACATAAATGAATTCAAGATATAACATGTGTAGTAATGTATAGAAGAGATTGATTAGGTGTCGTCTCCATATTCCCAATTTCTTTTATTTAAAAAAATTTAAGAAAATCATTTTAAAAAAATTATGCCTTATGGTACAATTTCATTGAGTATTAGTCGGGCTGCACGAGCCCAAATTTTTCTATATATAAAACCCTCAATAATTTGCTTTGTTTCCATCAAATCACTTGCTATTTTTTACTTTCTTACTTTCTTGTTTCTTCATTCACATTTCCCAACTTTGATTTCCTTAAACTTTTTATCTTTGCCTTGATTTGATATATAGATAGAGATTAAGAGAAGGAGAGATTTTGGATTTATAAGTTGTGAGTTAATAAAATACTATTTTGATATTATTTTGGATTTTAACCTCTTTATTCTTAATAAATTTTAAAATCAGTGTATACTCTTAGTTTTTCTTTTTAAAAAATCTCTATCAATCTTTACTTTATGAATTTTAAAAATATATTCATATTCTACCTCTTCTTACAAAGAAAATTATTATTATTATTTAACTTAAAAAATTAACTTCAAAGGACTACTTTTAAAATTATTGAAATTATAAGGACAAAATTTAGACATTTAAAAGTACATTGAATAAAATGAAATAAAATTGAAAATAGTAAAACCCAAAATCGTATTTTAACATAGATTGTATTTTAGTTTTTCCTATTAATTTAATTTTCTTACATTTAAGAGATTTTTTTTTTTTTTTTTTATGTGAGGTAGGAATCAAACTTTTAATGAAGTTAATAGTGCAAACATTATGTCATATGTTTGTTACTAGGTTTCGACTTGCATGACATCTAAGATATAAACGTGTAAACATCAAAGATGTTGAATGATAAAAACTCATATGTTTGCTGATAAATATTCCTAGATTTTTGTTTCCTACCATTTTAAATCAGAAAAAAAATGAAACTTTTATTTGAAACATTAGTTTAAAAAAAAAAAAATCAAAACTTTATAAATAAACAAAAAAAAAAAAAAAACTTTCTTGGTCACTAAAATTTAAGTTGGATAGCTTGCAGGTCTCTAACTTCACTTTTCTATTGTTTTATCATTTTTCATTTCAAATATGCATTTTATAAATATGAAAAAAAAATATTTTTTATCCTAATTTGATGTCATTTTAATTTATGATATTAGTTTTGATGTGAGGAGGGAGAGGGAGAGAAAAGAAAAAAAAAAATTTTTTATTTTCAAAATTTTAAAACATTTGTTTAATAAAAAAAAGTGTCATGTTCGCTTATAATAGCATTGTTTTAATACATCTTCTATTGGCTACGATAATAAAAATTTGGCACTAATTATTCAAATATTATTAAAAGGAAAATTTTCACATATATAAAAAATGTTAAAACTATTTACAGAAAATAGCAAAAAAAATATTGATAGACATTGATAGACTTCTATTAGTATCTATCAGTGATAGACTTCTATCACTGATAGACTCTGATAGACTTCTATCAGCGTCTATCAATCCTATCTAAAAATTTTGCTGTTTTGTGTAAATAGTTTCCTTATTTTTCTATTTTTAAAAATCGCCCTTATTAAAATGGGTATTTTTATTTTATAAATAAAAAATGATACAACAAAATAGCAAACTTATGTATGTTTCTAGAAACAAGAAAGCCAAAACTTATTATTTTGGAACTTTCTTAAAAACAAAAAGTGGGAGAGACAATTTTTTTTTCTTAAAAAAAAAACAAAATGTACCATTTTATAAAATTTAAAACAAGCTTTTAGCTAGAAAAAATTGTGTTTGTTTTCCTTCAATTTCTTTACAATATTTTTTCAATTTTTATAAAGAAACCTTTACATTTAAGGCCAAAGTTAAAAGCAAAAACAAAACAAGAATATATATATATGGAAAATTTTTAAAAATAGAAAAATAAGGAAAACTATTTACACAAAATAGCAAAATTTTTAGATAGTTGTGATAGATGCAAATAGAAATCTATCAATATTCATCAATATTTTTTTTGTTATTTTCTATAAATAGTTTGACATTTTTTAGAAAGATTTTCCTATAATTTACAAAATTTAGCCTAAATTTTAAAAACATTAGTAGATAACAAAACACACAAAAAAAAAAAAAAAAAGTAGTTATCAAACTACTCTTATAAACAAAAGCCAAATTAAATAAAATTAAGTATGAAAATGAAACCAATTGAGCAAGTTAAATGGGAGAAATCACATGTCATTGTAACTTGATACGAAAGTGAAGGCTTCTCACTAAAATCCATTCAATGATAAAAGATAATGTTCATAAGCCACTAACAAACTTAGAACATTTTTCTTTCTACCATCTCTTCAAACAAGTTGATCACTAAAAAAAATTATTATTATTTTAAATTCTTTTAAAAATTGGTTTTCCCATTTGAAATTTTGGGTCACAAATAGAAATGGGTTGGAGTTACTTTGCGTAAATTTGTAAATTGACACAAAATAATGGTCATAATTGATAGCCAAAACCTTGGTCATTTTTGAATGGTTTTGCTTTTGCCCCCTATGGATTTGATTGATTGGAAACTTGTGATGGTAATAGTTTGATGGTAATAGTTTTCTAAGTGTGTAAGGTGGGGAGGGGTGTGTTACCAAAAACAAAACAAATCATATGTAATTGAGAGGTGGGAGAATTCAAAAGAAAATTAAACAACATCCCATTTTTTGTCTTTTAAATTTCAAGTTTATTTCATTTTGATCGATATATTTTTAAAATTTCTAGTCTTTTATCTTTATTTTGTTTTTAACAAAGTAATGACCTAGTTTTGAGTAATGATATATCTTTAAAAAAAATGTTTTGAGTAGTAGAATTTGACAATATTAATATGAGCATGATTTAGAGCTATATAGATTAGAGACAAGCATTTGACAAGTAGATGTTAGATGAAAAAAACCATATTAGCAAGAACCAAAATCCTAAGTTTTTTTAGAGTTTAGGGACTAAATAGACATTCAAAGTTTATGAACCAAAATGGAATAAATTTTAAAATTAAAAAATGTCAAAATGAACAAACTTGAAAGTTAAAAGTGAAACCCTATATTTTTTTTTCTTTTTTAATACAAAAAAAAATATGTGGTATGAGAATTTGAATATTCAACCTTAAAAAAAATGTGTATGTCAATTACACCACCAAACTATAATTATATATATATATATATAGTTTGAAATTGTTTGTAGAATGGCTTGATTTGTTTTTTTTTTGGAAGGAAGATTTTATGAAAATATATTGATTAGATTAAGGTGCAAATCTAAAGACAATGAATGAAAGGAACCCAATTGAATCAATTCATTTGGTTTTAGTAACATGTTTGTGACAATTGGTTTGGTTTGATATAATATAAGATGTGCGTATATATGTATTTGATTTTTTTTATATAATTGATAGACTTATTAGACATAAAACTATACAAGAATCCACAATTAATTTATGCTTTTCCAGACAAAAAAAAAATTACATATTTTTACTTGTATGACACTTTTTTCTCTCTCCCCTCTCAATTTAGCTATATTCTTATGTCATGAAGACTCAATTTTCTTGTAGCTTTTACCAATACACGTTATTTAATTTAGCGGATATTAAGTTCATCAAACTAAGCTATAACATCAATATTTTGACACTATTCTTTTTAAAATTTAAATCTCCGTAGTAATTCAAATATATGTCTAAACCAAAAAAAACTATGTTGAAATAATTCAACTACTAAAAATTAAAAGTTTAGTTAGTATATAGTGTATATAAATGTATACATATAAATTTCAGAAAATCTAAAATATTGAACACATATCCAATCAAGATGGAAAAAAAAAAAAATAGTTTCATGAACTTGCAAGGCACCCCATTTTTGACAATATTTAGCTGCCACATTAGAGTTATATTGACTTCTCCAAGCCTTTCCTTTAGAACAACTCTCCCAAATATCTCAATCTTTAATTCTAAGAAAGTGTGGAAAATGTGTACCTATAGGCTATATATATATATATATATATTTTATGCATACAAAAAGACATCTAGAGAAAGGGATATTAAGGACATACATTCCTAAAAGGAAAGGGTATGCTTAACTTACCAAACCCAAGAAAACAACCACATCAAAGACTTAAACTAGTTTTCTCTAAACCAATAAATTAAAATTAAAATTAAAGAGCTTGTTTGAGAGAGAGTGATTTTACCAAACTTATGTTATTGAGAAAACATCACTCTTGATGGAAAGATCCTAGGTTAAGTAGCAAAAAAATACTCTTAAACTTTCATAAGTGTAGATCGATCTGTTAGAGTTTTGGATGACAATTGATACTTAAAAGGGTATGAAAATAACCTGGGTATGCTCCAGGTCATCATTGTCACACACTCGTTTCAAGTTTCAATTTTCATGCAAATTACTATTACGTACTCTATTGGTAGTTTTTGAAACATGTATACTAGCAGGTTAAGGGTAATTTTGTAACCTTTGAAAGAATAGAGATATGTTTTAAAAAAAAGAACGAAAGTTCAAGTTTAAAGATATATATATATATATATATTAATTTAGCCACATAAGAATAATCTTATTATCACAATTGTTGATGTCAAAATCTGGACAGGAAAAATGCATCTGACCTTTACGTGACAACAACAGTAAATTTGTAATTTAGAGTAGAGAGACCTGCAAAAACAAAAAAAAATAGCTCCAATGTCAAAGTTAGAGATGAATGACCTGTAAATTGGAGAAGAAGTTCGAAGTTTAAGTTCTTGATGAAGTTCTCAGATCTCTCATATGAAATTATAATGATGTATTTATAAGGAAAATGACATGAAATTTACTTTTTCCTCTTAGATTTAAAGAAAATAAAGTTCTTCTTATCCTACAAAAATTAGTATCATTAGATCTGATTGTCTCAATAATTAGTTAGTACTAACTTATATTTCGTAATCCGGTCCAAATTCATCTGTAACAACAATCATTCTTATGGCAAAATGTGACACAAATAATTGTTGTTAATATATATATATATATATATATATATATAATAAAAATGTGTGTTGTGGGGTTAAAGAGGAAAGTGGAAGCAATGTAGGAAAGCTACATATAATAGAGACAAAGTTTATAATTTGAGTATTAGAGTTATAATCACTTCCAAAACAAACAAACCCAATGCCTCTAAGATTGTTAACAAACAAAACCCATCACATTTAGTGGGTGTAATATTACTTTTGAACCAATTTTATATTTTATTGAGTATGTCTTAAGTCACATGGGGGAATTCATTATTTACAACAATTTTCTCTCTCTTTTTCTATTTAACATTATTCTCACATTAGGGTTTTTGCACTTTCTTCTTCTTAATTTTTCACCCCTTCAATGAAATCTCAATAATTATTTTCAATTGGGAATTCAAATTTGATATGAATTGATGCTTCAAGTATTGTAATTTTTTTTCAACCATGAGATCAATGATTATTTGAATGGTTTAAACATTATAGGTTTTTCGTTTGATAACGATTTTGAGTTTTTTTTTATTTATGTTAGAAAATATATTTTTATTACTTCAAAAACAACTTCACTTATATTCCAAGTAAAAAATTGGTTTTTGTTTTCTTTGGTATAATAATTTTTAAGGACAACTTTGACAACAAAATATGTATTCAGGTATGTATATATGTAGGATTTTCAAGTGGTTTTTTTTTTTTTTTTTTTTTTTAATTTACTATTCATTTATCGTCATTTATAATATTGTTTACCTGATGAAGAAATAAATAAAAATATTTAGAACAAGTGTCAATTTTGCAAAGAATTTATACATATATAAGAATTGTTTTGTATTAGTGCGATTGAAAGCGAAATATGTAATATATATATATATATATATATGCATAGTTTTCAAAAATACAATTTTCTTTGAAATTTACAAAGAAAATAGAATAAAAAAGGGTGTGAACAAAAAGATGTCAAATAATTTCTACCTTCCATAGTAATTGTTTTAAATGAAAAAATTTTTAGAAATATTTTTAAATATAGCAAAATATCACTGTTTATTAGTGATGAAGAGTGATAAACACTTATAATAGATAAGTTGACTCATTTTACTATATTTGAAAACTTCTATATTTTATTTGATAATTTCAAATAACTAATTAATTAAGAAATAGTCCCTTATGATAAGAAAACTATGTAGTGAAAACATAACGGTGTATCATTCTTTTAATAATAATAGATCAACTGCTAAAAAAATTATATTATCACCTTTGAAGTTAGATGTTATATTTTGATTTATAGGCATTTTAGGTCATCTACTATTGTTAGATGACATTAATAATTTTAATATATTCATGTTTTATGCTCAAATTTCAGAAAATTAAGAGGTTCAAAGATTTATCTTACTATTTTCTTTCAAAATTTATAATTAAAAATATCAAAATAAATCAATAAACATATAAAAGGTACCTATAACTTCTAAACTTTAATTGTAAAAGCATATAAAAATAAGCATTTGGAGGTGAGAAAGGAAAACAACATTAGTTCAAATGACTATTTTTAAATATAGAAAAATGATCTAAATTAATTATAAATATAGAAAAATTTTATTGCAATAGAATTCCATCGCGATTTATCGCTGATAGACAGTAAAATTTTTCTATATTTGTAAATAGTTTGATTTTTTTTTATTTATAGTAATTTTTTTTTAAATTTTTTTGTCTCGTATATATAAAATTATATGAGAGAGAAACTAAGAAGGAGAGAGATCATCTTCAAAAGCAAGGGAGAAATTGAAAGGGAATGAAATGGATGTGGCATCTCTCATTAGCTAGCAAAAGGCAAAATATAAAGAAAAAGAATGAGTTTTAATAGGCTTAGCTTACCTTAGCTTAGCTTAGTTTGCAAAAACACCACAACATTACTTATTCTATGTTTTAATTAAAAAATTTGCTTAACCTCCCCTTTATTCTTCTCTCTTTAGATCTATTGTTTTTTCTCCCTTTTTCTCATCATTCTTTTTTTTTTATTATTATTATTATCTTTCTCTAGAATTAATTAATGTTGTTGTAATTTAATTTTATTACATATATATATATATATATATATATATATATATATATATATATATATATATGTATGTATATAATCTTATGAATAATTATTAAGTGCTAAAGTATCTCATCATCTCATTAATTTTCCACTCAAATCATTAATCATGAGGAAGAGGGAAAAGACAATGTGAGTGTGGTGCATATTTCATTATCCTACCAAATTTTATACCCCTTTAATTAATTACCTTTGGAATTTATTAAATGGTTTGAGCTTTGATTATTTTGGTAAAGTAATTAAAATTAGGGTTTGTTGGGTTAAATATTGGTTTTTGACTTAAAAGTGGTAGGCTTTACTTTATTTATTATTATTATTTTTTTAATGTGGGAGGGTGTGGGTTCAATGACTCGAAAACCCTAATAATCAATAAATTAACCTATAAACCCAAATTCTCTAGGTTTAGTTAGAGTTATATAGTTGGTTGTGAATGATTAGGTTTAGTTTGAATAAATTGCATGCATTTGTACATATGTTTGGTGTGTTAAGTCACATTTTTGAGTTTAATAGTGATTTATAATAAAGTATTAAAAGCGCATGTTGTGTAATTTTTTTTCTAGTAAAATTGACCATTCGTTTGTTAGGTCTCATATTAATTTGTATATATTTTCTAAGTTCAACAATCATTTCTAATTTTAAATTCAAGTATGTATAAAAGTATATTTTTAAAAAATTATAATGTAACGATCTAGAAATTTATGCGATAAAGAGTTCATCGCTCGCCCTTACTTCATATGGGTTCTTCACTCCGAATAATCAATTAAAAAAATATCTTGTCAACTTATGTCTCAATTCATTTATGTCAATATATTTCTTCTATTTATATGCTACACATCATGTCAAATTGGTCAAATTTTGTCTAGTGGTTATGTTGTATCATTAATTTAACTAACAAATAATACCAATAATGAGATTTCAATTGAATTACATTTACTGTTTTTCCTTAAACACAATAATAAACAAATATAATCTTACTGGATAATTATTTAACCTTAAATTTACTTTTTATTAATCAAAGCGATGATATTTTAATTAATGGCATACAAATGTATTGTCGACTAAAAGATCTACCGTTCGAATTTCTTACTCTTATTATACTAAAAAAATATTTTATGCATTTTTCATAATCTTGTACAATATATTAAAAAGGGACTAAATAGTATCCGTTATTGATTTTAAAAATTGTTAACATAATTTAAATTACATAATGATAGGTTTTTAAGAATTAAAAAGAAGAGAAATTAATATATGAAGCCCAATCTGCCCACTTTCTAAGGGCATGATCACCATGACAAATGCCTCTACAAGAATTAGGTGACAGCCAAAAAGATATATTATTCAATAAGTGATATGATATGTACTTATTCATATGTTCATATATATATATACGGATCATTTCATATAAATTGATAGAGCTAAAAATTTTCATGGAGAAACAAAATTTTATGATTTGAATTTATATTTAATCATTCAATTTTAAAATTTAAGAGAAGAATTAGTATTGTAAAATCTCGATTTTCTTCTATCATTTCTTCTATTTATCACTTCGTTTGACCTCAGGTACAACTTATCGTGGTTGCATGTAACAATTACAATTTGTACTTTATTAATATGTTAAAATATCAATTTGGGCGAGCATAACTCAACTGACATAGTGCTTATACTACAATTTCAATTTTGGCGAGCATAACTCAATGACACAGTGCTTATACTACAACTTCAATTTTGGCAAGCATAATTCAATTGACATAATGCTTGTACTACAACCTCAAGGTCTGAGCTTTGATTCATCCACCCTTCATATTTAATCTAATACCTTTGCAAAAGAATATATATATATATATATATATATATATATATATATATATTAATTTGGTATTTTTACTTTGAAACTTCTCCCATTTTTGTACTTTTATTTGTTTTTTTTATCCATTTGCAAAAGTTTGTAAATAGAGATGGCATATTTTTAGGGAATTTATTCTCAAAACTACTAATTACCTCATTTTACTCACAGAACTAAATAAGAAAGTGGTTCTTTACAAATTAATATACAATCAGTTTTGTCAAATACTTAAAAATGGTTTAAATTGTTTCAAAATCACTTTTACACATTTTAAAATCAATCCCAATCG
Source organism: Lagenaria siceraria (assembly GCA_002890555.2). Classification (NCBI taxonomy): domain Eukaryota; kingdom Viridiplantae; phylum Streptophyta; class Magnoliopsida; order Cucurbitales; family Cucurbitaceae; genus Lagenaria; species Lagenaria siceraria. The sequence goes on from CM016486.1 coordinate 6,890,948, forward strand.
GACCCTTAGTCTTTATTGTTAGTTTTTTCCCCAAATTTTGTTTATTATCTATTACCATTTTTATTATAAGTTTTGGAGACATATTTGCATAGTGTATCTTTTACATAAAAATTATTGTCCTTATTTAAGCAATTTCGATAAAAATCAACTTCGAGTGATCAAATAAAAAAATTTATTGAAAGCATATGAACTAAAAGTATACATAGACCAAAAATGGTATTTTAACCCGAATAATATTATTGTTGGAGTTTGGTATTTGTTAGTATACAACAATTGCGAATATGAATAATCAACCTTAGACCTCCAAGAAGGAAGCAAATGCTAATTATCGGTAAGTTAAGTTCATCTTCGCATATTTAACCGAACATTCATGCTTGTGCTAGCACATATATATTGAATGGTAGATTAAAAAAGTTTTTGGGCTATTTTCAAATATAGAAAAATGAGCAAAAATATTTACAAATTTATAAAAATTTCACTATCTATCAGTGATAAACCTCAATAGAATTTCATCCCTTTATTTTGATATTTTTTCTGTTTATATAATAATTTCTCAAAGTTTTTTAGGTCAGAATCTATTAAATTATATATATATATAGAGAGAGAGGCAACAAAATAAAATAAAAACAATTGTAAAATGTTAAATTTGAAATCCCAAATAACAAAGTACCATATGAAGGACAATGTGTTAAATTCTTATTTCCGAATTAAAATATATGGATTTAATAAATTTTCTATAATGACCTATTTTTTTTAGAGACCTTTGTTAAAAAATATTAAAAAAATTTGGCCTTTACAACGATAACCATCACATTCTTTTTTAAAGATACGAAGATACAAAACTTTACCATATAAAATAAAACCTTATAATATAAAAAGCTTACACAAGTTAAGAACAAAGGATCACATGTAGCCATTCAAAAAGTAAAAGGAAAAATAAATTAAAAACCAAACCAAAATAAAATATGTAATAAAATATTTACTCGTAAGTTACTAATTATCAGATGGTTGAAAATTTTAGTATTTTAATTTTAAAAAAGGGTTAGAATTATTTGTTTATTTTTTAATTTAATTTTTTTTGTAACCCTCATTTGATAACTAGTGAGTAAAATTTTTATTTGATTTTAAGAATAATATTTGTTTTAGGACAATTTTTTAAAGTGGAAAAAAAATTGAATTCGTAGTCAATTTTAAAAAGTAAAAAATAATTTTTAAAAGCCACTTTGTTTAATTTTCAAAATTTGGTGGAGAAATTCAATATTTATAAATTTATTTTTTTAAAAAAAAAATTAACTAAAATCAAATGGTTATTCAAACGTGACTTAAAAACTTATTTCTTTTCAAAAAAAATTAGACAAAAAAAACTTATGTTATTCTTTAAACTTAGCTAAAAGATAGAAAATGCAAAATAAAAACTATTGTAAATAAGTTTGGAGAAAACAAATATAATTTTTAAAAACCAGGACACCATTTATACACAAAAATCAATAGCATTGAGACTTGAGACCTATACAATATATTTTTAAAAATTTTAAAACCAAATAACAACCAAACATGTAAATAAAAAAAATTAAAATATTAATTTGGTCTCTATACTTTAAAATGGGTTCAATTTTAATCTTTGTACTTTCAATAAATCTTAAATTTAATCCACATTACTAATTTATGATTTATTTTTACAATTTTTTTTTTTATCTACAAGCATTTTAACTATAAATTTTGAAAACATACTTATTGTATTTCTTTGTATGAATATTATTATTATTTAAAGGTAGTTGCAAATATAACAATCCGACTCAAAGAATTAGTAAATATAGCACAATGCAAAAGAATTTATAAATATAGCAAAATTTTGATTTGACTATGAGAGTCCATCAATAATATACTATATTGCTAATAAGAGTCTATTACGAATAGATTTTACTATATTTTGTAATTTTTTAAAAATGTTGTTATAGTTACTAATTATAATTTCCTATTATTTTATCAATTATGATAAAAAAGGATTCTAAAGATTAAATAAAAGATTTATTAAAAATACATGAATTAAAATTGAATAGGTAGAGAGACAAGAATGTTATTTAAATAATAATAATAAAAGAATAAAAAAACTACATAACGTCTCTCCAAAGACTCCCATAAACCCAAAAAGAAGTGGAGTAGATAGATATAGTGTATAATGTATACATACATATACAGTTCTTCCCTTTCTCTCTCTACTTTCTCTCTCCTTTTTTTTTTTTTTTCTGTGTGAAGTGTATTTGCTGAGCTCTCAAATCTTGCCTGTCACCTACTCTCTCTCTCTCTTTCTCTAGCCCAGAGAAGACGGTAGTGAAAGCTTTGAGAGAGGAAGGGTCCATTCCCATGAGCAGTGATTTCATAGCTTTAACGGAAAATGTTGAATCCACCCACCTTTCTTCTCATTCTCTCTGGAATTTTTTGAATCTTCTTCTCTGTAAATGGGGAATTCCTCATCGAGATCCTGGGTTTTGAGTATTCTACTGTGAAACAAACGAGAAACTGAAGCTTTGTTGCATCAATGGTGGCTGCCATTTCTGGAGCAGCAGCTTCAATACCCAAAACTTCAACCCAACAACGCAATGACCACCAACAGCAAGATCACCTTAGAAACCAAGCAAGGCCTCCATTGTTACCTTCTGAGAGAGACAATGGGGTTCTTCAACGAAAACCTAGAGGTAGACAGGTTCCTTCCAGGTACATGTCTCCTTCGCCTTCCACTTCTACTTCTACTTCTTCAACTACTTCATCCTCCGCTTCTTCTCGGCGATTTCCTTCTCCATTGCTCTCTAGGTCGACTAATTTGACCCCTGCTTCCACCCCATTGCCTTCCTCTGGCCCTAAACGGTCTCAATCGGTCGACCGGAGACGACCAACCACCCCCCGCTCGATTACTCCGGTTCTTGATTCCAGACACGGCAATGCGACTGAGAGTTCGGCGGCTGCGAAGCTTTTGGTCACTTCTACCAGGAGTTTGTCGGTTTCGTTTCAAGGGGAGGCGTTTTCCCTTCCGATTAGTAAGACGAAGGCTACTGCGACGCCGAGTTTGAGTAATGCGAGAAAGGGTTCGACGCCGGAACGGCGTCGAGCGACACCACTTAGGGATAAGAGCGATGGGTCTGGAGTTCAGGTGGAGAATTCGAAGCTTCTTGATCAACATCGCTGGCCGGCGAGGAACCGCCATGCGAATTTGGACGGGAACCCGTTGTCGAGGAGTTTTGATTGCGGGGCTGAGCAGAAGAAAGTGAATGGAATTGGATCTGGGATGGTGGTTCGAGCGTTACAGCAAACAATACCAGATGACAGTAGAAGAGCTTCTTTTGACGGTAGATTGAGCTTGGATTTAAACAGTTCCGAGTTGTTGAAGGCAGTTTGGCAAAGCCCAGATGCCGATTCAGTGAATGAATCTTCTGTGCCTTCTGATCTCACGACTTCTGATACGGATAGTGTTTCCTCCGGCAGTACTTCAGGAGTTCAAGATTGTGGTTCGGCAATCAAGGGACGAAATGGGCCTCGAGGGATTGTTGTATCTGCAAGGTTTTGGCAAGAAACAAACAGCCGGCTGCGGCGCTTGCATGATCCTGGTTCTCCTTTATCGACTAGTCCTGGGGCAAGAGTGGGAACCCCATCAAAGTTCAGTCAGTCAAAACGGTTCTCAAATGATGGTCCACTTTCATCTCCACGTACTATGGCTTCCCCAATTCGAGGTGGGACAAGGCCTCCATCCCCAAGTAAGCTTTGGACTTCTTCAGTATCATCACCATCAAGGGGAATTTCCAGTCCTTCCAGGACGAGAAATGGTGTCGGTGGTTCCTTGGTTAGTAACTCTATTAGTACGCCCTCCATTCTCAGTTTCTCTGTTGACATCCGGAGGGGGAAGATGGGGGAAGATCGCATTGTTGATGCACACGTATTGAGGCTTCAGCATAACCGCTACTTGCAATGGCGGTTTGTGAATGCAAGGGCAGATGCTACGTTCATGTTGCAAAGACTAAACGCAGAGGTACTACTTATGTGTATAATAGCTTACCCTTTTGATTATTTCTGTGGTTTATCCTAATTCCCTTATTATTCTGGAGGTTTCAATATCTACTACTCGTACTTTACCTTACATTTTGTTCTTGATGCCCACTGTCTCTCTTAGATTGTTACATCCAGAAGTTAGACTTTAATTATATCTGACGTTTCTGGCCATATCCACTACCTTAAATCAATTCTCCCTTCTAGATTTCTATCTTAAATTGCTTGTTCAGCTGCTGCTGAATCTTTCACGGGGAACTTCATATGGCTAGGGATGGACGGACGGAGGGGATGCTCGGTTAGGCTGTATTCTCGTGATGCTATTGTCTTTAGGAGGTTTAAGTATTGTTAAGTTGGTCAACTTGTAATATTTTCCCTCTCTTAGGGATATGTTTTTCAGATTTACTTGGAGAGTTTTGTCTTGGGGATTTGAGTATTTTGGGTGAGATTCTAACTTGGTCAAAGAGTCTTAAGACACATAGTTCGTCCTTGGAGGTATAATTTTTAAAGGAGCAAATGCTTAGCATTTTTTTTTTCTGTCCTTCGGAAATTGGATCGATTATTGTTTTTGGGATGTACTTTCTCTATAAGAATTCCACCTTTTCCTTTCCTTTACTGCACTGACACTACTCATGTACTATCTTCAATGTCCCCTTCTACCTAAAAGATAGGATCTAGTATAAATTTTTTCTTGATAAGAAGCAACCAATGAAATTGATTAAAAGAAAGGAGATGTAGCATCTTCTATGCCCCCTTCTACCTAAAAGATAGGATCTAGTATAAATTTTTTCTTGATTAGAAGCAATCAATTTCATTGATGAAGAAAAAGGAGACGTAGCATTTTCTTTTATGTTGATTTTAGTAGACATTCCTATGATAGAGACTCCACTGATGTAGTTCCTCCTCTTTCCTTTTTGAATGAGATTTTTATTAGTCCCCTCTTCTCTGGAAAAGAGAATTAGGACCCTTTACTTTAGGTTCCTGTAATTTTAACATATAGGATGTTAGAGTTTCCACTAATCTGTATGTTTGTCTTTTTTCTTTAAACACATTTGGAAAGCTAGCCCTCTCTGGAGGCTTTGGTTTGAACAAAACTCAAGGATCTTTGGTGGTCATGAACTAAATAAGGATGTTTTATGGGATCTTGTCACTCTTTTTGCTTCTACTTGGTCTTCTACCTCTAAAGTCTTTCGTAATTATAGCCTAACTCATATTTACACCAGTTGGGCTTCTTTTTTGTAACCGCTTGGTGTGTGGGGATATCTCATCTCCCCCTCTTTTGTATTTTCCTTTTGATAATGAATGTTATGTTTCTTATAAAGAAAAAAAAATGTTTGGAAAGCTAAGGGCTTGTCTGGAGTTTGTTTTTGTTTTTTAAAAAACAAAAAATTGTTTCATAACATTGGTCTGGTTGGTGTTATCAATGTTCTACTTTTGGTGGTTTTGTATATGTCAAAGTTGTTTCTTCTTTTATTGGTCTGTAGACTACTAGACTCTACACTAAAGTGTCTATAATCAACTAGCTACTGTGATATATTTTTGTAATTATCTCTCATGGCTTCACCCACTCGACAAGTTTCATAGTCGCGGAAAAGAATTTGGAGGAAGGATGCAAGAAAGTGACGAGCAAAGTGCTAGAGCTTACCTAGAAGATGCAAGAAATCAAAATGCCCGTGAAAATAAAGCCTTGCTTATTCTATAACTGATCTAACCTAAACCACTAACACCATGAATCATGGTTTATACCCAATTTGACCTGCTTATGCCTCAATCAATCCCCATGTTTTTTAGGAAAACCCCTTCTAACTGTCTTCAAATGTAAAGATGGTCTTCAAATCCCCATAATTTTTCACCTTCTAGTCTGCTTTTGTTGGGAAGAGACAAACTATTGATTCCAGGTGGTAGATGATTGCAACTAAGGGCATTTGTTTGGGTTTTGAGCTCAAAGTTGATAGGTCTTGGAGAAGGCTTATGAGTTGCAACAAAGTTGATAGGTCTTTCCTAAACGTTGTTCTACAAGCTAGATGGTTGGTGGTAATTGAAGGTAGTGAATCTATGGGAGTACTCAAGTGTTAACTACTAGGTTATTCATAATGGCAGAGTGAGGAATATTCATTGCTTTGAGACGATCACATTCTTTTGTTCCTTTGGTCATTTCTATAGATTGTCTAAGGATGCTTTCAAGGGTTTGGAGATTTTTTTGGTTGGTGGAGGTTCAGGTAATGATTTTGAAATTGTTAAATTCACTTTTCTCACGTTCAAAATTACTCTTAAATATGCTTTTAATCATTCAAAATCAATTTTGACTATATGAAAGTTGATTTTAAAAGTACAAAATCAAACATTAAATTGATTTTGAATTATTGAAGGCACGTTTCGAAGTGTTTTCGTCCATGACAATAGTGATTTTAACTATTTTGACGATATACATACATACATATATATGTTCTTCATGTGCTCTAAATTGTTTAGTGTTGCGGGTGCCCATTGCTTGGAGGAAAAGGTGTCTTTGTTTGCTGGTTGATTAGGCCACTAGATTTATAATTGGTCTATAAACTATCTTTGGCCAAGAGGAACGTTATATTTTTTTGCAAATTTGGAGATCTTGAGAGGAGGTTTGGCTTTGGCTAGGTGTAATTCTTCTACATGGGTAGCAATTTTTAATTTTTAAGGACTTTGCAATTACCCATTAGGTCTTATTTTTGTGGGTTGGAGTTCCTTCTACATAGCTACCCTTTTTTATTTTTTATTTATTTATTTTTTTAATTTTTTACCCATTGCTAATGAAAAGCTTGGTTTCTGTTAAAGAAAAAAACCTTGGGAAACAGATATTTGTAAACACAAAAATTTTTGTTCATAGACTTTATGGAATTACGTTCTACTTCATAGTGTGATTGGAATATTAAGTGCATTAGTTTTATTATCCATTTTTTTCTGCGCCAGAGGAATGTTTGGAATGCATGGGTCACTATCTCAGAACTACGGCATACTGTCACACTTAAAAGAATCAAGTTATTATTACTACGGCAAAAACTGAAGCTGACATCCGTCCTCAAGGGACAAGTAAGATTCAGAACCCTTTTCTTTTTCTCCCAAAGAATGTCGTTTGGTTGATGTTTTTGGCTCTTTAACTGCCATTAAACTTGTATATAACACAGAAAAAGAAATACTATAAACCTGAAAAATATCTTTTCTTCCTTTGCTTGTAGAAAAAATAATTGCATTGTTCTTCTAAATGACACCTGAACTGCAATTGCATCGTTGGGTTGGTTTCTCATTACACGATTTTTTGAAAATCTATTTTGATGTATAAAGGTTTCTCTTTTTCCCTTATGATATATTTTCCAAGCACTCTCACTAGCCATATGTTTTCTGTGGGAGTTTGTTTCCAGTATTTTCTTGGAAAAGGTTATTACTGTTCTCTTTTGAAGAGTGACACAATCTTTCAAAAATCACATAAATTGAAAGGTCCATAAACATTCAAATTTCATAAACAGTGGCGTTATTGACCTGTATCTAACCCAATAGATAGAATTTTTATAGGGAAAAGGAAAATTTAAATTGACTATAGAACCTTGGAAGGATAAGAGAACTGATGGAAATGTTCTTATGTTGAATAAGGCAAAAACAAGAACTAGTTTTCACACATTTCTTGTGTCCAACATTATTACATTTAGGACCCACATAATGTTCATTTAATGTAGTCAGGTCTTTTAATGCGATAAGGAACTCTCCTAGAATAGGTTTTTTTGAGCTATCGTTATTTGGTTGTTTTTCTTTTTTTTACGAGAACTAGTTCTTTGGTTGTGTTTTTTGGGATAAGACTAGTTCTTTGGTTGTACTTGGTGTAAAATGTAAATGCTCCCCCTTTGGCCTTTTCAGTGCTATAGATTTTTCTACTCTCTTATCCAATTGGTGAGCTTTCTTGTAACTCCCTTGGACATTATACCTCCCACCCTTGTAACTTCTCCCATCAATGAATTTTTTTCTTATAATATGCCCACCCTTGTAATTTCTCCCATCAATGAATTTTTTTCTTATAATATGTGTGTATGTGTGTATATATTGTCAAGGTCTCACTTTTGGTTTCAAGCTTTAGTATGGACATTCTCATAAAAAGCTTTAGTACGGACAATTAGATCAGTAATCTCAATAGCTAAGATACTTTAATCATGATTTTGTTACTGGATGATTTTTTTTTTCAATTATTTCTCCTGTTTTTGATATTGTGTGCATAGTGCTTGATATGAAGGGAGTTGCACCTTTCGATTGTTTTACTGCCTCCGTTTGATAATTTATCTCTTGCATGTTTCTTGACATACATGCAACTTTTTCTTTTTTCTTGTGCCCATATGAAAGATTATGAAATGTGAAAAAGTAGGTTCTGAAAATTTTACCCATATGAAAGACGACTTGGAGTCTTTTGAATTGATAACAAGGTCATATGTCTACATTTTTTTTATTATTATTATTTTTAAAGCAACAACTTTTATTGAGACAAAAATGAAAGAATACACGGACAAGCAAAAAAACTAGCCCAAAAAAAAAAAGCCCAACTACAAGAAGGGACTCTGGCTATACAAAATAGAACCTACAGGATAATTACAAAAACTTTTCGAAATCGAAGCCTAGAGGAAACAATCTAACAAGGGACCACACTTCACTAGGATCCCTTTCCAACCCCCTAAAAATACGATTATCCCACTCCCCCAAATATCCCACAAAATAGCGCAAACCCCAGGGAGCCATAAAAACTGGCCCTTCTCATAGAAGGGCGGATGGAGGAGGAACTCCCTGATCAAAATGGGCCAACTAACGTGGGCATCTTCTTCACTGTCCTCCATGTAAGACTTGCTGAGAAAAGAACTTAACTTTCCTAAGAATCTTAATCCTCTAAAATGCAGAGAAGACCGACTCGCCTGTGGGAGAAGGATCAATAAGCCCACGAAAGAAAGAGTTATATGAGAATCCCTCCAAACGATCAGGACTCCACACCCTAAAATCCTTCCTCTCCTGTCTAAAAACAACTGCCTCAAGCAAGGACAAGAGTGAGGCCTCATCCATCACTTCTCTATTGGACAAAGGGCAACGGAGCCCAAATGAAAAGGAGACAGAGCTTCCTGACCAATCTAAAAAGTCTGACACAATGTGATTTTTATAGGACGAGAGGTGAAAAAGACGTGGAAACATTGAGCAGAGAGGTCTATTCTCCACCCACTGATCTTCCCAAAAGTATGTATCCTTCTCCTCCCCCACCACACAACAAACCAAAGGAGAAAAAGAAGGGATCTCCTTAGAAATATCATTCCAAAGATTCCGATAAGTGCCTATAACCCCTTGTGACAACCCATCAAAAGGATGAGGACCAAACTTGCTACCAATAATCCCATGCCAAAGGGAGTTAAACTTGAGGGGAAACTGCCAAAGCTGTATTCCATACTATCAATGAAATTGTTTCTTATAATATATACACACACATATATCAACCTGTTTAGGATAAGAAAGTAATTCAATAAATAATGAAAAGTGAAGGGGAAGAAAGCCTGAACCCAGGTTATGGAAGCTACAGAGAAAAAATAAACAATTAGGGAAAAGAGAAAAAACCCATAGGCCATGGAGAAGAGTAGGGATAATACTGTTAGGGAATAATGTGCGGCCCAAATTAGTTGAAGGAGTGTAGTCCAGAAACGTGAAGCGGCAAAGTACGAAAGATGGTCTTGCCTTGTTTGTGCACAAGGCACAACAATTATTATTATTATTGTTCCTTTTTTTTTGGGGGGGGGGGGGGGGGGGAGACGTCTTGGGATCCGTTCTTTGGGTTTTATCGTGAGTGTTGATTTTATTCAAGAGAAGCTCCAAATTAAGATTTTTACCTTTGGACAAGAGAGTCCTTCCAAAATTTGTTTTATTTTAACTTTTTAACAACAAACAAAACTTGTTAATGATAGTATGAAAATGAAAATAAAAAGAGGTCAATGCTCAAAATATACAATCTCCCTGTAAGAACAGAAAACATAAGAAAGATAAACAAAGTACATTAACCATAGAGGGATCATAATCAAGACAACAAAAATCTAAGAAAGATATATAAGAGCATTGTTCACAAATCTATTTGCACATAGGAAAATCGAGAATTCAAAATCTGCAGCATTATCTTTCAAAAAGACTTGCAACTGAAAATTCTCTAAATAGTCTTTAACCTAAGCCATCTAAAGTGAAAATAGTGAAGAGAAGTATTATTTACAAAAACCATGAGAAATCTACCTAGTTGCACCTCAACCATTCAAGTTTCATCTGACCGATAGAATGATTTTAGTAATTGGTCAGGGCCTAAATTCTAAGAAAGTTGGTAGACAAGGGAGCTACACCTTCCTTAGATCATCACAGAACTTGATATTTTCGTCATTGCCCACTACCAGTTTAACTTTATCAGCGATTGAGATCAATCATATTGAAAATGTCCTCCCAAGTGCCTTCTAGTGGGTCTAGACCTCCCAATACCATCGTAATCTGGAATCATTCAATACCATCGTAATCTGGAATCATTCTGTGTGTTTCCATGCCGTCAACAGACCATAAGGGAATTTTAGAGGATTTTTTAATTAGTTTTATTTATTTTTAATTACGGTAGACCATCTTTTATTGAGGAAAAAAAATGACAGAATACAAAGGACATACCTTCTATGGGATTGGAGTCCCTACAGGCTGTCTAAATGTAATAATGCCACTGGGAAGGAGGTGTGGAACTAAGCATTAAGTTTTTGGGACCTAAAGCTTGGCAGAAATTTAAAGGACGATGAGGCCTCTGAATGGGCTGATCATGCATACACCCTCCCACCAGTTGTTTTTTTAGAATTAAAGGAAACAGTACAACCTATAGAACAGATTCTGTTCAAGTAAGGTCGGACCCTCCCACCAGTTCTCTCTCAAAGGGAAGCCTCCTGTAGTTCAATCATGGATCACCTTGACTATGTCCCCGAGGTTCAACTTCTTTGTTCATCACCGAGCACCTTGAGAATTCCACTGACATGGAATGGCTGATTTCTCTGATTTTAGGTTGTTCTCTGATTCATATGGAGGAATAAAGTCTTCTGATGTTTCTTATTAAAAAAATTAGTTTGTTAGAAATTAAACAGTAATCTTGCGAATTATAAAGCAAAGAGCAGACATTCAAACTGAACCGAAAATGCCAAAAGGTAGAAAACAGAAGTAAAAATAAAAAGCCAAGAGCAGAAAACTACACTGAACTCCAAAACCAAAAACAATAAACTTGAAGAACTTGAACCAAACTCCTAGTCTTCCTCAATCTAACTCACTTCCAATTTTGTTAAGGGTGGAACCATGTTATGATTTCAAGATTGATCCAACTTCCAACAAGGATATAACTCCAATCAACCTTATCAAAAACCTTCCCGAGTGCAATTCGATGATTACTCTTTTGTTCTTCATTTTTTCCCCTTTCCAGTCACCGACGAGATCATTAGCAATGGGGATAAGAGTCAACAATTTGTCTTTCCATGAACAAAGCTTATTGGAATTTTGCGACCATGTATGGAAGGACCCTTCTATAGGTATTGGAATCTCCAAGATTTTGTTTCTTCCCCTCAAGCATCTTACCTTTATGCTTTGTGGATTTACAGTACCGCTTAAAATCTTGGGAATTGTCGGGAAAGAAGCTGATTTCCAACCAAATGTCATTCCAAAAAAGGTCTTCTTATAGAAACCAAATAACCGTATGAAGGATAGAAGAACTACAATTCCCAACTACCTTGAGTTACTTGCACACTCCTACTAAACAATTGTCTCCTTCATCCTTACACACCCACTCTATTTATAAATTATATAACAAATCCTCCTGACGTACTCCTCGATTGGTATGAACATACCCATAGTACCCTAATAGTATTCCTAATTTCTCCTATTGCTCTTATACGATCTTCCTACCATTTTAAACCTTAATTGTAAAAAGATTCTCAGTATGAGTATGACACTTGTGATTAATACATATCTTTGTTTCCTATAAAAAAAAAGTATGCACTTGAATTTCATAATGTTTCAACTTCCACCAAAGACTCTTTGCACATCCTATGGTTTTGTGTTTTCTAACCATGCACCATCATTCTTTCCATGAATACTGAACACTTTATGCTGCAACTGATTTGTGACTTCTGGAAATCTCCAGAACCATATGACCATTAAGGCCCGGTTATATTCTTTAGGTTACCAAAAGTCTATACTCGTACTCATAGGTTACCATGCTTATACATCACGACTAACTAACCACCTGGCCCCCACAACTCTTAATAGACTAACTCAAATGCCCGACTCACCCCATTTATGACTCATAGTACAATGCACATTAATTTCTGGGGGTCTATCAACATGGTAGCCTCTCTTTACTTTTTTTTAACTGCTCTTCAACACCCTATCTTTTACCGTCATGGATTAAATATAATAGAATAATATTGTTTAGAAGTGGCCTTATTCATTAAAGTTAAAATGGCCTTATTTATTAAAGTTAATTGAATAATGTCATACTGAAAAATTGGCCTTAATTTCATCCTTTATTTTGGTGGTAACTTTGTGCCCTTGTGAATGATCGATTTTATGTGTATCTTATTCTCCAAATTCTAACATAAGCTTTTCTAACTTATTTGGTGTGATTGTAGATAAGTTATTTGGAAGAATGGGCTCTTTTAGACAGAGATCACTCAAGCTCCATGCTTGGAGCAACTGAGGCTTTGAAGGCCAGTACTCTACGGCTCCCAGTTGTTGGGAAAGCACTTGTATGTACCCTGCACCAATTTATATTTCCATTGAAAAGCGGTTACTAATTAAGGCTCCATTGTGAAGAAAATAAATAATTTTTATTTTATCAGGCTGATATCCAGAACCTGAAAGATGCTGTGGGTTCAGCTGTTGATGTTATGCAGGCAATGGCATCTTCAATATGCTCTCTCTCATCTAAGGTGCTGCTTTGCCTTTAACTTTTACCTGTCTGAGAAAGTTTATCATTTTTCTGCATGCCGAAGGTTATGAATGAGCAACAAAACTATGTACTTCTAGATTCAATTTAGGTTTTTTCAGTTTTCCTGTACGAGAAATTTTGGGGTGCTGGTTTTAATTATCAGGTGGTGTTCTTCCTGGAACTAATGTTTATTTTTTTTAGCTCTTTTAGTTTGTGTCCATTGAGATTTCCCCCATTCAAATCCTTAAATTGAGCAAAAAAGAAACTGCCATGTCATATCCTTGTGAACTTTTTAGTGGCAAAGGACTCAGAGCAATTGCTATGAGAGGTGTTCCCTCATTGTGATAGTAGTTTAGGGGATCTAAGTTATTATTTGGGAGCATAGCCAAGGAAGATAGATAGATTGATTAGGAACTTTGTCCCCTTTTCTATAGCTTTCCCCTTAAGAGTTAAAAGATAATAGAATCCTTGACTTTTATACCTTTGACATACCTTATATCTTAGAAATGGTTATGTCAATCACAGGTAGAAGAAACAAACTCCGTGGTGGCTGAACTGGTTAAGGTGACGGCAAAGGAACGGATTTTACTTCAACAATGTGAAGATTTTTTGTCCACTTTAGCAGCCATGCAGGTAAGTTTTAGTTATCTAGTTTTGATAATCGAAAAGTGAACTGTCTGCATATTGTGTTTCGTCTTATTTTACCATTTGATCGATATGAATAGGTTAAAGATTGTAGCTTGCGAACGCACATATTGCAACTGAATCGATTTCCAACGAGACAACAGCCTAACAAATACATGTAGAACTGATATGATCCTGATGATATGACGACTCACTCCTCACCTGTTATTCTACTAACATTACACGGACCCCTTTTCGTTTTTTCAACCCGATGGAGGCAGAGACTGAAGTAACAAGAAACAGATTGGTGATTTTTAGGATCTGGGTTTTGAAACCTTCTTGGTGGCTCTTATATTTCTTCTCTATGTTGTTAAATGTATCTCTTTGTATCTGGAAAAAAGAAAAAGAAAAAGAAAAAGAGAAAGAAAGGAAGAAGATTGCAGGGAATGGCTTTCCATCCCTTTGATTAGTTATGTAAAAGTGCTGCAATTCTCTATCCCTTTAGCCCACAAGTAAATGCCAATGTTGAATGTGTATATATGTAATGTTCTCATCATTGATGATTCTTGTAGTTTGTGAATTCTTGTGACTCATTGGTGAAATAGTCTCCTTTTTCCTTTCCAATATTGCCTCAGAAATTCGTCCCCAGAAACTTTAACCACAGTAAAATTCAAACAATATCTTTACACTTTTCACTTGTGTGAAGTTTTTATTATCTCATCAATTCTATTTCTTGCTGCTCTAGAAAATTATATATTTTAGGCCAAATATGTTGTCTCTCTCCAATTTAGTTATGCTTTAAAAAACTTAAAAAGACTAAAAGAATATATTGGCCAATCTTAAAGTATAGTTCAACTAGTCAAAACATTGTCATAGTATTCTTTTTTATATTCATGAGTATTTAGGCTAATTTACGTGCACTTCGACTAATCTCACGGGACAATCTGCTTGACCGTATAATATTCGGGTGTCAAGGAATCATGTAGGATATTAAATCTTAGGTAGATGATTGTCATTCATGTTTTAAACGTATAACTTCTTAGCTCTTTTATCAAGTCATGCTCTCTATTTATTATTAGGTCATGATGGTTCTTTTAACATCATGTGTCAGTACTCTAAAATTGATTTTTCTAATAATAGACTGAATGAATTTTCTCTAAATTCCAAGCAAATATTAGAAATATAGACTTGACAAGAGTAATATTTACAAGCTTTTATAATATAATTACTTATTTAGAATGGCTCATTACTTTTGTGGTAATATTGATATAAAATGAGTTTAAAGTTGAAATAAATTTGGGCAATTACATAACTTTTTATTGGTATAATTTATTTACTTTGAAAGGTTTAAATTTAGTTTTTATTTAGTTATTTTAACTTCAAGAAATAGTATAATTTTCATTGAGTAAGTTGGTCATTATGTTGACCTAACACTAGGATGGTGGGGCAGTTTGTTGACTAATTTAAAATAAGGTGCAAAATTATCCTTTGCAAAAACGTCTATTATATATATATATATAAAATAAAATAGACGTTTGTAGTTAGTTACTTACTAGAAAAATTGCAATAGGTAACATTTTTGGGTTAATAATTAAGTATATAACAACATTTTAAAAAGAATTGCAAATATAGAAAAATCTATCCTTGATACTCTATTACTGATAGATTTCTACTAACGATATAGTCTATCACCGATAGACTCCGAAAGCCGAATCTAAATTTTACTACATCTGCAAAAAAAAAAATTATATTGTACTATATCAACATAATTTGTGAATCTTATAAATAGAACGACTTGTTCTACTAATAAAGTATGCAAACGCTACCCTTACTCAATACTACATCACTTTATTTAATACTAACTTAAGCATCAGATCAAAGCGTGTTGAGCATTCACTGCACAGATGTGAGAATTTGTCTATAGGTCACTCTGCTCACAATTTAGTGCAAACAATTGACCTGATTAGTTTTTGACGCATCAAACATAAATAATAATATGATTTAACATAATAGTATAATTTATAGATTTTGTACATAAATCAATAGAGCAATCTTTTAGGCATATGATTCGAAATTATTCCTTGTTTTTTTTTTTCTCTATTTCTTTCAATGAATCTTTGATAGTCTTTTGATTAAACATACCATTCTTTTTCCTTTTTATTTTTAAGTTTCCAAGAAAGATGGAGAATAATGCCAATATTTATTGGAGATCCAGCATGGGTCTCTGCCATTTGCTTACTTTTCGTTAAAGACCTTCTTCCCTTTTCCTTGGAAAAGTTTTGTGCTAAAATTACAATATTTGATGGATAAATAAGATAATAAAAGGAAAAAAAAAAATTAATAAGAGAGATATTTAAAGAGAGAGGCAGCAATGAGTTTCTTCTTCTTTTTATTTTTATTTTTTTGGAAAATAAAATTCTTTTACCTTTAAAATGAGTTAATTTTACCCTAATTAAACTTAAATTTAATCCACTTGAGCATCTATACTTATGACTAAGTATTGTAATTTTTATTTTCTGTTAGATTTTGATTGAAGAATTAGTTGAAAAGATATGTTTATGTGCATTAATAATAAATTTGTATTAAATAGACGAGACTGTTTTAACTCAATAGTACTTGACATAAGTTAATGTTGTGAATTGGTTTGATAGAGCTTAAATTATGACCATCGATTGGTTAGGATTTGAATTTAAAATTTGTAGATTTTGAGACATCTCTTTTCAATAATAAATATTTTGCTAAAATAGAGTAGCTTAATGTAAGACAATTATTTATTAACTTTTTTTTTTTTGAGGTCACATTTGTTACAATAATAATAATAATAATAATAATAAAAGGTAATCTTCTATTAAAAAAGAAAAAGATGAAAAAGAATGGGAACTAATCTACATGTTGACATTCTTTCTAGAAATCTTTGAACTTTTAAAAACTTATACAAAAATAAATAAATAAAGTGATTTTGGCACTTACACACTTATCCTCAAGGTTTGAAATATCGATATCGATGGAAATATCGAGGTCCCGATTTTACGAAAATATCGATGGAAACTTCAGGAAACCTTTTAGAAATCGGTGGAAATTGATCAAAATTGTTACAGTTAGTTAATGAAACTATGATTGTAACTGAGTTAGACTATAATTGACTATTTTTAATCATTATTTCTATAAAGGAAGACAATATTTAGATTTATATTGTAAAATATTTGTGTAAATGTCAATGCAAGAGCAGAAATTAAAAAAAAAAGAAAAATAATTACAAAATTAAAGAACATGAAATATTTACATATAAAATAATTGTAAATTGTTTATTATAAAATGAAATGGATACAAAAATGAAAAATCATAGCATTAAAATAACGTAACATAACACAATAAGGATAGAAAAATCATAACAGTAAAATAAAAGGGATGTAAAACACATAACATTAAACATAACACAACACAATGAAAAAAGGAGAAGAAAAAGAAAACTCTAGAAGTAGATAGAGCTTGAGAGAAAATGAGAGGAAGATTAAAGAACTCACATCAATTCAAGTTTGATGTGAAATGATGTGAAAATTCAATGAAAAATATTTAAATGAAAATATGTTGTTTCTTGAGTGTAAAAGAGAAAAAAAATATCATTGAGCTAGCATAACTAATTGTATTAAAAAAAAAAAATTCAAAATTTCGAGAAATTTCGAGAAATTGGGGATTTACTAAAATTTTGATAGAAATTTTAAACTATGTTTATCTTTTTCTAATTTGCTATATCTTCAAACCATTTTTGTGTCAAAATTAGACAATTTCACCCATCTAAGAATTAACTCAATAGATAAAATACTTATTAGGTTTCATCTCTCTCATCCAAGATTTGTTGAACAAAAAAAAATATTCAATGTTATGATTTTAAATTTACAGATCTATTAGATAAAAAATCAAAAGTTTAAGTTTTCATTAGAGAAAATTCAATCTTATATAAAATTAAAAAAAAAATCATATTCCAAATTATTTAAGTAATAAAATTTTAAAACATGGCATGGGCTCATGGTATATAAAATGAACATGTAGAGGTCTATTAGAAAGATAAGATCAAAATACATAAGTTGAAGTGTTGATATCGAGATTTAGTACCAAATTTAAATGTTTGCAGGAAGAATCAAACAATCGTTCTGCACAATAGAGAAAACCGTGTATCGACGTGGTGCTTAGTCACCAATACTCCAACGATCAAGTCAATAATAATTTAAAGAGTTGAGAGAAATGGAGAACGTAGAGTGTTTTCAACGTACCTCATATGTCACGAACCCTTTTGATTATATAGAAAAAATAGTTTTCTGACGGTCACTTGACTAATTAATTAATTTGTTTGTTACTAACTTAATAGATTGACATTTTAGAGATGTATAATAATAATAATAATAATAATAATAATAATAAACAAATTGAAACTTAAAAGTGTATAGAGTAAACAAGTAATTTAACGATCTTTAATATTTGATACGACATTAAGTTGAGCTAAATCGTGACCATAATAAAGTTATTTGAATTTAATTCAAACGTTTGAGTTCACCTCTTATCATTAACCATTTAAATTGTTTAAAAAAATTAATAATTTAAATATGGATTAATTTTTTCGTTAAAATTTTATTTTAACACTTAAACTTTAGGAGCCGTATATACAACTTATCAATTATATAAATATGAATTCAATTTATCAATTTAAATTTTAAATATAGATTAATTTTTTTATATACGCAATTTATCAATTTATTAATTTTTTTAGCTAAAATTTTAAAATTTTAAACCATATATAATTTAAATATGGATTCATCGTTTAAAATTGATATATCATTTTAAATGATGAACTAATAATTGTATTAATTTAAAGTCCTAGACTTTTATGAGTGTATCACTTAACACTCTCTTCAAACTTAGTTCGAAAAATATCAGACAAAACATATAATTATTTCAATTAAACTTTTAAATTGTTATGAGTGAATCAATTTAGACCCTTTATTAAAATTTCATTTGAAAAATTGTCTGCATTCAATTCTGACTATTTCAAATATCTATTTAATAAAATTAACTATTAAAATTTATGTTTAGACAATATTTTCAAAAGAAATCTTAATTAAGAGTCTATATTGATTTAGCTTATAATAATTTAGGTATTAAATTGATAAATTTTATAGAATGTTTATTCAAACAAAAATATAATGAACGTGTAAATTGATACACTTACCAAAATTTAGGGTTCATTAGAATTAATTTTTTTTATTATTATATTAATATAATATCATTTGTCACCCCGCAAACAATACTACCTGGCCTGCCCAATCCTACGTAGGTGATGGAGGCGCGTTATGTACACACGCTTCATGCCGCCATGTTCGTGGTGGTGGCAGATGTTGCCGATGAGGGTCCGTTTAAGTTAGCCACTCCCTATTGGAAGATGCTATCGTGCACTAATGACGTGTTTTGTTAGTTACAAACACCAACAGCTGTCATGGGCCTTGAACTCGGCCCAATCCTAATTGGATCCAATCCTAATTGAGCCGGACTGGATCCACGAGAGGTTTCAGGCCCATTCCTTCTTCCTCAGAATCTTTATGCCTAAATTCCTAATTTAATCTTTTTAATTGATGTAAACTGTATTTCTTGTATTTCTTGTATTTCTTGTAAAAGGTAATACAATTTGTGAGTTTACTCCTGTCTGTATTCAACCATGAACCTTATTTTTTTTTTGTCAAAACTATGAACCTTCTTTATGTTTAAAAAAGATAGACTCAATTTAATCAGTAAAGGAAGAAATTGATATATTGGTTAACGTTTATCGAGTTTATGTCTAATAACAAACGGTGAACATGTTATATAATTACTCCGGCGAAAAAAGTTCGAATTTTTAACTTTTTTTTTTTTTTTTTATTTAAGGCCTATAGAGTAGTTTGATGTGCTTTTATCTATCAGATTTAGAGAAAGCGTAACTTTCATAATATTCATGAGGCTACTTTGCACTCGTTTGAGGTGATTTGTCAGTTCATTTCATATGATGTTTTCATTTGTTGTTTGAAGTAGTTTGGTGCATTTGATTGTTTCCTTGGTCCTTGTCTTTTAACTTTTGTGATTGTACTTTGTTTACGTCTCAACCTCAAGATGTGAGGTCTCTTTCTCTTTATTGCAATTCAGTACCTTTTGATTAAAAAAAATGAAATCTCCATCATTCACCTTTGTTATTAGATTAAGAAAAAAAATTAGTAAACTCGTATAAGTTACAGTGTAATTGGTTATTGGAATGTTTTAAGCAAAATGGTGGGAACCAATCATACAAAAGATTTTAATATTCACAAAGTTCAAAACTAATGTAACTACCAATTTAATAAAACTTTTAAATATTTTTTTTAAAAAAGAAAAGAAAAGAAAAAGAAAAAATAATAATATATGATGATCTCTTAGATAAAAGAGATTTGTTATGTCATGAATTGGGTTAGAAAGTCATTTAGCATACTCTGAATAAAAGGGTATTGAAAATTGATAGAAATAATGGTAATGTCAATGTCAAAAGAGAAGGGAAAAAAATGGTATTAATAATGATGGTTTTGGCCTTGTAAAGTTGTACCACTTGAATTAATCAATTAAATTTACCAATCAAAATACAAAATGAAACTTCCAAATCCCTGATTTTCCAAGTCTTGTTGGTCATTATAAATTAGGCTGCCAAATTGGAATGTCTCTCTTATTAGTCAACCAAAGTACCCTAACAATACTAACCAACATTTTAAAAGAATAATTTATTTTGGTGGAAGCCCAATTGTATAATTTCTATGGATTATCTATCCATATTTTGTTAAGAAAAACAACACGACTTGAAATTATAAAAGTTAAAGGGTCAATTGCATTCATTAGAAGTGGACAATAATGTAGTTCTACTAGTCAATATTCTATCTACTCTCATTGTCTTGTAGTTATCGTGTGAGATTTATGGATTCATTAAACTAGGTTTGAACAATCATTTTTTAGTACTCGTATTATCTAAGTGGGTTTTATATTTGTCAAAGTAAGCATAGTTCAACTTACATGTATTCCTAGTGTCAAGATTGAACCTTCAAACTCCTAGAGAAAAAAAAAAAAATCCTTATATATTTGCCCATTTAATTTATCTAGCCTCCACTGTCTATTTAGTATTTTACGAATTAGGGTGTGTTTTGTTTAACTTTTCAAGTTCAATTTGGCAACCATTTAAAATAGCTTTTGAAACACATTTTCAAAATTTATTTTAAATAATTTTTTGAAAAATGACGTTTTTTAAAAACATTTAAATAAAAATGAAATTTTTGAATTTTTTTTTTCTCTAGTCAGTTCAAACGGGCCCTTAAACATGTAGGGTGTAGTCCCTCTATTAATGCACATAAGTCATTTTGAATAGTTTTGCTTCACAAATAACTTTTTAATGGTGTTGGACTTTACCGTTGATAATGTCAACATAACTAATAGGTGGAGAAATTTTTTTATACCATGGTAGTATGGACGATTTTTCATACTACCTTCACTTGTTGTGTGTCACGTCGACACGCTTTTAAAAATAGAGTGAGATCCACTGTCATTAATATAGGGTCTATAAATATTTAAGAAGATAAATTTGTAGTGTAAACAAAGAGAGTATGATACTCTCATAGTACTAGAAAAATTCACCAATAAGCGTGTACATGGATAAATACATAATTTTGTAATAATGTTGTTGGACTCATATGTAAAAAATATTGACACACCTTGTATAGTAATCCTATTTAAGAAAACATTTAATCTTGTACAGTAATCATATTTTTTGTGTTACTTTTTTTTTATATATAAATGTTTCTTATATCTTAGCAAAATTTTGAGCACATAGATATAAAATGTCTTTTATTATTATTATTTTTTGTATTTTTGTTTTCGGAGTATTTTCGATCATATCCTTAAACTCTTGAAGTAAAAGTTAAAAACTACACTTAATATTAGTTCTAAGATTAAAACGTTAGTATTATGTTTCAAAAATATTACTTCCAAACATTGTAAAGTGTAATTAATACCCTCAAGTATAAAAAAAATTAAAAAAATATCATTACTATTAATATATGGACCGAAATCGTTAGTATCACATTTCAAAAATTACATTACTATCCTTTACTCCTGAACCTCAAAATAGTAATAATAATAAATAAGTAAGTGAAATAAAAAGCTCTAATTATTAGTATATGAAGAGAAATCATTTATCTACGATTTATTGATCACCTTTCAATTTTCTCTTTCTCCTATGCTTCAATCTATGATCTAACCCTTTCACTTTTACCTTTTTTTTTTTTTTTTTTTTTATCTCACTTCTTCAATACTTTTTTTTTTTTATATATTCATGAGTGTTCTGGGGAGCTTACGCGCACATCGATTAATCTCATGGGACAACCCGTCTAACCCTACAACATTTGGGTGTCAATTTCCCGGTAGGATATTAAATTCTAGGTAGGCGGTCACCATAGATTGAACCCACAACCCCTTAGCACTTAATCCCCTTCTTCAATACCCTCTTAATACCCTTCTTTCATTTGTCAATCTACAAAACTGTTCCCATTTCTTTATTCTTTCTCTTCTTGAATATCATGACTCTAAATAAATTAGAGAAATCCTCTCATTTACGAGCATGCTCAAACATAAAATATAAGAAATTTTAACACCTAAATAAACAATCTTTTTTGAAGTTATCTTGACTTGGAAAACAACCCATTTGAAAAAACAATCTTTTTTTTTTTCATATAGATCCCTCATTTTCTCCCCTCATTTTTCTAATTCTTACACCCATTTTCTCATCAACCAAAGAGGGCCTAAAACTTCAAGTTAAAAAAAAAAACAAATAACAAATAAAATTCCACAATATCTCACAAAGTCCAAAATAAAAATTCACCTCTCTAAACTCTTAGCAAAATGATGAATCGTCAAATAAAGAATAGCTAACCAAAGAATATTCATCTTCAATCACGGAGAACTTTCTTAATTAATCACAATAAATAAACTTTGGGTAATGCAAAATAGATCAAGAAAGTCTTCATCTCTACCAATTTGGTAATGAACATGTTTTTTTTCTTCTCTTCCACTATTTGTCCTCAAAATTATGATTCAAGTTTTAAGTGTAACTCTTTTGTGTATTAAACTCAATCGACGTATTAACTCACACTCATCAACTACTAAAGTACAATCTTTTCAAAACATTTAAATTCTAAAGTTTCTTGGTGATTCTATTATTCTCCTTTCTTTTTGCTATAGCCTATCACCTATGTACCTTGATTGAAGGAGCATTTTTAGAGATTGGAGAATGGAAGAAGGGGAGTAAGAGGGTATTGAAACAGAGAGAAAAAATGTATCAAAAGGAAATTTGAGAGGGAGGTGATGGGTGTAGATAAATAGTTTCTGTCCACGTATTGGTTATAAAATGATATTCTTTTAAGTTTTTTTCGAGAGGTGAAGAGTATAAAAACAACTTTTGAAAGTCTAGGGGTATTTTTTAAACATGCTATTGACGATTTTTGTCCTCATACTAATATGAATAGATTTTCTTAACTTAATTTTAAAAGTTTAAGGATATTAATGAAATTTTTTAAAGACGATGATATTTTTAAAATAAAGTACAAATGGTTTCCATCCAAAACTAGGGTAAGGTTCAAAAGGATTTTTTTTTTTTTTTTTTTTTTTTTTTTTTTTTTTTTTTAAGTATAAGATGTTTGTTAAAACTTTAAAAAATTTAGAAGTGTTTTTAAATATAGATGTTGTAGATATTTTCTATAATTTATCCTACAATTAAATATCTAGCTACATACCTACATGAATTTGAAGTGCTTGCCTCTCAATGAGAAGAATTTATTATTTGTTTGAACATAATATTTGAAATGAATTAAATAATATAACTTTTACTTACTTACTTAATTAAAAGAAATCTTAACTTTTTCTGAGAAAATTGTACCCAAATGATTTTTGGCCCAATATTTAAAATCGCTCGAAATTTAGCCCTTTGCTTGCGTCAGCTGTGCGTGAAAATACCAAACTGACCACGATACCACGCTTTCTCGTTTCTTCATCTCGCTCTAAACTCAGACGCTTGTTTAAAATCAATTTCTAACGCCACAAATCGTCACTTCCTCTCTCAAGTTTCTTCCTCTAGCTCGTTCCTTCCTTTCTCAAGTTTTCCAGCAGGCCATAATTTCCTAATCGACACCGCAACTTCATTTTCTGGCGGAGAGGATACCACGCTTTCGGTTCTTCCTTGAAAAATTGAAAGTTTAGAACTTTTACGGCAGGCGCGACTTTTCCAATCGACACCGAATAATCGAGGAAATTTAGAACTTCTTCACGAAGGTATAGTCATTTTGTCATTTCGTTTCAAATGCATGCTATGATTTAGGTTGTTAAAGTCACTCTAAGAGGAAAAACTGAGATGAAAATAAACAGGAGGAAGAAAAGTGAAGAAGAATGCGAGAAAAAGGAACGAGAAAGTGAACGAGTGGAAGAAAGAAAGTGGAGAAAGAATGCAAGAAAAAAGAACGAGAAAGTGAACGAGAGGAAGGGAGGAAGAAGGAAAGAAAAGGAACAAGAAAACAAACGAGAGGAAGAAACGAGATTTTGGCAGAGACTAAAATGTTGGACTTTTCTGTTTTCTATTTACTGTCTTGGGCTTCCTTCTAACTTATTTTCTTTCCTACCTGCAGTAATAGATGGCTAACTTGAAAATTAAGGTTGAGGATCATTTTCCTGGCCAAGCTACGAGCTTATCATCGCACATTGGGATTGCAAACAAGATAATTAAAGAGAAGCTGACAGAAAGGCAACTTCAGTTGTTCAGGAGGACTGTGTTTGAAAAATTTGTGGATATGGACATAGTCTTCAATAGTCCGTTAATCCATCATATCTTACTGAGGGAGGTGCAAAGCAATAGGGTAGATGCTATGAGATTTGAATTGAATGGCACGATCGTTGAGTTTTCGAAAGAGAAGTTCTTATTGGTGATGGGTTTGTGGCGGTCACCTACTAAACTTGTTTGTAGCGTCGAAGTGACTGAATCACTACGAACAAAGTATTTCGGTAAACCATTATATGGTATCAGAGCGTAATATTCACGCTTCCGCTCCTTGATTTTTATTGTTCTCATTTTTTGTCTTTGTGCCCTAGTTGTTCGATTTTCATCATTCTTCCTCAATTTCTCATGGGAACTAATGGTGATACTTCAGATTCAACTATTCGCTTATCACAAATGATGATTTTGACTTCATCTGATTCGCAATCGAACTCTCTCGATTCGCAATTGAATCCTTTTCTTCTTCATCATTCCTTTGCTCCTACTTCTGTTCTGGTTACTCAACCTCTTCTCAGTGCGAGTAATTATGTTTTCTGGAGCCGCGCTATGTTAATGGCATTATCAGGAAAGAACAAGGCTGGATTTGTCAAAGGAACGATTAAGAAACCTTCGAAATCCTCTGGTAATTTGGTTGCAGCCTGGGAGTGCAACAATGACATTATCGCTTCGTGGATTCTTAATTCAGTTTCAAAAAGTATTGCAGCAAGTATTGTGTACAATGGTTCTGTCAAAGAAGTTTGGGATGAACTTCGTGAACACTTCAAGCAGAGTAATGGACCACGGATCTATCAATTGCGGAAGGAATTGGTCACTACCGTTCAAGGTATTTTTTCTGTCGAGGCTTATTACACCAAAATTAAAACTATCTGGCAAGATCTGAATGATTATCGTCCTGTGAATGATTGCAATTGTGGAGGATTAAAACCTTTTATTAGTCACCTAGACTCTGAATATGTTATGATTTTTCTTATGAGATTAAATGAGAGTTATTCAAGTCTTAGGGCACAAATTTTGCTTATGGATCCTATTCCTTCAATCAACAAAGTTTTCTCCTTAGTTGTTCAAGAAGAACATCAACGTGCGAGTAGAAATTCCATTACTCCTTCTAAACCGCTAGCTTAATTTGCGGCTGGAAATTTTGCTTCTGATATTTCTAAGAAGAATCAGTCTTCGAATGATAAATCTCGAAAGAAAGACAATCAACGCCCTATTTGTTCCAACAGTGGAATAAAAGGTCATGTAGTTGATAAGTGCTACAAGCTACATGGTTATCCACCAGGATATAAGCCTCGTTCTGATTCTGGTAGTAATTCTTCTGCTTCACAAGTTTCTACTAATTCTGTTGTTCAGTCAGTTCAGTCTAACTTCTTTTCAAGCTTGAGTACTGATCAGTATGCTCAGTTGATGACTATGTTATCTTCTCATTTACAAGCTGTTAAGTCTGAACCAGTAACTGCTAATGTTTCCACTATAACTCACACTACAGGTATCTGTTCTCTGGCTTATGATAAAATCACATCTTCTAATGACTTGTGGATAATTGATTCTGGTGCATCACGTCATATATGCTATTGTCGTTCTATGTTTCTTAATTGGCGTCGAGTTCATGGAGTTACAGTTGTTCTCCCAACATCTTTTAGTGTGCAAGTTGAATTTGTTGGTGATGTCCGCATCTCTGAGCACTTAACACTCACAGATGTTTTGTTTGTTCCAAAGTTTCAGTATAACCTCATATCAGTAAGTTGTCTATTGCACAATGATGGAATTGAACTTACATTTTCTGGTCACCATTGTGTCATACAGGACAAGCGATGATTGGCAAGGCTAGTTGTTCTAATGGCCTTTACCTATTACAGTCAGAAGCTTCATGTTTGGCTACTGTTGCTGCTGTTATTTCTCCATCTGTTTGGCATTCTCGTTTGGATCATCTTTCACCTAAACGACTACTTTTGATAGTTTGTCTTTACCCACTTCCTTTGATTCATCTTGCCACATTTGCCCTCTTGCTAAACAAAGACGCTTGAGATTTCCTTTTAATAATAATGTGGCATCTGATACCTTTGATTTAGTTCATTGTGATGTTTGGGGACCTTTTAAGGTACCCACTTATGCTGATTTTCGCTATTTTCTGACTCTTGTTGATGATTGTTCCCGATTTACTTGGGTTTTTCTAATGAAATGTAAATCTAATGCACTTACTATTGTACCTCAATTTTTTCGCATGATTGACACTCAGTTCTCAAAGAAAATTAAAGTCTTTAGATCTGATAATGCGCCTGAACTTCGGTTTGTTGAATTCTTTGCTGAAACGGGTACTATCCATCAATTTTCTTGTGTTGAGCAACCTCAACAAAATTCTATCGTTGAAAGAAAACATCAACATCTTTTAAATGTAGCAAGAGCCTTGTATTTTCAGTCCAAAGTTCCTATTCGATTTTGGGGAGATTGTGTCTTGGCTGCCACATACATTATCAATAGGATACCTATGACATTATTGAAGGATCGTGCACCTTTTACTATTTTGCATAACACATCAATGGATTATTCTTCATTCCGTGTATTTGGATGTTTATGTTATGCTTCTACATTGAGTGCTAATCGGTCTAAATTTGATTCTCGAGCTATTCCTTCAGTGTTTCTTGTGTATCTACCTGGAATGAAAGGATACAGATTATATGATATTGCTCAACGTAAGATTTTTGTATCTAGAGATGTGGTATTTCATGAAGATTTGTTTCCTTTCCATACTCTTAAAGGACATGATACTATTAATCCTGAAGATGTCTTTGCTGATTTTGTTTTGCCTTATCCTGTTTCTGAGCATTTGGATAATCTGTCTCCTGTTTCTGATGTGATCTCTTCATCTACTGCTACACCTATTGAAGGTAATGTTTTATGTTCTTCTGATGTTGATAACAATATTGTTGTTGACAATGACACTACACCTATAATGTTGAACAACTTGATGAGCAACCAATTGAAACTACTGGAGATATTTCTGTAACTCCAGTGAATGATTGTTTACCATCTACTAGTCTTCAGCTTCGAAGATCCACATGATTACATCAACCTCCCAGTTTTTTGAATGATTATCATTGTCATTTGCTTATGCATCGTGAACCGTTGATCACAGACAAGTCTTCTTATCCTATCAGCAAATTTTTATCTTACAGCAAATTATCTGTTGCTCATCAAAACTTTGTTTTCAATGTCTCTACAGAGTTTGAACCTTTTTATTATCATCATGTTAAATTTGATCATTGGCGCAAGGCAATGGATGAAGAAATTGTTGCCATGGAAAGGACTAATACTTGGAGTTTAGTTCCCCTTCCATCTGGACATCATACAATTGGTTGTAAATGGGTGTATCGGGTTAAATACAAGGCTGATGGAACTATTGACCGCTATAAAGCTCGTCTAGTGGCTAAAGATTACAGTCAACTTGAAGGTATTGATTTTACTGATACCTTTTCTCCAGTAGCTAAGATCGTTACTGTTAAGGTTCTTTTATCTCTTGTTGTATGTTTTGGATGGTCTCTTGCCCAAATGGATATCAACAATGCTTTTCTTAATGGAGATCTTTTTGAAGAGGTTTATATGGATCTTCCTTTGGGATATTATAAGTCATCTTCCTCCACATCTGTTCCTCATGTTTGTAAGTTGAACAAGTCAATCTATGGTCTTAAGCAAGCCTTGGTTTCATAAATTTTCTAGTGTTTTGCTTGCCAATGGTTTCTCTCAATCCAATGTTGATTATTCTCTTTTTGTTAGAGGCCATGACTCAACTTTTGTTGCTCTATTAGTATATGTAGATGATATTTTAATTACTGGACCTTCATCTACAGCTTGATGGTGTGAAAGCTATGCTTCGATCTAACTTTCTGTTAAAGGATTTGGGTAATGTCAATTATTTTCTTGGGCTCGAGTTATCTCGTTCTGCTAAAGGGATTTATCTTTCTCAGCATAAATATTGTCTTCAAATTCTTGAAGATTCAGGTTTTTTGGCAGCAAAACCAAGTTCTTCTCCCATGGCTTTTAATCTGAAACTTTCTGCAGAAGGTGACTTGTTAGATGCAGAAACTTCATCCCACTATCGTCGTCTTATAGGACGATTACTTTATCTTCAGATTTCACGCCCAGATATATCATTTACAGTCCACAAGTTGAGTCAATATGTCTCTAAACCGTGTCAGCAACATCTTCAAGCCCTTCATCATCTTTTACGATATTTGAAAGGCACAGTTGGACAGTGTATATTGATTCAATC
This sequence comes from Lagenaria siceraria, assembly GCA_002890555.2. NCBI lineage: Eukaryota > Viridiplantae > Streptophyta > Magnoliopsida > Cucurbitales > Cucurbitaceae > Lagenaria > Lagenaria siceraria. The sequence goes on from CM016486.1 coordinate 6,919,700, forward strand.
TACTTCCAATTTTCAACTTAAAGCTTTTGTGGACTCTGATTGGGGGTCTTGCTTGGATACCCGTCGCTCCGTTACAGGCTTTTGTGTCTTTTTAGGTGATTCTTTGATCTCATGGAAATCTAAAAAGCAAGCCACTGTTTCGAGATCTTCTGCTGAAGCTGAGTATCGTGTCCTTGTAAGTGTTTCTACTAAGTTGACTTGGATTACTAATCTTCTTCATGATTTACATGTTAGTTCTGTTGCTCCTGCCTTGATTTACTTTGATAATCAAGCAGCTATTTCCATTGCAACCAATCATACTTTCCATGAAAGAACGAAGCATATCAAAATTGACTGTCATTTTGTGCGGGATTTGATTGCTCGAGGTTCATTGAAATTGTTACTGGTTCGTTCTTCCTCTCAGTTGGCGGATATGTTTACAAAGCCCTTATCTTCTTCTATTTTACAGTATTTTATGTCCAAGATGGGTATTCTTAACATCTATCGTCCATCTTGAGGGGGGTGTATTAGGAATTAATTACTTTTGTAATTAGTTTGTTATTTTATTGTTAGTTTGTTATTTTATTGTTAGTTTGTTATTTTTATTGGTAACAGCTCTCAGTCACTCTTGTATATATATATATATATATATGAAGGTTTTTATTAATAAGTTCAAGCAGTGAGAATCACTCATATTTTCCCTATAAACCATTATAGAAATTCATTTGAAACGGTCGATTTTTATTGTGAAAACGAGCGAGAGGAAGAAACGAGAGTTCGAGTTTAGAGCGAGATGAAGAAACGAGAAAGTGTGGTATCGTGGTCAATTTCGAGGACAGTTCAGTATTTTCACTCACGGCTGACGCATGCAAAGGGCCAAATTTTGAGCGATTTTAAATATTGGGCCAAAAATCATTTGGGCCCTCTAAAGAGGGCCATCCGTACAATTTTCTCACTTTCCTAGATTTGCACTCATCATTGTACTTGAGTAATAAACATTTTGAAAGTGGAGCTTAATGTGCGTTTGACATCTCTTTACCAAGACTGTTCTTGAAATAGAAAATTAATAATGAATTAATTTTTTAGTTTAGTCCCTAAATATTTAAGTTTATGTCTATTTGGTTCATAAACTTTTAAAAATATTTAATAAAATTTTAAACGGTCAATTTTGTTTTAAATTCATGTATCTATTATTAAACATAAAATTAAAATTTTAGGCTTCTAATATTGGACATAATATTCAAATTTTAGTAATTTAAATTGTGTTTAATATGACTCGATGAATGGTTTTAGACGTTGCAACAAATACATAAATAATAAGTATTTCACTTAAAAATACTTTTTTATACCCAAACAAACGCTAAACCAAGTCTTATAAAAGTCATTAGGACGTTATGGTTTGCTTGTGTATGTGGTACTAGTATGTACATAGTATTAAATTTCCATCGATATTTTTATAGATATTTTTCGCGTTTCTATAGGTTCGTTATGGACATGAGGGTAAATCAAAATTTTCATTATATCGTAGAAAATTAAATTCACAAAACATAAAAAATAAGCAACAAAATTATGTCACTAATGTAAATATAATATAAATAATAGACATGTTAAATTATTTAAAAATCCTAAAATATTTATTTACTAATTTAAATTTAATTTTTTTGTTTTTTGTTATTATAATTTTTCTAGAAATATCTTTCGAAATCAACATTTTATCGGCATTTCCATCAAAATTTATGTAAAATTAAGACATCGATATTTTCATTAACATTGACATTTTAAACTTTAAGTATGCGCTCCTAAAGAAGCAAGAAACGTGCAAGTTGCAACATGGGCGTACTATGGCCCCAAAGAATTCTATTGCAACCAAAACTAGTGGCACCAAATTGTACGAGTTATAAGTATAGAAGCTTTAAGAGCAAGCTATTGATATAGATTTGGTTACATGCTTGTGTGTTTGATTAGATTAGGTATAGGTTCAAATAAATTGAAGTTTTATGAGTTTGGATTAGTTGTTAGATTTACGAGTTCGGAAGATATGTATTGGTAATCAATTAGGATTCTATTTTTTAAATATTGTTTTCAGAATTATGGTCCAATATAACGTCTTAGACTTAAGGTTTACGAGTTGATTGATGGACCTGACATTCTCTTACATTCCTGTGACCTGGTAAAATCACTCTTATTTGTCTTAAACTACAAGATTATCCCTACAAACCGGATCTTTTTAACATACTTTCTAGGGAATTTTTCAAGAGGTCACCCAACATAGAATTGTTTCAAAGAGTTCTTATGGTTTAGCTACCGAAAAGAAGGTGAACCTTGTTGGTATAGACGTAAGTAGTAATTTTCAATTTTTTTAAGTCGTACTTAACTTTACTTTCATATCCTTAAGATCTTTCTCATTTTGAGATGGTCTTGTTTCATTCATGTATCCCTCTTAAATTCGGGCATTACATCCAAATAGTATTACTTTTGAAAAACAAACATTTTCATATTTTCTGTATACATATTTTGAATTTGAAATTTTAAAATGCAAACTTACTTTTTTTTTTAAATAATAATAATAAATATAGGATTTTATGTTATAAACCCAGTCTATTTTTGTTAAATTAAAATATGTATTATATAATGTATTATAAAAACATATTTTAACTCGATGCAATTCACTAACATACTTCCAATTATAACATGTCTTTTAGATATCTAGATGAAAATAATGTAGTAAAAGTTGCTTGAAAAATTGAAAATTTTCAAATAATTTGACTCATTTTCCTATATTCGAAAATAACCTTAAATAAAAGAAAATATTTTAACAAGATCGTTATATATTAAAAAATATATATTTAAAAAAAGTACATATAAATTAGGCTCCAAAATAATCCATAAAAAACGTGTAAATTCCACCAAATTAACAGTTGATTACACGTTTATTTAAAGATAATTAAAATAATGAGTTTATAATTTATTGACATTATATCATTTATAAAAATGGCATTTCCTCCACCTACACGCAAAGATGTATCAAAAGATAATTTAAACAATGAGAAAATATTGTTGTGATTGTTTCTTTTGTCATTTTCACTCTTTAAAAAACATTAAAAATTTATCTAGGATTATCAAATTAATTTATATTAAAAAAATCTAAGATTTTAAATGTGTTTTAAATAGTTATTAAATAATTGTTCATGAGCAAGCCCAAACAAGATGAGATAGCTGATGCGTTATACGAAATGACCTCTTTTAAACTGAAATATCAATCGTAAATAGAGTGTTCCATTAAATATGGGTATCGGTATATACATTTTAAAGCTTAAATATAGTGATTAACATACCACAGGATGATGGTGTCCACACACGCATGCAGTCTGTCTATTTGACTAAATTTGTTTTCGGTCGATATGAGCAGGCTTATTCAATTCAATGTATGCGAGTAACATCTTAATTAAACAAGTACATCTTACAACTTATTTATAAAGAAATTTATTAAATGTATGTAGCGACCATGCTTAGGTTAAAAAAAAAAATTAAAAACTATTTGAAGCTGGTAATTTTCTATAACTTATTTCTTATTAATCTAGAATTCAACTTATATTTTTTTTTTCTATAACTTATTTAATTTCTTTGCAAGTTAGAATTCAACTTATATTCCAAAGTTTTTTTTCCCTTCAAATATGGAAAGGGAAAAAAAAGGTAATATTTAGAAACCCATACACATAATAACATAAGAAAATTACTATAACCAGAAAAAACATTAAACTATTTATAGATATAGAAAATTTTCACTGTCTATCCACGATAGACCACCATAGTTTAACTCATTTTTTCTGTATTTGAAAACAGTAACATATATATATTTTCAATGAACATGATTTTTTTAAGGAAAAAGTATTAACTAATAAAAGAAAAAAAAAATTGTAAAAACCACCTCTGAAGTACGATAGTAATTGCAATTATACCCTCAAACTTTTAATTGTAAAAATTCAGCCCTCAAACTCATACAAATGTTAAAATTGAACTCCAAATGCTAAAAATTGGACCCTCAAACTTACAATAATTGTTATAATTTCTACAATCATGTAAGTTTGAATGCTCAATTTTTACTATTGAGAATTTGATATATTATAATTGCAACTGCTGTCTACCATTCTATCATTATACTTTAGAGATGATTTTTGCAACTAGGTTTAAAGGAGAAATTATAATTTTCAAATAAGAGCAAATTAAAAGCAATTATTTTTTTCCAAACAAACTATAGTCATTAAATGCTTTGATCATCCAAACATGTGAATGGATGAACATGAACCACATGGATTTGTCTCCAACACACGCCCATCAAATACTCTAAAATCCCTAAACCCAAAATGACTTCTTTATTTGTAATATAAGTCTTTAGCATATATATATATATATATAATGTTGTGTTATTGTTCAAAATTTTAGTATATTTTCCTCTAAATTACAAAGTCAAGTTCACAATATTATTTCAATTCAAGATTTCACCATATATATCAACTATGCACTAAATTATATATGTACTTATTTTAATATAATAAATTATAAAACCATAATCATGAAATTAATGACTTCTGTACTATATAAAGATTTGGTTATTAATTATAATAATTTAACAAAATTGTTATATTTTTTATTAAGGAAATGACAACAAGAACAGGTTTTGAAATGTACTCCAATCTCTAATCCTATGAAAATTTTTCATTAATAAAATTATATCAAATTTTTTTTTTTTTTTTTTTACCTACAATATCTGGGAGAAAAAATTGAAACTAAAAGTATAAATTTATGTTACCTAAGTTATGCTTCATATTAACTATTAAATTACATATTTCATTCATAATTATTAAAAAGGTTTAAATGAATCTTTACTTTTTAAATTATGTTTACTTTTGAACCCCTACTATTAACCCGACCCAATCAATAAAATGTAAACTTTAACCATCATTTTTTAAGAAAAAATATCAAACTATTTTACAAATATCGAAAAATTTCACTATTTATTAGCGATAGACTGCAATAAAGTTCTATCGTTTTCTATCGCTCAAGTGATAAAATTCTATTGTGGTCTATCATTGATAGACAGTAAAATTTTTCTATATTTGTAAATAGTTTGACTCAGAAGATAACTCAAAATTTAACGTGGTTTCAATTATATATATTTTTAAATGAATAGAATGAAATTAAACATAAGCTATGTGCATGCTTTTTTGCTGTCTATGAGTTGTTAAGGAATCGCACCTATTGTAAGTAACTATACCGCGTTTTTTCTACGTCTCATAATTAAACATTCCACTTCATATATATATATATATATGTAATTTCAGAGTCTTTATTTTTTTAAATAAATTTTTTAAAAGAAATTTCAAAAGGTGGAATAAGTGTTACCCATTAGATAAATTTTAAATTAAAATGTTTATTAGATAAAAAAAATATAAGTTTATTAGAGGTTAGTAGACATTTCTTAAATTTTAAAGATCTATTAAATACAAATTTAAAAGTTTAAGGACTTTTTAGAAAAAAAATTAAAATTGATGATTTATTAAAAAAATTTAAAGTCGAGAGATATATTTGACTCAAACCTGAGAATTTAAATACTAAATTTATAATGATAACAAATTAGTTTTAATCCTAAAAAGTGTAATTTTCTACCCATGAAAAAATCTCATTCAACATTTATGAACTAATTAACTTTATCCTAATTAACTAGAGATGCTCATTGGAATGGTCCTCCTTAAAAGAACAAGTTAAATTTATGAACTAATTAAATTCTAACTAATTTATGAACTAATTAAATTCTAACAAAAGATATAGATATTCAATATTCACTAGTTTGGACCCTTAATGGACATTAAATTAAAATTTTGTGCGTATGTGGGATAAAAAATGTCAACTGCATATATGAACTCCCATAGTTGTTTGATTCTCTATTTTCTTATTTCTAATGTAATATTTTTTAAAAGTCCAAAGATAAAAAGTAAAAGAATATTAATTTTGGTTTAAGAAAATATTTCAGTCTTTAAATTTTGGTAAAAATAAATTTGTACTAATTTAGTTCATGTACTTTCAATTTTTTTAATAATGTAGTTTTTGTTGTGAAAAAATATTGGTAACATGTATGTTATATATATAGATCGATAGACTTATAAAAAACCAAATGTACTTACTAGACTAAAAAAAAAAAAAAAAAAAAGTATTTGATATACAATAAAAATCGACAATTTGATGAGGTTTTTAATGGTAAAGATTAAGGATGTGTTTGGAAGTTTTACCTTTCAAAGAGTTTCATTTAAAAAATAAGCAATTTTAGAAGAAAAAAAAAATTGACAACCATTTAAAATGAATTTTGAAAATATAGGTTTATAAAAAAAGTTGGTTTAGGATAAACTCTTGAAATCAATTTTTAGAAAAATGAATTTGGAGTGTTTAATAGATAATCTCTCACTAATTATTCCTCATTTCTACTATGTTGTCGTGATCACCACCGTCTTCTGCTGGCCACTTTTGGCGACCACCACTGATAGCTTACTTCGCCGTCACTAGTAGCCAACTACGACGACCACTACCGACGACTATTTTTCGACAACCCACCACCGGTTAACTCCGAATACCACCATTGGAAAACTCGGTCCTCAATCTCCAGCGACTATTGTCGGCCAACTCTAAAACCTCCGACAATTGCCTTCGGCCATCACCTCCGACAGCCACCTTTGCCCATCACCTCCAAGGACTGTCACTGGTCAATCTTTGGCCATCACCTCCAATGACCCAACGTCGACATACTCCAACCACCATTTCTGGAAAACAGTGTCGTCCAACCCCACCACCACAATCTGTAGCTAACTCCAACGACCAACTCCGATGACTATTATTTTAAATTATTAATTCAGAGTATCTTTTACTCGTCTTTTAGAGTCATTTAACATTAATAAAAATACTTTTGATATATAACAAACCAAACAAATTTGTATATAAGAACACTTCTGAGAAAGAATTGTCAAACACATTTATTTTAAGGAGTTTTTGTTTTTACCAAAAGTATTTAAATAAAAATAAATTTTCAAAAAAACATTTTTCTAAATGATTCCGAATCAACCCTAAATTGTTATAAATTTTAGAGTAGAATGGTTGGATTTAGTTAAACAATTCTTCCTAACACTACTATAGTTTAAAAAAAAACAACAAACAAAATTAAATGTGTCAACAAAGACAAAATTAAGATTAAGAAAAACCATACTAAATGTGTGAATTAAACAGTATCATATGAAAACTAAATTTACTTCATTTTTTCTTTTAGATAGAAAACTAAAATAACTTATAATTTTTCAACAATCCTGATCCACGGTTCTTAATTGTTTGTATAATTTAACTAAGTGTTCCTAATTTTAATTAAGCCTCTTATGTTGCAAAGATATCTTCTAATAAAACACAAAAATAAACAAACAAATATCAAACTTTTTAAATTTAGTGTAAATAAATTAGTAATCACATATAACAAAATTACTAAAATGGCCAATATTTTTTCCCCCTTAAAGAATAGGTCTATAATTGTGGCAACAATTAGTTAGAGAAAGGTCAACTTCTAACACCTCTACTCCATCAACCACCACCAAATACATAATTTTGAGTCAATTATGCTATGTTCAATTCAAGGAAAGAAGATAATTGGATTTAATCAAATTGAAAATATAAATAGAATAAATCAAATAATCTCATCTCTTTAGTAATTTAAAATTCCAAAATACACACAAAAAAAAAAAAGAGAGACTATTCTGATTTTTGTACAACTACAGTATCAAATTAATCCCCAATTATAAATCAAACCAAAAAAAAAAAAAAAAAAAAAAAAAAAAGGAATTTGTGGTCGCCGGAATCGGAATCATTCCGTCGGAAGCAAAAGCCGCGGTTTCTTCAACGGATGAGGGCTCTCCACTTCCTGCTCAGCAGAGTACTGGCTTTCGTTTTGACTTTGACTTTGACTTTTTTGCTGTCGGTCACCAGCGGGGAATCCCGGCCAAAACTCCGGCAAGGCAGGGACGTTGAGGTCAAAGTTTCGGAGATGGGTCTGCGTGAGACTGGAACCGTTACCGTCCGAACCAGCAGCGGTGGCGCTATTGTTGTTATTACCACTACCGCCGTCGTAGTGTCGTCGCTTGTGGCCACCAAGAGCTTGACCCGTAGGAAAACACTTAAAACAGATCGAACATTGGTGGGTCCTACCGCCGCCAACAGAATAACTAGACACGGTGGTAGAAATCACCGCCGAGACATTATCGCCGGCGTCGGATTTCCGATGACTAGCCTTATGACCACCAAGGGCTTGGTAGGAAGAAAAGGCTTTATTGCAAACACTACAAGCATAAGCTAATTTCAAAACTGGCGGAGACGGGTACTCGGATGGCTTAGTAACAACGTCCGTCACAGAATCTGAATCTGGGATTCTGCCACGGGCAAGCATAAGAAGGCAAAAGGCTAGATATTCGTCGTCGGAGTCGAACCGGGGTCGTTTCGGACGCTTGGATCGCTTGATCCAAGGGTCATGATCAAGAGATTTATCGTTGAGATGGAAGGTAGAAGAGGGAGAATTGAGGGCTTCTAAGGCCATAGCTTAGTTTTTTTGTGTTGGGAGTGAAGAGGAAAAGAAGGGAAATGGGCTTATAAAGAGGCAAAATTTTTAGTTCGATGTTTGTTTGGTGGGTGAGGAAGTGAAGTCGGTCAACTGAGGGAGTTTATTGGCGGTGTGGCTAAAAGGAGGTTTTATGGGACTCTTTCCAAGTCAAAACCAAATGCACTCAACTTTTTTTTTTTTAATAATATTAATAATTAATTCAAATTAAATTAAAAATAAATAAATAAAGGAAAAAGGGAAGAACTAGAGTGTACTAGTGAATGGGAGAACTTTTCGTATATGGGGTCTTGAGGAATGTGGAGTGTTCCTCACGCTTTAATTTGGTGACCCAACTTCCACCTCATTAATACCGATCTCATTACTCGGGTTTAGTCTGTCTTTTCACGTTTTTTTTTTAACAATAAAAGATAAAAGGAGATTTGAACTATAAATCTTTTGATTGCTAATACATCTATATGTTAGTTGAGTTATGTTCGTTTTGGTCTATACTTCACGTTTATAGTTTAATATATCATTTAAATTTTTAAATTTGTATCTAATGTCTTATCATTATTGAGTTATTTTACTCTACTCTTTAAGAAAAGACATCATGTGAATATATTTTTACATTTGATAAAAGAATGATAATAGACTAAATTTTCTATTTTTGGAAAAAAAATCACCAATAAATAAATTGCAATGACTATCGTTAAGATTTATTGAAAGTAAAAGAACTAAAGTTGAATATTTAAAAGTATACTTACCAAAATGGAACAAAACTTAAAGTATAATACCAAAATGACAATGAACCAAACTTTTTTTTTTATTAATTATTAGCATTTTCACTATAAATTTTGGTATTATATTACAAATTGTATTTATTTGCAATATGAAAATACTTATTTAATCAATCTCAATAAAAATTAATTTTGAGTGACTAAATTTAAGATTTTATTAAAAAATGCAACTAAAATTAAATAAGTCCTAAAATATATAGATCAAAATAGTATTTTAACCTAAAATTAAAATTTCAAAGTCAAATAGACACAAACTTAAAATTCTAGAGACAACTTTTGCTAATTTAATCTTAATCATTAGTGTTTTCTCTTCAAATTTATACCTACTTATAAAAATTATTATATGAACAAAAAAAAGTTTGAAGCTTTCCATCCCTATTTATTAAATAATAACATTTTTCTTAAAATATTTAAATATTTATTTTATTTAATTTTTAATAATATACACATATTTATCCTCATATTTTTAAGTTTCGATATATATCAACGATGAAGATGTATGAGATTCCAATCTTTTATTTTTATTGAATAAAATTAATTAGTTTAAAGTCAGACAGTACGGTCACACTGGAATAGTATTTAAAGAAAGAGAAATGAAAATGTTGTGTCGCAGTGGAAAGAGAGCAAAACTTACGGAGAAACTTCCGTTGTGGGCCACGTGTGTTGTTATCCAATTTTACATAAATTCCAGCTCACACGCTTACACAACATAACCAACTAAACGACAGCTGTCCACTTTCTATTGGCTAACTCCCATCATCCACCCTCCCCTTTATGTCCACATTTTTTTAGTGCACCCAACTCCCAACTCCCCATGTACTCATGCTCTTGTTTACATTTGGATTAAATTTTATCCTACTTCTCAAAAGTGAGCATTCATATACATATCACAATAATATCTGACTTTAAGATCGATAGTATTACAGATGAGTAAAATAATTCAAAAATTTAAGCAATCGATTGAAACTAGTTGAACTGACATCGATCGACAAATTTTGTTGAAGGACAGTCGATGGTTAGTTTAGTTTTTTTAACAAGACAATTGGTCAATCGGCCAAGGAAAATATACATTTGAATCAACTGAAAATTTAAAAAGAACGATTGGTTGGTCATCCAAAGAAAATATAGAGTTAGATTTGAGATATTTGTATTAACTTGAGTTTATGTGTGGAGTACAAAGTTGTATTTTAAGTAATTAATCACAATTATTTTATTGAAAAATTGGTTCTTGAAACAGTATGACAATTCTCTATTGCAAAAATTAGGATCTAAATGTCCTTACAAATAGATTTCAAGTCCTAAATTTTTATCTAAAATCTTAATAATTTTCTATCTTTAACGAGCTCTTAGAGGGCTAAGTTTTGGAATGAGATTAAGTTATAATGTAATAAAAAATTCATGTTTGAATCAAACGTTCTGGTCTCGATTTGTAATACCAAACTTATTCCGTATAAGTTTTTATCTCAATCCTCTTTTCTATTGTTTTGATGTTCCATGATCCCACTTTCATTCTACTATCAATTTCTCACACATTCTAATACTCTTCTGATTTTTAGTAATGTTGATTATATTTCAGCCCTAAATAATCTCTAAAGAGTTTTAAAATATTCACCAAAATAAATTTTTAAACAAAATAGTAAAATTATTTATTTATTTTATTTTAAGTTGGGTGGGGGAACGGGAGATCGGAGAGAGAGTGTGGAATGGATTGAGTCACCGCCTACGTCTACGTGGCACAACCGTCAAGTTGATGTCATCACTACGCGCTTCTCTCTGGCCACGCTGACGCGTGTTCCTCCTTTTTTGCGTTGTGTTCACATGATGCTTCCCATAACCGACAACCAAAAACCGTCATATTAACCACGTGTTCTCCTCTCATTGGGTGCTCCAGCTTAATCCCTCCACGTGGCCCTCTTTGTCATCCACTACCTGCCACGTAATTATCCCAAGTCAAAATTTCCACTCCCTTCACTCCTCTTTCTTTTTCCAACAGGTTTATTATTATTATTTTTCTATTATTATTGTTATTATATTTTTCTCTCTACTAAAAGGTGGAGAATATTATCAAATTCTCTTGCACAAGCTGCTACTTTATGGCATCCAAAAGCTTTGTCATCCTATTTATGTTTTGAGTATTAGGTGGAATGTCACTTTTAGTATTGGAAGAGCAACCCGTCTACGTGGACTCACGAGAAAAATTCTAATATTACAATTATATGAATAATTTTTTTTCATATTAACTCTATTTGTTGAATGTTATATAAGATACCGTTAAAGATGGTAGGAGACTCATAAACTAAAACAATAAATAATCAAATGACGTATCAAATATTTAATATAACAACTCCTTCTAGAAGAATTTGTACTCTCCCATAGTACTAGAAATTCTTCTGTCAATTGCGATTCTTTCTCAACATCACATGATTTACTAAGTTCAATTTATCGAGCCTAATGTGAAGTGTTTGGAATACACAGTTTAATTTGAAGTTATTTAAAGTTTGAGTTTTTTTTTATATGGGAAGTTATTTTATTATAAGGAGTTTTTTATTCTAGAGAGTTAATAATAATAATAAAAAAAAAAAGAAAAAGAAAAAAAGAAGGTGGTCTTGAGGGTTGTTTTTCAAATTATAATTATAAATTAATTAGTTCCCATCAATGTTAAAATTTAGAAACTAAGTTCTACTATTTTAGGAATATTTTACCATTTCATGTAAATATATTTTGAGTTTATTAATAATATGTTGGGATTTTTTTTATATTTAATTTTTATTGAATTATATTTAAATGTGAATTGGTTAATAAATATGAAAGGGAAGAAAAAGAACAGGAAGTAACAAATTCAGGTAATTTTCAATAATATATTTTAATTTAATTATCTTTCAAATAATTGTAAGTAAAATTGACATGAAATAAAAAGAAAATTGGAGTGGAGAATAATAGGTTGAGTTATATTTGAAATTTTAATTTAAGGTAGGTAAATTTAGAAGGACAGAAGGAAAAAAAATGGTAAGAAATTGATGTAATTTGCAATAACATGTTTTAATTTAATTCCCTTTTTCAGTGGCAGCTCGAGAACTTTATATTAGGAATACAATTTTATATAAAGTTAAAAATTTAGAGCATGATCTTCTAAATGTGTATTTATATATAGTTTCAAAACTTAAAAAAATGTATAATAGAGTAATAGGTCTCTAATTAAATTCTCAATTTTTATATTTCATAAATTAATAAAATATCAATTTTGCATCCAATAAATTTCTTACATATTAGATGATATTAAAAGTTAATTGTTATATTATACATTAAATTTAACTTTATACTTAATAGATACGATTGAATATCTTTTCAAAATTGGTGTATCTATATTAACTCCAAAATTTAACCTTTAGTATTCCATGAGACACAAAACTAATTTTTATTTGTCTTATAAAACATTTAATTAGTAAAAATGTTTAATATTCTTGAGACCTATTAGATATAAAATTTAAAATTTATAGATTTATTAGACATTTTTAAGGAATTAGAGTCAAAATTAAAAGTTTAAGAATATATTGTATAAAATTTTCAAAATTTATAGATTAAACTTGTAATTGAACCTTCATTAAATGTAATTTTTAGATGCATTGATATATGTGTCTAAGTTTAAGTAATTCTAATTACAAAATTATTATAGTCGTGGATTTTGACATGATAAAATTCAGTTGAAAATCAAAGATATAATGAAAGATAATATAAAATAATATGAGATTTGATACTAGCTTGTTAGGGATCAAGAAACCCATATCGTAACCCTAGAGTCAAGATAAAACTCTAGATCAAATCTCTTATAAATAGATAATAATAGCTACATAAGATAACTCAAAACTTCTGACTTATTTCCTTTTCTATAATTCTTTTATTGACTTAGGCATAAGAGCTCTTTTTCTTTGTTTTACATATTTTTTCTTCCCTAAATTATAAATTTAACACGGCCAGTGCGTTTTTTCTTTCTCAAATTTTCATCAACAATATATAAGAAAAAAACCACTCAAATCAATTTTTATAAAATAATTTTATAAAGATAAAAAAAATATTTATATATCTCGTATATGTGAACAAAAGTTGAAAAATTACAACCATCAAAATTTTAAAGGAAAAAAAGTAAAAATAAAAAGTGCTTGAATAAAGTTGAACTTCGTTCTAATGGGCAAATTATGCGCCCGCAAACCACTACAACAAGGCATTCCAAAATTTTTAATATATCTAAACTACAATTACATATTTTTAATATTTAATAAAAATAAATACACATGTATATAAAACATCACCCAGTGACGTTTCTCTAGTCCCTTAATAGATATGCTTCTGCTTGTTTCCTGATCTATTTTTATATTCTTCATTCTTTTGTGGAAGCCTTAGTACATAATAAAATGATCTTGGATGGCACAATATTCACGATCCAAATAAGCTTTAAAAAAAAAAAAGATATATATAACTATTTTTCGTTTTTTTACTTGTTCTAGTAGCTCTAAGAAAAAAATATTGGATAGGGGTTTGTGACATCAGCACAAGATTATTATTCATTGTTTTCAAATTTTGGGTCAAATGGTATTTTAGACGTGAAATTTATGTTATTCATACAAAAATCTCAAAATTCTTCTTCTCATTTTTCATTCATAATCTCGTGAATTATGAGTGGAGCCAGCTTATGTGCATCTCAATTAATCTCACGGGACAATCTGCTTGACCCTACAACATTTGAGTGTTGAAAATTTGTAAGATATTAAATCTTAGGTAGGTAGCTACCATGGATTGAATCCATATTCTCTTAGTCCTTTATCAAACTCAATGCCCTTTATTTACCACTAGGTCAATTTATGATAATTATATAAGTTTTATAACCTTTTACGCTCATCATGAAGGGAAATAACATAATCGACTCCATTGTATACATGAGTTGATACTCTACTCTAACTCTCGATTCTTCACTACTTGCTTGTTTTTTCAAATTTTATATTCCTTCTTTTATGATTCATTAACGAAATTATTGTTCATCTTTTTTTGTTTTTTTCCTAATTCTTGGTACTCGTTATTTGCTGTTGCAACTCTATACCTTTAAAGGAAAGGCAACTAAAAAAATGTAAAAAAAAAAAAGAAGATAAAATTCAACGAATAACAAGAGCGAAAGTCGAGTATTTACACAATGGAATAAATTCGTAATTTGACTTTGCGATAACCCAAAGAAAAAAAATTATAAAATTTGAGTTTTAAAAAGGTGTTAGATTTCATTTGGGCCTTGTGATGGGCCATTGGCACAATTTCCTCTTGGATAAGAGCCCTAAATAGTGTGGGACTTTGGCCCTTGGGCTGGGCCCAATTACGTAATTGCGTCTAATTTTGGTTTTGTTTCCTTTTCTCTGTGTTTTGTCTTTAGCAGAACGGCGAGTGATTTCGACGGGAGAAGAACTCAGACCTCTAAAATCTATCGGGAAAATCCGGCCAAGCTTTTCACCTTAGGTTTCTCCATGGCGACTTCTTCACTCTCCCATCTCTCTGCTCCACCGTCGTTGGCCATCGACAGCTCAAAGTCTTCCTTCCTCTGCGGTACGCAGCTGCCCTTCCCTTCCTCTCGCTCAAGAACTTCATGTCGCAGATACGTCCTATCTCCCTCCGCCAAACAATCGATGGATCACATTCCTAAGGAGTTTAGAGGAGAAAATCTCAAAGATGGATGTAAGTTCTCAATATTGGATTGTCTGGCCCTAAATCATTCAACCAAGCTGAAGTGGTTTATTTGATTCCCTCGTTTTTTTTTTTGACGGGGTTAATTGATTGATTGGCGTTTGGCCTTTTTGTTTCATGGGTTCTTGATGATTTTTGGTTGGTGTTTCGATTTCTGAGAGAAGGAATTTCTGGATATGAAATAGCCATTTAATTGCAAATTTTGGCTGCTTGAGATGTTAGAGAGGATGAATTTTAACTTGTGCGAGTAATGGCGGTTGATAGGTGATATAATATTAATCTACCTATTAGCTTAAGCTTTTGATTTAAGAACAAGGTGCTGGGTTCTTTTTCAGCTCATGATTGGGGTTGTTGAACTAAAATTACTTAGTTGGAAGATAATAAATAAAGATAGAAATATAGGACTAACTTCTTAAGTTGGGGCTTATCCATCAAATATGTTAATGGGGAATGATAAATGGTTGTGATGTGAAATTTTAATCTTAGGCTCTCTTCTCATGAACACAAGAAACTGGTTGCTCAAAGCAACGGATTGCCTGTAAAAGAAACTGCATCTAATCTGCATATATATTCTACAAGCCAAGTTATTTTGGTTTGTATTTATCATTGTAAAACTATGCTTGATACTTTAACCTGTTGCAGGCTAGTCATTAAAGTTGCGAAACATGATATGTTGCTCTCTGATTGTGCTTTCTTCCAAGTTTGCACTGTACCAGTTTCTCATTGGGAACTTTTGTCTTTGAAACCCCCCCCCCCCCCCCCTTTTTCTTACGATTCTAGTTCATTTATGTTTCAGTTGACATGTATTGGAAATGAAAGTGCATCTTGAACATTTAGCGCTAAGATATTTTTAAAACAATATGCATGATCTTTATGCCTTGGCGACTTAATTGGATGTTCACTAATAATACTTATACTTGTAGCTTTTAATGAATTTAATCCTAATGAAAATAAACAATGTTGTTGCCTAAATCTCCATATCTTCTTTTTTATAGTGATGGAGAACTACAAGAATGCTCCTAAGTATCTTTATGGCCTTACACCTTCACAAATGGACATGTTCATGACAGAAGATAATCCCGTCCGGCGGCAGTCAGAATTAGTTACAGAGGTTGTCTTTCCTTATTTGCGCTTTCATACACATTAGCTCTTAATCTGGGAGGTTCAGTAATTTCTGTACATTTGCAAATCCGTTATAAATTGGAAAGAAAAAGAAAACCAACGTTTACTCTTTGCTTGAAGATCATTTTTGTTCAAACCAAACTTTACTGTTGTGTTTTGCAACCATAACAATTGCTTGTTTCTCTGACAGCAAAACATATCATCTTCCCACAACTACTTGAATCATGGAGGAATGTGGAGTCTATCTGGCATGAATGGGAAGGGTCCATCAAAATATAGTATGAGTGTTAGCATGTATCGTGGGGGAGGAAGAGGAGCTGGACGACCTCGAACAGCTCCTCCTGATTTGCCCTCTTTGCTCTTAGATGCTCGTATATGCTATTTGGGCATGCCTGTGAGCCACTAAATCATTATTGTTTAACTTATTTCTGCAATGCAAGATATTTTATCTCAGGAAATTTCTTTGTTTTATATATTTAACATCTCTGTTTTTCTTTTAAAATCAATGCAGATTGTACCAGCAGTGACTGAGCTTCTTGTTGCTCAGTTTATGTGGCTAGATTATGATAACCCGTCAAAGCCTATATATCTCTACATAAACTCTCCTGGGACACAGGTTATATTAGTTAACATTTCCTTAATCCCTGATGTATCATGTTTCTTTGTGTTAACAATGGTTGTTGTATTGTTGTAATTGTGGTTGTTTCGACCATCTTGTTACTTTAATATTCAAGACCTAGATTTTACTAATTTGTTGTTTGTTGATAATTTAGAATGAGAAGATGGAGACTGTTGGATCTGAAACTGAAGCATATGCTATAGCAGATATGATGGCTGTAAGTAGTTCCTTCCTGAACTCTGTTAATATCTTCTGTCTAAGAATTTACATTGAATAACTACATAACTGGTCTTTGGTATTTGGTAAAACCGTATTTTTAAATAAAAAAAGGAGAAACTGATCATCAAGAAAAATGGGAGGATGTAAAAAATAAAAATATAAACAAAAAATGCAATGACCAATCATAGGGGCGACCCAGAAGGTACAAAAACAGAACAAAATTATGAGCAGGTAATAATGAAGCAAAGGAAAATGAATCGAATCTATTCTATAAGTTGTACAACGGCATCTTTTGAGTTTTTAACAAGCAAAGGGAAATGTCTAGCTGAAGCCCAGCAACCTTAATGAGCTACTGGAAGCAAGAAAAAAACGTATTACTTAAAGCTCTCATAAATTCAAGTTAAAAATAGAGGACCCTGTAGACATTCTCCTACCCAATGATAGCTTATTAATCTGTCAAAGTTGGCTGCAAAATTATTGTATGATAAGTAAAAATTTCAGCAAAATAAAATATTACCAATGGTTTAATAGTTACGTTGTCTTTGATTTAGCCATCAACACGCTTTCAGTTTAATTCCTTTTGTATCTTTGTAGTACTGCAAATCGGATGTCTATACCGTCAACTGTGGAATGGCATATGGTCAAGCGGCAATGCTTTTGTCACTTGGAACCAAGGGCTACCGTGCTGTCCAACCTAACTCTTCCAGTATGTTCCTGATGTATTGAAACTGAAAGATTCTTCTTTAGTCATTTTGTATAATTCTGCATGTTCATCAGCCCTTCAGCAAACCATGCTCTTTAGCTGAATTATTTTATATTTGGGTGGGGATTGGGGGAGAGGAACGTGCAACGTTTACAGCATTATAATTCATAACATTCTTGCTTCCTGGCTCTCAAGGATCAATCCCTTCCTTTTTGACCTTTATCTTTCATAATTGCAGCTAAACTATATCTACCTAAAGTTAATAGATCAAGTGGTGCGGTCATAGATATGTGGATTAAGGTACACACTTCCCTCTTTCTGTTGAGCTCTAGCCATTCTCCGTCATTTTTCTAAAAAACAACCTTGTCTTTAGGCTAAAGAACTCGATGCCAACACGGAGTACTATCTCGAGCTATTAGCTAAAGGAATTGGTAAACCCAAGGAAGAGATTACTAAAGATGTCCAACGACCCAAATACTTCCAAGCACAAGAAGCTATTGACTACGGCATTGCAGACAAAATAATCGACTCTCGAGATTCCGCATTTGAAAAAAGGGTCATTATCACATACATCTCTCTCTCTCTCTTTCTCGTTTTCTTTTAAGATGTTTTGAATTCCATAACACAATTCTAACAATTCACTTCTACAATCAGAATTACGACGAGATGCTTGCGCAGTCGAGAGGACCAGGAGGCAATCCACAAGCAGCACCATCCGGGTTCAGGTAAACAGAGATAGATAGTGTAGAAGTGTACAAATAGAAGGTCCCATATCCCCATTCTTAGCTAGCTACAACCTCAGATAAGCTTTATAAATATTTATGTCTTTTGTTTTTGGGGTTTGGGGGTTCTGGTTTGCTTCTGAAGCACTTGATAACTGAGCACCACCAATATGATCTTTATAGGCCATTGTATAAAAGACTCTCTCTCATTAAGGCATTATGAATTTATGTGATGTTTTAGTATTGCTGTTGCTGTTGCTTTTGCAATCTTATGTGAACCAGTCCTTGCTATTTATCATATCACATAGAAAGTTCATTCCTAAAGCGTACCTTGCTTATCTAAAAGGCTAAATATTATGTTTTTTTGAAAATTACGCTAAATCTATGTATGTTTTTGTCAAAATGAGCTTAACTCAACCGTGATTGACATGACTTTCCTCCCTAGAAGTTGAAGGCTCACTTAACTCAACGGTAATTGACATTATTTTCACGCTTGTTGTAACATATATATATATATATATATATATATATATATATATATATATATATATATATATATATATATATATATATATATATTGTTTTAGTCCTCATTCTCACATTTTTCAATTATACTTTTTTTTTTTGTTGAATTTAATCAATAATGAAAATATCCGTATATCCATAAGTCGAAGAGTTCAATATCAATATTAAATATCCATGGATATCTTCAACATTTTTTTTATTAATAGTTGTAAAACACAAAGAATGATATCTATTTAGTCCAATATGAACAAGAATATTGATAACAATATCTATAACTTAGTTTCAAAGTAAAACGTCTGTTTATACATCTGTAAAGTCGATATTGATAATATTGATATTTTAATCTTTGATTAAAATTAACCAATAATATATTTTTGTTTGTTAAAATAACACAAGTGATTTTTTTTAATGTGATCTATATGCATTTAAGTTTACATATAATTAGTCGACATGAGTATAGTTGATTAGTTGAAATTTCTCGATTCTAAGATGAGAGGTCGTCCTTATAATTAATTATAGATCCAACAAAGTTTTACATATTAAATACAACTGAAATAAAGACTACAGTTATCATTATTTATTATTTAACACGCAATAAATCGACCAAACAATCAGTTTGTTTTACATTTAAACATATTATAATTACTCTTCAGAAAATAAAAGATTGTAACTAAATTGTAGTAGTTATTTTCTATAGAGAATTTCTTTATCAGAAAGAAAAAGGGGTGAATTTTTTTTTTTTTTTTTTTTTTTTTTTTTTTTTTTTTTTTTTTTAAAACTTGTATACGTGATTTAATTGAGTCAAATTTGACTTTAAGTTTTACTAAATTAAATTCTAAACTTGAGAAAACGTCAAAGTATTATCTTCTTAAATAAGTGATTCTTGAACCATAAATAAATTTATTGCACTATTTATTTAAGATTAAGATTTAATAAAAATTGAAAGTTTAAAGTTATATTTTAAAAAAAATTTACTATATGAAAAATTGGAATACAGTATACATCTAAAATTTAGTATTAGAAACGTCTCCCAAGTTATGAAATTCAGTCTTAAAAAAAACACCTTAAATAACTGATTCATGAAGCAACAAAAAAAAAAAAAAAAAAAAATTTAATGGAATTGAAAGTTTAAAATTAGTTATATTTTTAAAATGCTACTGAATGAATAATTGAAATACATTTAAAATTTAGTATTTGAAACTTTCGATATTTCAAAATTGAATTAAGTTTTTCTTTGGTTCTTGAGGTTCTCGTTTTTGGTCTCCGAAATTTGAATTTAATTTCTTAAAAATTTATGAAATTCGAAATTAGATTTTAAATGATCCTTGAGTAGTTGAACGTTAATTGTCTAGAAAAAACGACGGTGCAACCGTTAACATATCATGACAACATTGTTCATATTACTTAACTTTTTAAATGTAGTCAGAACATTTTTTCACAAAACTTATTTATTTATTTCTAATACTTATGGATTCATTACAAATTTTAGAAGCAAAATAGAAATTAAATTCCAACCTCAATGACAAAAATGTTAGTTTTGATTTGTCAAGAACTAAATAGAAACTTGGCAAAAAAAAAAAAAAAAAAAAAATCATTGAGAAAGTTTTTAAAAGTACGTTTAAAATTACAAGAAGTATTTGTTTAATTATTATTTTAAATAAAAATATGACATTTTAAATTTAAAAAAGTGACCACTTTCTATTATTTTTTAGTATTTTTACTATAAATTTTTTAACATATTGTATTTTCTTGCCTGAAAATTATTTATTATTATTTAATTAATTTTATTATTGAAAATATATGATCTAAAATTAAAATAATAAAAGTTATTTTTTAAAAAAATCTATGCATAGAATCTGTTGTATATTTTAAAAATTCAGAAACCAAAACACATTTATTATTGGGCTCTTTTCAAATATAGAAAAATAAGTAAAACTATTTACAAATATAGAAAAATTTTATAGTCTTTTACTAATAGATCGCGATAGAATTCTATCGCTTTCTATCGTTTAGACGATAGAATTTATTTGCTTGAGCGATAGAAAGCGATAAAATTCTATCGCGATCTACCACTGATAGAATGAAATTTTTCTATATTTGTAAATAGTTTAATATTTTTTCTGTTTACAGTAATTCCCTTTATTATTTGAAATTAAAGAGACAAAAAAGTAATTTTTTCTATAAACAAAATTGATAAAAAATAAAATTGTATTTTACCGAAACAAAAAATGAAATGAAAAAGAGGAGAGAGAAGAAAAAAAAAAAAAAAGGAAAAAGAAAACTGTAGGGAACGGATCGGCGAAGCAAACACTTGCCATTTTACCGAGTACGGTGAGGGGTTTTGTTGTCTCCTCCGCACAGAGAGATAGTTCCAAGCGATTGATCATTGTAATTTCTTCCTAAGATTTGAGAGCTTTGAAGATCTGTAT
This sequence comes from Lagenaria siceraria, assembly GCA_002890555.2. NCBI lineage: Eukaryota > Viridiplantae > Streptophyta > Magnoliopsida > Cucurbitales > Cucurbitaceae > Lagenaria > Lagenaria siceraria. The sequence continues at coordinate 6,941,159 of CM016486.1, forward strand.
CCATGTCATTGAATTCTTAGTTTCGCCATTTGTATCAATACCAGTCCAACTTCATTTCATCGGAGCGTCTCCTCGCCGGTTACTGCAATGGTGGTCTGCAAATGCCGCAAGGTACTTACTACTCTCCCTCCTCCTTCCTCTTCTTTTGCTATGGTGTAGTGTTGGACAGGAATTTGGGTAATTTCTGATTCGGATTGTGATGTGGAGGTTTTGTTGATATTTGGGATCGGATCCGCGTTTCAGAGTTTGGAATTAGAAGCGATCTGAATGCTTGATTAATTGATTGTATGAAGAATTCCGGAATTATAAGCTCATTGCTACGGGGGTATTTTTATTTTTCTCTGGATTTTCACGAATTTTGGAAGTACCGTTATTCGGATCGAGGAAATGTATAAGTTTACTTCGTTATGTCGCTGATTGATTTGCTGTTTAATTGAATTGCTCTTTTCTATTTGTTGTAATAATTTATTTTGATACTCTTGTTGTTTCTGGCTTTTTAAAAATCTTTGGAGTTAATAATACTTTTGTTTTGTATTTTTTGTGCTTCAGGCCACGAAATTGTATTGTTTTGTTCATAAGGTTCCCGTATGTGGAGAATGCATTTGTTTCCCAGAACACCAAATATGCGTGGTAAGCTTAAGCATTTGTTTTCCCGTATGTGGGAGGAATTCTGAATTCTGTTTGTATTCCAGTCTCTTATCGCATGAGTTTTTTGTAGTTTATTTCAAGCTGTATTACCATTCCCTAGTATATTTACTCTCTCTCTAGTTTCTCATATGTTATAATGGTAATTATTTGCGGTTTACAATATGGAGAGCTGATAAATGTTTGGATAATTAGCTACCATGGTAGAACCATTATACTTTCCACCGTTTATGTACAGTGCATGAAAGGGTTCACCTGATATGTGTGCGTATAGAGACTAATGGATTAGGTGTAAATCATATTAATGTCTCTTGAGCATAGAAATTCTTTGTTCAGCTGCTGCAATAGAATGACTTAGAACATTAGCAATTCTATATCTTATGCTTTCCTTTGAGATTTTTGCTATGCTAATGTTGCACTTCTTCTTTCTTTAAGGTTCGTACCTATTCAGAGTGGGTATTGAATGGAGATTATGATTGGCCTCCAAATTGCTGCCTGTGTCATGCTACACTTGAGGAAGGAGTTGGTCCTCAAACTACTCGATTGGGATGCTTGCGTATGTGACTTTGCATTTTTATTTACCTTCTTTCCATGTAAACTTTAAGAATAGAGTGGATTTTAATTGAAATGTTGAAGTAGTTGTGTAATTCATTGTCCTCATGTTAGATGTCATACATACGGATTGCTTGGTCTCACATATCAAGAGCTTTCCTCCATCCACTGCCCCTGCTGGATATGACTGTCCTGCCTGTTCAGTTTCGGTATGGTGTATATATGCGTGCTATTTATTATTTTAAAGTCAAATTCATAAATGATCCTGATACATATGCCTTTGAAGACTCTATGCTATTGTTTTGATGTTCTTCTGCGTGATCAATTTTATCGAGTTCCCTTGATTGGTGTGAATATAGTCTCGATAATGGAAACTATGCTATTGTCTCAGATGTCTGAGTACTCTAAGGTACATGTACATTCTTGGTGCAGATATGGCCTCCGAAGAACTTTAAAGATTCAGGATCTCGTCTACATGCAAAGCTAAAGGAAGCTATCTTGCAGGTTAGGTTCATATGCTTGATGGTACAGTTTTTGAAGTGTTGATCATCTCAGTTCTCATATGCATTATTGCCCTTTTGTAATTTCATACTACCAATGAAATTATTTCCGATGTTTCTCAATTAAAAAAAAAAACTCATATGACTATAGTTCTATGTTCTCTTCCTTTTTTCTTGCTTCTAGTACCTATACAACCCCTGGGGATGTGCAATGCTCTAATTATGAAACTAGAGAACAAGTGAATGGGAAGATTGCTTGATACTTATTAATTGTTATCACAAAATGATAATAAGATGAACTATATCATACAACTCTAACTCCAAGCACTCTCCTGAAAAGTTATTTTCTTGAAGTCCAAATCATCTGTAAAATTGCATAATCTATAATATGCTTTCTTGAGTACGATTTATACTCATAGATTTAGGGTAGCAAGAAACACTCAAGAAATTAAATACCTCTCATAATCTCCTTGAAGGATCAGCCATCTCAAAACAATGATCAGAATCATCTTCAAGCTTTTCCTACAATTCCTCACATTGTAGAAGTGTGGGGCTTAAGATGTATGACTCCAGCCTCGTTTGAATTTTTTTGCTGACCTTCATTCTTCTCCTTTCAAAACTAGAGTAGATGAAATTAGAAATTGCTCTTCTTCTTTTTCTTTTTCCTTTTATTTTTCCTCCTTTTCTCTCTTGGAACTTTGCACTTTTAAGTAGGATTATAAAGGTTACGAGTAAGAGCCCCATTGAACCATCTCATAGAGAAGGTAAAAAGGAGTTGCTAGAGACTGCTATCTACTATCCTATCTCTTGACGATCAACCTAAAGTTAACCAGACACTTTGAAAGAATGATGTTGGAATTTGTAGTTCAGAAGACAGCTTAAACGGAGGGAATTCGAGGAACATGTTGATCTCTCATTTTTAAAACAGCAACTTCAAGGAATCAGACTCGAGGAGAGGAAAAGAAGGAGTAGGCGCTTTTCTTCTAGTGTAGAATAGAGGATAAAACATTTCTTCACTTCATTTATACATAAGGGCCTTGGTGATTCAAGAATCTGAAGGGATTCACCTAAGGAATCTTGGTTGTAGCCTCAAAAGGAACTTCTTGGACGTGCATGGGATCATTAGAAGCTGAAGGATCATGCAAGGCATCATTAAATGGCTCAATAAAGAGGTTGTCGGTTCACAAGGAGGATACAAATGGCACCCTTTCAAAAAGGACTCATTAGTACTTGGGGAAGGCAATGGGCTTTACATGTTGTCCTTTAAACAACTTCCAACCAGGAGACATGAATGCCTATTAACTCACCAACCTTGGGATTTTTTTTTTTTTTTTGATATCTGTGAGTGTCCGGGCCAGCTTACGCGCATCTCGATTAATCTCACGGGACAACCCGCCTGACCCTACAACATTTGGGTGTCAAGGAAACTCATAGGAAATTAATTCCTAGGTAGGTGGCTACCATGAATTGAACCCATGACCTCTTAGCCAATTATTGAGACTTTGTCTCCTTTTTTACCACTAGGCCAATTCATAGAACCTTGGGAGAGGTAGCATTAATTAAACGGTATTTCTCAGCTCACAAAAGGACTTTCAACTTTCATTGCGGATAAAATGAAAGAGTACTATGGCATAAAAAAACCAAGCCCACAAAAGAAGGGAGTCCATTAGCCCAACTAGAGGAAGGCACTCCATCTATACAAAATAGTGCCATAGGATATGTTATGAAATCAACAAATAAAGAAAGCGAGAAAACGTAAAAAGTAAAGATCGACATAAAGATTTACATGGTCACTAACAATGTATTAGCTACGTCTAGGGGAGAGGGAGAGATCAGATAACAGATTCAAAGCATTCTAACGGGATAATTACAAAAGGTCTTAAATGCCAGGGGAAACATAAAATCTAATGAGGGATGAAACATCACTAGGATCTTAATGATCATCTAATAAATAGATGATATTTCTCAGTTTCTTATTATAAAAGAAATCTTAACGATCATTTTTGTCCTATCTGAAAGGCTAAACATCCTATAAAAAGGGTAGCGTTTTCTACTGCATACCACATGCTTTAGGGGATGAGTGTGACGAAATTCAGGAATATTTACAGAGCCACTCATCAAGCTGTGGCATTCTCTGTGAAAACAACACAGAGCTCTACACACGTCTCTCATCAAGTTGGTGCATCTTTTGAAGACAACAGTGAGAATGCCAATCACCCCTTTGTAGCTATAGCTACCTTTGCGTTGAACCTATACTGGATGCTTGAACTTTTGACGTTTGCTTAAAAATTTATTTTCTTCGGCGCACGCTTTCTTGTCTGTAGGCTCAAATATTACTTTAATTAATGATGTCCAACATGTGCGTTATAAATACTGAAATGGGAGAGGAAAGCTTCAATAATATTAAATAATGTAAATGGACAAAAAAGGTTGAGCTATTTAGCAATTTGAACATTATTTATTTATCTATTTACAAAATCTATACTGGGACATTGTGTTGATTATCCTACGGGATCTTCAGTGCAACATTGTACTGAATAACTTTATTGTGAGAATAGTGTGAGACTCTTTGAGTATCATCAAATTCCTGGTTCTAGAGCTATGTTGCTGATTATAGCATGTTATGGTCTTATTGATTTTGTTTCTTTTTGTTCTTCAGACTGGTCTGGAAAAGAATTTGTTTGGAAATCATCCAGTTGGATTATCACCAACAGAATCCCGTGGTCCTCCCCCTGCCTTTGCCTCAGATCCCTTGGTTTCCTCTTCAGGAGACACACATAACAATAAGAGTTCATTAAATTCAATAGCAAACATTGAGTCAGATCTGGGTGAAGGGTTCTCCGCCACAACTGGAAATGGGTCTTCCAAAAATGACATTGCAGATATTGTAGAGATTGAAATGCCTGGTTCAGAAGGAAATTTTGTGAAAGGCTCAAGTCCTTCAGGCGTAAGACATCTTGTCTTTTAATGTTCCATTGAAAGATGATTAGTCAACATATGATTCATTTCTTTCAGTTTGTTCTCATACCATTTTGTTTTCTATTTTCAATTTCAATCCAGCCTGTTGCTACCACAAGAAAAGGTGCACTCAATTATGACAGGCAAAATTCTGAAATTTCATATTATGCTGATGATGAAGACGGTAATCGCAAGAAGTATGTTCGAAGAGGTAAGTTACATGCTTTTCGATATAACATGTTAAGTGACCATTTGTTTCCCTCTGGATCTCATAACCTGTTCCTTTGTTCAAAGAGTCATCAAACTATTGTCTGGCCAGGGGTGTGGGGGATGGGGGATACCATTCCTGTAGTAACCTGTTGATCCCTTTTCACAACAGCATTTGAAATGCACAAAAATGATTTGTTAGTCGTAAACCCCAAACCCTAAACAAATTCAATCTTCATACATGAGTGAAGCAAACATTGAAGAAACCCCTTCAGGTTTTTCATACATGAGTGAAGCTTTCGATGTTTTGGACTGCCAAAAGTACTATTATTTTTCATCTGAATCACATATATTTTACTCTCTTTAAGTTGTGATGCAACCATAGTTCATCTTGGGAGTTCTTGATAAATTGCAAGTCCATCAATCCGTTCATCTTATCCAATGGGACAGTAAGCTCACCATTTCCTTACGCAGCACATTCTCTATCGAGACTTCAATGCCAACACCTTTTGTTTTTTGTTCACAAAATAGAGCACTGAGCTCTTTACTTCAGTCATGATTTTAACTTCTTAATTTCCTTGTCAATAATAACATTAATGATTGTTTTTGTTCTAGCCTTTTTTTTTTACCACATTTTTTTCTGCATATTATTGTGGCATTATTGTCATCACTCCATTTTTTTTGTCACCTGCAGGTCCTTTTAAGCACAAGTTTCTTAGAGCCCTACTTCCTTTCTGGTCAACTGCATTGCCAACTCTACCCGTTACTGCACCGCCTCGTAAAGATGCATCAAATACCAATGATGTCAGTGAAGGTCGTGTTCGGCACCAAAGACCCTCCAGAATGGATCCAAGAAAAATTCTTCTTATCATAGCAATCATGTAATTCCTCTGGATCTGTTCTTTCTCATTCTGTTTCATATGCTTTATGGTTTTGCTCTAAGTCATGGAGAGATCATATTCATTTTTCATTTTTGGTTTTTGGTATTTCCTAACATTAGGATATTCATAATCATCGTGTGCAGGGCATGCCTGGCAACGATGGGTATTTTATACTACAGACTTGTACAAAGAGATATCGGAGAAGAATTTGTGGATGACGAGCAGCAACTGCAAGCAGCACAATGAAAAAAAAAAAAAAAAAAAAACCATATTTGAAGAATTTGTGGTGCTGTTAGAATTTGTTTGGCTCCTTGAAATCGGACCTTTTACCAATTTCATCATACAAGCACTCACTGTAAGTATATTTTACTTGAGGCCTTTCTGCCACAGTGAGAGGTGAAAGTTTTTTATGTGAGCCTTTTTGTCATCTTACAAACTCTATTCTTGTGTTCACTTCACTTGTATGGATTGTGGATCAGAGAATTAGGTTAAAAGAAAATATCTTTCATTGGAGCTAATTTATTTTGTAATTACTCATTCACTCAATAATCTTACATAATAGGTTTGTTTTTTTCTCTTTCAAAGTACTTTTTCAAGATGTGGCAATTTTAGATTCTAGTTTTCGTCTCGGGTAAGAAAGCAGAGATTTCGGTCTAGGTTTTGAACTGGTCAATTTAATTTCTTGAAGAAGTGAACGGACCAATGGATTCAAAAACCTAAACCAACTTGATCGAGAGGTTTGTGGTTTGAATTTTCTAATCTCACATGTTGAAAAACCTAAACTTTAGAGATGTACGAAATAAAATTGTAGATAAATAGTTATATTAATTTCGATCTTAAATTTTGATAAGTGTGTCAATTTATTCTCTCCATTGCATTTTGTTTGGATAGATATCGTGGGTAGATTTCTTCAAATGTCAAGTTAACAAAATGAATGATGTATGAATGATTTTTAAAAGAAATTTTGACAGAGAGTTCAAATTGATTACTTATGAAAATTTAGGAGTTTAATTGATACAATTATAAGCTATACGACATTTTTCTTCTTTGATTGAGTTCTTATATTTAAAAGATTTCAGTTTAATTGTTTATGTGTTCACATTTTTTACTTTAGATTTTCACTATTAATGAATATTGAAATTGGCTTATAGTTAATAATTGCTGAATTTACAGAAAGTTAGAAGGGAAAAAATGCCATCCCTCCAATTAGATTTGATCCTTCTTTCCCTAATTTTTTGTCAGTTTAATTGGTGTTATACTATGCAACTTTATCATCAATCGATTTTAAAATCCACCTATTATAAAATTAAAAATTGTTAATTAATTAGACTATTAGAGATTAAATTAAAATTTTTTGGACAAAAAATTAAATTGAAAATGTATCCGAATACTAAATTGAAAATTCTTAATACATTAGAGACTACAAAACAATAAAAAGAAAAATAAAACAGAGGAAAAACTTATTAAATGCACTAATGAAAAGGAAAATTTTCAGTTCAACTAGATGTAGAGATGAGGTCAAAGTGAGATTAGTTGGGCTGAAATTGCATGCATGTCCTTCGTTGAATTTCCTTCATCCAGGTCAAAGGTTTGATCTTTCATCACTAAAAAAATGTAGATAGGAGAATTCAAACAAAACATACTTTTTTGTTATAATTTTAATTTTTTAATTAGTTGAGTTATGTTTAAGTTGATTAATGAATGACCCGTTTGGATTGACTTGAGAAAAAAGTGTTTTTAAAAAAAACTCCTTTTTATTTAAGCTCTTTTGATAAAAACGGTTTAAAATACACTTCAAAATTTATTTTGAGTGGTTGCCAAGTGCTCTAATTTTTTCCAAAATAACCTATCTTTTAAATTAGACACTTGAAAATGTATTTTAAACACACCCCAAAGAGTACTAACTACTTTTGAGTTTTGAGTTTGGGACAATATATATATATATTTTGTAGCCTTCTTTGTTTGATCCATATTAAATTAAGAAAAATACTTTAGGTGCTAGTTGGACTGTATTTACTTTTTGCGCATTCCACTCAGTTGTCCAATTAAGATTTGCCATGTAGCAAATATTTTTTTTTTTAAAAAAAAGAAATTCAATTGTAATTTTTTTTTTTTACTAATGTAATAAAAAAGGGCGGTAGGTACAACCTTTGTTACACTTAATAATTGCTCTTAAATCAAAGGAACAAATAGAATCTAATGAATATATCAACCATCAAGAATATAACAAGCTCTTCAGATTCCAATTCCATTTCGTTATTATTGCTTTAAACATGAAATCCTTAATAATTATTGAAGGGAGAAGCTCAATTTTGTTCTTATACTTAATATGTCAACTTTTGTTCTAAATTGAAGTATTGCAGCTAAAATTTCTTCAAAATTAAATAAAAAAACTTTTTCATAAACCAACTCTAAAACATTTTAAAATGTCAATTAATAAGACTCTCAAAATCATGTTGTAGAAATACTTGCAATTATTCATAAAATAAGAGTATAAAGGAAGTAAAAAAAAAAAAAAAAAAAAAAACCAAGTTTAGCAACAAAATACTCAAATTCGACTAATAACTAGTCTCGCTCACAAGTGAACAATATTACCATATTTTCAATAACTCATGTATATATTTTAAAGTTATCTTGTGAAATGTAGTATATTTCAATTATATACCTCATATTTATTTCATAAATTCTTCATATATACACTTCATATCACAATAAGTTTAGTTTTTTTTTTTTAATTTTTTTATATGGTTTTAATATATAGTTGTTGGAATAAATCGTACGTAACTATTTGTGTAGAGCTGTATTATTGTTTCATGAATGTATATTTCTTCTCATAAATAACAAAACTGAAGAAGAGACATGACTATTTGAATAGCCACATATAATCTATAAATATGTCTCTTCTTCAAATTGCATTTGAGAACTCTTTTCATAAGCATTTTTCTCCCACGAAACTTCTTTTTATAAAGTCTTCGAAGTTCGATTTTTTTTTTCTACAAAGTATAGTTCGTTGGATTTTGTGGACGAGATGCTACTTCCATAAGAGAGGTAAGAGGAGTCAAGCAAGCAACTGTAGGCTTTAAATGATGAGTCTAGCTTAAAGTGAAAATTGTACTACACTAGGCAGTTCAAATAGTGGCTGACAGTTGTAGTTGTCGGAGTGAAGGCTGTAAATATGTTCTATTATGAGAAACAATTACTCATGAAACTTAAACATTAGAGTGAATAAAATTGTCTTAAAGATGCAACGTGAATTTGTTGGACTCAGATTCAGTCTGGTATTCAAAATTATGTATTTCTAATTTTTTTAGTCATATTATTCATATAGCAACTTTAAGGCACTTTTATTATTTAGATTGTAGGTGTAAATATTACTGTTCTTTGTGCATCTGATTTTTATATAAATCTACGGTAAGATTTCACGTTGGGTTTTACTCTATAATTTACTGACTTTCTCTTCTGCTAATTTTATAGTATTCTGAATTTGTTGAATTATTTATAAATATATATTTTGAAAGAGAAATTACTATATACAGAAAAAAATATTAAACCATTTACAATTATAAATTTTTTTTACTATCTATCAACAATAGACTGCGATAGACTATGATAGACTTCTATCGCTCAAACGATAGAATTCTATGGCGGTCTATAGTTCAAGCGATAAAATTCTATCGTGATCTATCACTGATAGACAATGATTTTTTTTATTTATTTTTATATTTATAAATATTTTGACTCATTTTTCTATATTTGAAAACAACCATATTTGAAATTGGTGCTGCAGACTAAGAGAAAACTTGAGGCCCGATAATGTCAAGTGTATTATTATTTGATGTTTTGCACTAATATTGCCTTTTTATAGTTATATGCATGACAATGGTGATTTAAACGATGAGTATTGCACTATTATTATTATTATTATTTTATTGGCTTATTTTGGTATTCTGGTACTATTATGCATAATGAGTATGAAGAATAATGTTATCATGTCGTTTTACGTATCAAGAATAATGAATAATGTCTCAAATTTTATTTGTTGCTTATTAATTTTATTTTGTGAGAATTTGTTCAGTAATGTTATTTACTTTGTTTCACAAATATTTGGTGATCGATCTCACATAAATGTCATAAAAAATATCAAATTGTTGTATCACATATTGTTGGTGGAAATCATGGAGAAATTTATGAGAAATTTAACTGCAATGATTTTAAATGATGGCAAGAAGACGTTTGACCTTGACAAGATTTTTGAAAGAACACACTATTGTAAGGTTGGAGGAGAAGCCGACAAAGAAAAGTTGTTTGCACTTGAGGCATAGAAACATGCCAAGAACTACAATCTGAACGGACTAGATAACACACTATATAACGTTTATAGTGGTAGATTTGGCAAAAATTTATGGGAATCATTAGAGAAAAACAATATATATAAGCCAGAAGATGCCATGACAATGATATTTATGGTAAAAAAATTTATATTCTATAAGATGATTGATTCCAAAACCGTGATAAGACACATCCGGTGAATATGTCTCACTGTTTGAAGGTCAATTATATTTTGTATAGAATTTCATATACAAAAGCACATAAATTTCCTTGTGAATTATGGAAAGGTGACCTAAATTTTATATCAGTGTTGGGATATTTAGGAGAAGTAGCTATTTCCAAATTGATAATCCAAATTTAGAACATAGAAAACAACTTTTAAAAAGAGGTTGATATATAGTTGAGTTGACTAAGTTGGCTATAAATTTTTTATGGTATTCCTAAAGTGTGAATACAACCTATATCCCCTTTAGTAAATAAAAACAAGTATTGACATATATGAGAAGACATAATACAATCAGACATCTCCTTTTTAGTGAACTTATCACAATTGACTTTGTAAGGTCAAAAGATAATATTGCGGATCTGCTTACGAAAGACCTAACTAGAGAGTTCGTTGAAAGTTCATCAAGGAGAATGGAATTTTCATTATAAATGATTATTATTGCAGCAATTAAGCTCTAATGATTTATGGATGTATGCTCCGATCGGTTACAATGGAATGGATATCGGACTTAATCCAACGCCCCTAAATGAGAGAAGGAAAAAGTGTAATCTTTGTGGGGAATAATGTGTTTTTTGCAAAACTGTTTTGATTGATTTCTTTTTCCATGAAATTGGTGATGAACAATGGGTCAAATGAGAGTTCGATAGAGCGAATTCGATTCGAGAAGTTTTCGAGATTTCGAACCTTTGAGATTAAACTATATGTATTGTAAAGGAAGATGATGGAGATTTTACTAATTTAAAGATGTTCATTCTTTGTATGATATCTCAATATTTCTGACCAGTTCTTAACTTTGAGTTCATTTTTCCCAGCACCTTTTGTTATAACTATATGGTAATATATTGCATATTATATGTTTATTGAGAGGGATTCTTACCAACCAAAGAAAAAAAAAAAATCTTACCCAATCAATTTACACTCATAAATTTGTTGAATTTTGATAGACTATTAGTGTAGGAATCAAATATCGATTGTTGTTGTGTCGTGGAAAAATCACTGCCTTGAAAGCAAAATTGATGCGACCTTGGTGCTAAATCATCAAAGCCGGTTGCTCCCCAAGGTTAACACAACTCCCGATCGCTGACATGCACTCGTCGGAGAACGGGTTGGAATCAATGAAAATTGCTCAGTGAAGAACCAAGATTAAAACATAAAATTCTTATCTCTCCTTTTCCTCCAAATTTAGAGTTGTCTTTTAAGGAAAAATAAAAATCACTTTTAAAACAAAAGAAAACAGTTTTCAAATTAATTTTAAAATGGTTTTAGAATTAATTGAGACAAACAATTAATTCTTGAATTAATTAAAACGGTTTTTCGGTTATATATTTCTTTTGTTATGTTAGTCATTTCCAACAATCCCCCACGAATGACTTGGTATAACAAAACAAAAAGACATTTTATAAAATCTGTTTTCTGAGCAAAGTTAGGAGACCAAACTTAAACATTAATATCTTGACGATTTGAATTGATGCATAGTGAAATGGGGCAACAACTTTGTTAGAGAGGGTGAGTTACTTCTTGAACTTTCAATAACTATGGTTGAGACCCCCCACAACACGTTTTACTCCTTAAATTTCTATTGATTCCTCGATAAAAAGCGTGCTATTTAAGGCCATGCACATAAAACCTCGGGTCAACGTGAAAGCTCTAGAAAAAAAAAATCCTTAAACTTTTTCATAGAAGGCGGCCACACCTTCACAATCACGTTAATTGCTTCATCAAGTCTATCACAATAGACCACTCAAAACTGAGCTACGAAGACTTCACATCTAGTCCATACTAAGACCAACTTTATCAAGTCTGTCAAAGACAGACCACTCAAAACTGAGCTATGAAGATTTTACAGTTATCCATCAAGTCCATACTAGGACCACCCAAAAGAAGGGCTATGGAATTTTTAAAGGTTTTAGTTCTGTCCATCAAGTGCTAGGACCACCCAGATAAAGAGCTATGGACCATTAAGTTTATCGCAATAGACTACCCAAATAAAGGGCTATGAACCACTATAATGGTTTAGTGAGAGAATCTGCTAAATTTCTCTCAAATCTTACAATGAAATAATCCTCCTTTTAGTAACTGTTTCACAGCTCCATGTTTGAGGCGTTTATGCCTCTTCTTGCCATCATACACATTATTCTTGGCAAGTCCTATGGTAGTCTGTGAATCACATTGCAAAGAGATTGGTACTAATGCCCCTCACAATGGTACTTCTCTCAATAGGCTTCTAAGCCACTCATATATTGACGCCCCCCCACAATGGTGCATCTCCCAGTAGGCTTCTAAGCCTCTCAACCTCTCCTGCTAATTTTAGAGCAATAAATTTAGACTCAATGGTGGACCTTGCTATATAAGTCTGATTTGCAGACTTCCATGAAATAACTCCTCTACCCAATAAGAACACATCTACTAGTAAAGTTTAATGTGTATATTCTCCTCTACCTTATTAGGATTATGTGTATATCTACTCAATCTTCTCACAACATATTCAATCATAGGTCTAGTATTGTTCATAAAAACATAATACTTCCTATAATCTTTGCATATTTAGATCGAGAAACACTATCTTCCTTATTTTTCTTAAGACTTATACTAGTATCATAAGGTGTTCTTACAGGAGCATCATCAAAGCAAACAAATCTCTTTAGCATTTTTCAATGTGTGATTGATATAAAGAAAATCTATTTTCACTTTTCCTTATCTTAGCACCAAGTATCACATTACCCTCACCTAAATCTTTCCTTTCAAACATGTGAGGACATAAATAACTTAGTATTGTTACTTATATTTATATTCGTATAAAAAATCAATATATCGTCAATATACAAATAGATAATCACACAATCAGCTCCAAATAACTTTAAGTAAACACATGTATCACAATAGTTTACTTTAAAACCTTATAGAGATTGTGTGAATTTACATACCTTCAGGTAGTGTCACACATATATTTCCTCGTCTATCCATCTGACGTATTAGATGTACGTATTGTTACAAATGCTATCAAGACTCTATAGTAGCTATTTTAGTCGTACGAGAGTATGCATTAGAATATTTGATGTCTTATTTACATACACCGAATTGATTTATTTCAATGTCTCTTCATAAGCTACTAAATAATTAATCGACATTTTCTCTTTTCAAGATTATAGACATGCTTAATAACTGTATACTTTCAATCAATTGAAATATATATGTACATTTATGTACGCATAATCATCTTCTATCTAACTAATGTGGGACTTTGGTCATATTCCAACAATCCTCTCCTCGAACAAAAGACCAACTGAGTCTCTCCTAAAGTAGTCATCCATTCATCTAACTCTTATCTAGGCTAACTCTTTGTCACCAGAGCATACTGCCTATCTGATAGAGTTCAACCATGAATTACACCACGACTACTTTTGAGGTTCCACTACATCTTTGTTCAACATCTAAGGATTATATCAACGTGGCTAAACTAAGGACACTACATCTTCACAATAGTATGATATTGTATCTACTTTGGACATATAAGCCCTCATGGCTTTACTTTTGACCCCAGAAAGTCTCATACGAATGGAGATAGTTGTTCTAACTTATATATCTATGAAAATTCCTTATAAAATATCCACATGTTTTATAGCTTAGACAACATTTCAAATTACCATCAATTCTATACAGCTTTCACATAAATATGATGGAATTTACATATTTTTATACTACAAACAAGCTAGATGGTAGTCAAATAATGTTATAGGGCCAAACTCAACTTAAAAGTCTTAATAGTACTTTTTTAACTTCATGAAATTTAATGGCCAAAGATGACAATTTATGATATGAGTCATACATAAACTATGTCAAGTACAACACATGTAACATTATTTCCAACCATGCTAATGTGATACTTGAACTTTCTTAAATTGATCACAATAGCATCTCATTTGAGCTATTCAAAACAAATTACCAACCAAAATATATTCAATAGATTTGAACTTTGATTTCTATCAAGATTTGAATCACATCAAGAAAATCTTTGTCGTCATCATTCAAATTGACAATAGTTTAAAAATTTTAAAAGTTGGAGGCATTTGTCGAACAAATCATCAAAACATCTTCACTTAAAAGTCATTATATTTGATGATCAATAACCACAAGACCCACTACACAAACTATTTATCACATGCACATATGACAATTAACATAAACCAATCCACCAATCAAAAGTTATAACTCAGTATATTGAGTTGTCTCTCCAACTTTCTCAAATCATGCCAACAGATCATTTTGAAAATAAGTATAGAATATATTCAAAATTTATTTTACTCCAAAATTGAAACATCATGCTTGCTTCCTTATGAAAATTGCTTATGAATTTTTTTTTTTTTTTAATAAAGAGATAATACATCAAGCTAAGATCAAGCAACAACTAATTGGTACAATATGACCGCAAGAATGAATAAGACTTCATGTGTTTTCTTATTCACATTCACCAATAACTAAATGAATGATTTTCATAATATGCAATTAACTATAAGGAAAACCACCATAAAGGATTAAATCTTTTTCCTTCTATATTTTAATTTTTGCCTTAAGTAGTTTTATCCTTAAGTGCACCAATTTTCTTCCATGGTTATATATAAGCACATTCAATATATTTGAATCAAATCAGGAGAATTTCATCACAATCAACTAAGATAATTAAATTGGGTCATTATTAATTTATTCTACCTAATATCTACTTTAATTTAATTAAATCTTACTTTTCAATCGGGAATGAGAATTACTCCTAATTTTAGATCATCCCTTAGTAAATTCAAAATAGAGAATCAAAATATAAAATATTTCTCCAATTTCTCTCTTAATAGGTCATTCATTCATCAATAACAAAGAAGGCTAATAACCCAACTATGCTTATATGATTTCTAAAAGAAATTACGTACCTTTTCATTCCATTACCATTATCGACTTTGGTCTCACCATCATCATGAAATTCAGAAAGTGGCCAAATTCATTATTTGTTCTTCAAGCTTCAGGCACACTCTCAACCGTAATTGCAGCTTCAGCCATTGCTATCATCCCTTCATGCGAGAGCCCAATGCCGTCGTTCCTCTTCATCAATCAGCCGTTGTTCGCTCATGCCTCATTGACGTCCCGGATCGCTCACGATGCTGGTTGACGATCTGTCTCAGACCCGTCTACGCGGCAGTAGATTCGGTCGCTGCCATTCAATTCTCGACTTTGCTGCCGGTAAGCATCTCTATCCCCTATGTTATTGCTCTTCCCGTCGCGTCTTTTTTTTATGGGTTTTGTGTCCAACACTCACCAATCGCCGACGCGACCATCCCGTCTGGGAATCCTTATCTTCTGCTCCATGACGATTCAATATCTGGTGTAAAATTTCGGTCATTTATCAGACTGATTCAACACTAAATCAGATTTCTAATCTTCTCTATTCTTATTCTGACTGCAATTCTTGGATTGTTTATGGTCCTAGATCGACATTTGGAACAAGAAAAAGATGGTAATTTTTCTTTTTAATTTTTGCTTTCAAGATTGTAGGAATCAAATGTCGATTGTTGTTGTGCCGTGGAAAAACCACTGCCTTGAAAGCAAAATCGGCGCGACCTCGGTGCTAAATCGTCAAAGCCGGTTGCTCCCCAAGGTT
Organism: Lagenaria siceraria; assembly: GCA_002890555.2. Lineage (NCBI taxonomy): Eukaryota > Viridiplantae > Streptophyta > Magnoliopsida > Cucurbitales > Cucurbitaceae > Lagenaria > Lagenaria siceraria. Next base: position 6,957,101 of record CM016486.1, read on the forward strand.
AACACAACTCCCGATCGCTGACGTGCACTCATCGGAGAACGGGTTGGAATCAATGAAAATTGCTCAGTGAAGAACCAAGATTAAAACATAAAATTCTTATCTCTCCTTTTCCTCCAAATTTAGAGTTGTCTTTTAAGGAAAAATAAAAATCACTTTTAAAACAAAAGAAAACCGTTTTCAAATTAATTTTAAAACGGTTTTAGAATTAATTGAGACAAACAATTAATTCTTGAATTAATTAAAACAGTTTTTCGGTTATATATTTCTTTTGTTATGTTAGTCATTTCCAACAATTAGAAGAGTAGTTGTCTTACAATGAAAAAGTTGAAAGAAGTGATGAGTGTGCTAACTGTAGTTACTTTTTTTTTTTTTTTTTTTTGTATTCTTTAGTTTGAGAGTGAAAAAAAAGTGTGAGTGGTACAAAAGTTTTGAGATAGTGGTCTTGTAATTGGGATCAGGTAGAAAATTATTTTATATGATTCTAACAATTTTTCACATAGTGGATTTCTTATTAGTGAGTCATGATTTCTCTCTGAGTTTGGAGTTTTTCATGTTGATTCTTGTGTTTCCTAGTTTTGTTTTCTTTCAATTTCTCTCAATTATTTTTCTGTATATTCCTAAGGTAGTAGTTGAAGGTTTTTTTCTCAACAAAAACTTGTAGGGTTAAACCAATTAAAACTTTAAACTTTTATTAAAATATATCAATTTAGATCTTCGTTTTGCTTCAAAATCGTCAATGTCTAATTCTCAAGTGTATATAGACTTCTTCAAATGGAAGATTAATGAAATATTAAAGAAAATACTAGAATCAATGGGTGGTCATGATTTTTAATTGATCAACTCCAAAATTTAGGAATATAATTAAATGGATACAGTTAAGTTTGAAACAATAGCTTGGGTGCCAATTTTCCCCCAGGAACAATTATTTCTCTTTGTGGAATGCTATAGCTTGAATATATATTTTCTTGTTATTTTGTATAATGTACAAAAGAGGTTAAATACAAGGTTGTGGTAAATACAAATAAGGAAAAGACAAGATACGTGGATCTAGATTTCCTAATTACATAAAAATCTCCTAAAAACATATTTTACGTTCACACCCTCCCTCAAACTCGAGATGGTAAGGTAGCAACCAACTTGAGTTTGGTAAATAACTGATTGAAGCGACCTGATGACAAGGTTTTGGTGAAGATATCAACTGGTTGCTCGGTAATGGAAATGGATTGTAAGAGGAGAGTGTTACTCAGTAGGTGATGACGGATAAAGTGACAATCATTTTCAATATGTTTGGTACGCTCATGAAAGACATCATTAATTGTGAGCAATCTGGATGACACTGCGATTATCACAATGAAGTACAGTAGCAGACTGTTGAGGTACGCCTATATCGGCAAGGAGCCAGCGGAGCCAAAATAATTTTGAAGTAGCATCAGCAAGAGCACGATATTCAGATTTAGTGCTAGAACGAGATAGAACATTCTGTTTCTTACTCTGCTAAGAAATGAGAGAATCAACTAAGTAGAAGCAGTGACCTATGGTAGAGTGTCGATCAGTGGGATCGCTAGCCCAATCAGCATCGGAATAGCCAGATAACATGAGAGATGACTGAGAAGAGTATTGAAGTCTATGTCCTAAGATACCCTTGACATAACGAAGAATACGAAGAACAAAAGTGAAATGAATAGTCCTTGAAGCAGCCATGAAGTGGCCGGATAACAATATGAACAATATAGGCAATGTTTGGACGTGTCACTGTCAGATAAATAAGGCTGCCAACAAGTTGACGATACAGACTTGCATCTTCAAGAGGAACACCTTCAAACGCAGTCAAGTGAACATTGGGATCAAGTGGTTTTGGAGCCGTGGTAGAATTAGTGATGCCCGAGCGAGCCAAAAGATTAGAGACATATTTTGCTTGAGACAACAAGTAACCATCAGATCGCATTGACACCTCAAGACCAAGAAAGTAATTGAGTGATCCAAGGACTTTCATCTCAAAGTGTTCCCCAAGATAACGTTGCAGGTTTGATATGGCCTGAGGATCATCACCAATAATAATCATATCATCAACATATAGAAGAAGAAGAACAATACCATGAGGTGTCTGACGCGTAAAGAGTGTTGTATCATGAGAACTCAAATTAAATCCCAGTTGAATGATGGTAGAACTGAAAGTTGCAAACCAAGCTCATGGAGCTTGTTTCAGACCATATAGTGCATGACAAAGAAGACATACCTTTTGAGGTGGGGGAGAAGTACCCAAAGGTAGTTTTATATGTACTTCCTTAGATAAAATCTCATTGATAAATGCATTCTTGACATCTATCTAAAGAAGAGGCTACTGTTTGGTAACGGCAACTGCTAGGAGACATCGAATGGATGTTATCCGAGCCGCAGGAGAAAAGTCTCTTCATAATCAGAGCGTGTCTTTATTTTATAGATCCACTTGCAACTAATAGGTCTTTAACCAGGGGGTAGATCAACATAGTCTCACTTGTGTGTCTTTTCTAAAGCCTGGAGTTCCCCAGTCATTGCTTGCTGCCATAAAGGATTAGTACTTGTCTCATGATAAGAGGTGGGTTCAATCAAGGGTGAGGCGCCTCATTGTTCCAGAGCCGACATCAGCTCTTAAGGGAGCAATTCATAAGACATGAATTCCTTCTTGTACAGTTGAGTTCCCAGTTGCCTGCTTAGACAAATCCTCAAAGTGGTAGGCTTATTGAGTCGACAAACCTGACCACTCTCACCTATACAAATGAAAGGATTGCCCTCACAAGCAGGAGTTCACAACTGACTCAGGATTAAGGTCGAGTCACCTATGATCATCCTAGTAAAATGTAAGTCTCATTAAGTAACGGTGTTAATACGGGAGACTAAACATTTCGCAGTCCGATCTTATATATGTCTCACATATATAGGATATCCCCACTCACATGTCTCTACATGAACATTTAGGATCTAAACGTTTGTGATACTTTACAATACTTGTAACAATCACAAAGTGGGCCGTATCCGTAGTATTACCAGGATAAGGTAAACAACCTTATCCATCTACTACTGACCATTTAGGTTATCACTTAAACACGATCCACTTGTATGTCTCTACATACGTGTTTAAGTTACTACTAATAACCTAGGATCTTAGTTTATTGGTTTTTTGGGTTAGTGCAACTAAATGTCAAATAAAATAATAATTATTTTGTTAAATAAATAATTTGATTTATACAATACAAGTTTACAAAATACAAGATTATGAGATTTAGGACATCAACCCCAACATGAAAATCATTTATCTGAGGATTGAGAGAGGATAGATCATCAGAGGAGGTGGCAGCAATAATAATAGAGGCGAAACCAATTTTAGTAAAGTTCCTTAACTTTGTTGGATAATCTGGAGGTCTAGGCGGTCGCGTGGGACAATTGTCCAAAATATGACCATGTTTATGATAATACATGCACTCTATTTTGGGACAATCAACAAATTTATGGCCAAAGAGCTTATAATTTTTACAGAAGAGAGCTCCAGACGTATTATGCGAATGAGTGCTTGCAAGAACAACTTCTGATTGCTTGGAGGGGATGATGCCAAGCCGTTTTCTTCAAACATAATTTCCTGAATTGCTGTATCTAATGAGGGTAATGGACTGTGATGTAATAATGCAGCACAGATAGATTCATATTCTGGGTGGAGTCCCATAAGGACTTTAATAAGGCAAAGATGATCTGAGCTAATTTTAGCATGATCTAATTGGGTCCATATGGGTTAGAGAGTTGCTAGATATTCATTGACTGATTGTCCAGTATCCTAGTTAAGACAGACAAGTGTACTGTGCAATAGATAGTAGTGAGCCAATCCAATAGATTGGAAGCGAGTAGCCAAGAAGTCTCATAGTTTCTTAGCATTATAAAAGACATCAAACTCAACTTGAATGGCAGGGATAGATGTATTACCGAGCCAAGTGATAATCTGGTGATTCTTACTGTCCCAATCTTCTAGTTTCTCAATAAATTTATTGTCATCCTCAGTGGCTAATTTGATTGGATTAGAGATATCACTAGTAACAATGCGCCACAATTTTCGCCCAATAAGAAAACTTTTCATTTGATGGACCCAAGTAAGATAATTGGTCCCATCAAGAATAGTGCTAATAGGACGAAAAGTATGGTCTTTTTCCATTATAATTTTAGCATTCTGGGGGGGGGGGGGGGGGGGGCGCCTTGCGCTGCTTTAGAAAGGAGAGAATTTCCAAATTCCATTGTAATATGGGCAAATCAATCAAAGCAGTACACTCACAAAGGAAAGCAGATGGCAAGAAAACCAAACTCACTAATTGAGCAACATAAAATAAAGGAACCACAAAAAAAAAAAAAAAATAGCACTAAGATATGAGAATTAAACGGAGGAGCACATATCTGAACCAAAAAAAGTACCATAGTTCTAATGCCACAGATTTGATGAATCCAAATGGGTCAAACGAGGTGCTGTCGATGGAGTGGCTCAAACTCAGACTTGTGGCTCGGACTCGAACGTGTCAACTTGTGGCTCAGACTCGGACATGTCGACGGTCGTGGAGCATATCGAGCGGGACACGGTCGTGCTCGTGGCAGAACGGAGCGGTCGTGGTGGATCTGAACAAACGTGTCGATGGTCGGCGCTGTCGTATGGAAGATCTAAGCGCTATTGTGTGGGGGTTGGAAGAACGAACCAAATCTGAGCGAAATCACTAGATCTGAGCGTCATTGTGCAAGATTCGATGCCAGTCGTGGAGTACGAAGCAAATCTGAACCAACTCGAAACTCGTCAGTGGTTAATCTGATACCATGTGGAATGCTATAACTTGAATATTTTCTTGTTATTTTGTAGAATGTATAAAAGAGGTTAAATACAATGTTGTGGTAAATACAAATAAGGAAAATATAAAATATGTGGATCTAGATTCCCTAATTACATAAAATCTCCTAAAAACATATTTTAGGTTCACACTCTTTTTAACAAGAGTTTGATGAGATAAAAACGACGGCTAACCATACTGGTCGAGTTTTAATAAGTGTAAGTAAATTATGAAGGTCATCCTTCTGATTTCGCTCATTTAAGTATCACAAATGTAAATTGTTATGATTAATTTAATAAGAACTTACGAAAACTAACGTTTTAAGAAGTTGAAATTGGATTTATGATTTAACTAAACCAAATGCAATAAAACAACCAGGAAATATTCCTTAAGTCAAACTCTAAGGTCATAACTATCTCTCTAGAGCAAAATAAATTCTTATGCATATTAAGAAAACAATGTTCCTATCTAATTTTATTAATACGCACGACCTTTAAGTCTAATTGATCTTTTAACAACCTAAGTAGGTCTTAAATCTCTCAATCTTAACTATTCCTTAGTCATGCATTAAAGTTCTAATCTAACCATCTCCTCCGAGCATACGATTTCAATGCAATAACATTCAATCTAAGGGCTAAAGTGAGCTTGAGTTAAGTGGTATTGCCATGCACTCCATTCCTAGAGGTTGGAGGTTCAATCTCCCGCCCCGCAATTGTAGTACTGAAAAAAAAGCATTCAATTTAAGACTTAGATAAAAAGCAATACATGAATGGAAAATCAAGCAATAAAATGCATTCAACTAATTTAACCATAAACAATTGAGGCTAAATCAATCCTTAAGAACAATAAAATTAAGCTATGCATAATGATATATAACTACTAAGTCTCATGTGAAAATCCATCACAAAAGTACACAAAGTAAGGGTAGAAGAACAAATTAGGTTCAAAGTCTTGATCTCACGTTTTCGGGTCTTGAAAATCCATTTCCCATTTTAGTTTTGGGAATACGTATAGGATTGATTGTAGTACACATCTTTGACCTCGAACCTTGATCCTCATTCCTCACTATTAAATACATGTCTTTTTTTAAAAAAATTAAAATTTTCCTCTATAAATTTAATCTTAATGAAGATAGAAAATATTTCCTTTGTGGTAGGTTTCAATCATGCCCCTGACATTGAAAAGTTCTGTTATTATCTTTGAATTTTGAAATATGTTCTAAAAATACAATTTGAGAGTTTTTTTTTTCTTTTCCTTAAAATAAGATGGAAATTGATATGGAGGTTAACTTGTAAAAATTAAAATTTTCTGCTATAAATTTAATCTTAATGAGGATGGAAAATATTTCCTTTGGGTAACCCAAACCTCCACGACTATTTTCCTATTGAAATTTTTTTTGCTCCATTTCTAATAAATTTAACAAGGATGAGAAATGAATTTAAGGAGAAGAGACGAGAAAGCCTCTTGTCGTCCCCACCTCGTCCCATTGTCACCCCTACTAATATCAATATAATGTAGAGAGGGACAAAGTTAGTTGTTCCTAATAATCAATATCAAAGTTTTATGCCTTGAAGTTTATTAATTCCCTAAATAAACAAGGAAGAGGCAAACCATAGCATTGTTCCTCACAAAGGATATTCCTTGGTGGCAATATATATTCCAAAGAAGAGTTGGAATCTTTGTTGTAATTGAGATATGGACTTATATACAAAGAAAGAATTGGACATTTAAGAATATGAAAAAAAATCTAGTGAACCCAACATGAATTCTTATTTTTCAATAATATCCCACAATCAAATAGTTTGGCTAAATGATCCAAAGAGAAACCATCTTTTTTAAGTTCAATTTTTTGAAATCTTTTATAACATGATCTTAGTTTTTAATTAATACATTTCTTGAATTTGATATCTGGCGCTTTAAATGACCAAGTATGGTTGGGGTTTGAGGGCAACGCCACCAAGATCGAAGTTGTATTTGTATTTGTCATATGTATATTATTTACGTTTTTGACCCTAGAGCTTAGAGAAGTAGACTATATAAACTCTCTAACTCTAGAGGTGCCTGAGATCTGTAATCTAAATTATTCTCTCTAATAATAAACTAATCTCTTTCTACCTGTGAATGTAGCTAATACACTGTTGGTGAATTACGTAAATCTTTGTGTTGATTCTCTACTGTTTAAGCTTTTCTACGTACTTATCTTTATTTATCGATTTCATAACAATATATGTACAAAGAGATTGACATTTCATATAGATCTAAAAATAAAATTGTAGTTCAAAAAATGGATACACCATATATGTTAATGTAGAAATAAAAAAGGAGTGTAAAACAAATAGAAAAGGAAGGATATATCATTCTTATAACAAAGAAATTAAACAATGAATGTATCATTTACTATCAATATTGTAAATGCAATTGAGTTCAAAATTATTCTAACAATTTATACTAGTGTAGATATTATATACCATTACATACATCACTACAAGAAATATGGTCTTTTAGGGATGGAAAAAAATGTCGCTAATATACTCTAATTTTCGTTGCACATCCCTTTAGCGAAAAAAAAAAATTCTTATCGCTTGAAACATCAGTGAATCCCAGTCGCTAAATATTTTTTTCCACAAATTTTCTAAACCATTGCACTTTGCAACGCATCTAAGTTGTAAGTCGCAAGCAAAAGTCACATCATAAATATCATTTTAGTGGTCAACGGTTAAAAGCCATGCAACTTTTATTTTAACGTCACAGGTTGCATACATACATCTATTCATATTCAAATGTATAAATATTATTTTAGTGTTCAACAATATAGGTAAAGTCATTCTTAGTAGCCACACAAATAATCTGCAAGAAAATTATATATGTTGTGTGGGCCAAATGTAACTTGTATAGTTTATATTTACTTCATCCATTAAAAAATAATTGGAAGACAACTAATTGAGTTAGGAAGACAAACTAAATGAGTTTCATTTTATATATATATTCATATTTTTTGTTCCTTAGAAGTAAAAAACTCTTCACCATCTTTCACTATATTACTGAATGGTATACATATATATACTCTAACAAGAACATTAGTTTCTTAATTAACTCGATTCCAAATTGCTCTTTCTCTCCGAACTAGTGTAACTTTTGTAGATATAGGGAAGAAGATATGGACCATCTGTTCATCCACTGTAAAATAATGAAGCAAATTTGGAACAAATTACAAAATCTGTTGGGAAGACACTTGATATACAGCGACAATGTACAAAACTTTGCAAAAAACTATGTGGCTTGAAACTTGACACAACGAAGGCCAATATCATCTTCAATTCCATGGTTGCTGTGCTTTAGGCAATATAGAACAAAGGCAATAATCGTATCTTCAACAATAAATCCAACAGTTACATTAAGTTATGGGAGGATATCTGCTCTTACACTGCTTGCTGGTCTTATAGACCTAAGCTTTTCAAAAACTACAACCCTACCGCCATTGTCCTTAATCTAACTGCTTTTATGTAATCTTATTCACTGCTTTTTATGGACTTCTCTCTAGTCTTTTATATACTACCTTTTGGCCCCATTGTTATTGCTTATCAATGAAGGGACGTGGGATATGATGAGGGTGCTACATACGAATGTATCAACCTAATTGAGATATTTTGGTGCACCTACTGACCCACACTAATTTGTATCTTTTTTTTAAAAAAAAAAAAAATCCAAAATAAAACATAATAGCTAGTTTCTAATATATAAGAGGTTGAAATGAAAGGCAAATATAAAGTATTGGAATTTGAATTTTATTTGCTCTAGTGTTAGTGTTGATGATAATTTACCCACAATTTCCTTATCTATATCTTGTCTGGTATATGATCCACCGATAGTTTGTCTGATGAATTTCTAAATTTTAAATTTTTAATAAATTCTTAAAATTTTCAATCTTGACATTTAAGAAAGGCTAAGTTATAAGAAATATATACTCCTAAACTTTGTACTTTGTACATTATTTCAAAAATACTCTCAAACTTTCAAAATTTTTGTTAATATTACTTTTAAACTTTAAGAAAAAAATTAAATAATAATACTCTTACCGTTAATTTTTTATGAAAATGATTAGTATTTTGTTTAAAAAATACCCTCGAATTTTCTATAAAAGTTTCATTAACATCCTCAAAACTTTCAAAAAAAAAAAAAAAAAAATACTATTTACGGTTAGAATATAGACAGAAATCAAATACAATTGAATTTTCTAAAGTTATATTAATGCTCTTAACCATTAAGAAGAAAGTTAAAAGAAAAATTTTCTTGCCTCCCCTCTACTACAATCTATAGTCCAACGCTTTTTCCATTCCTCAGTCTTATTTCCCCCATTTATTTGGTACCCTCTTAATCTCCTTTCATTTCTCAATCTCTAAAGCTTTCCCATCTCTCCTTTAATATAACAATTTTAAATAATAGGAGTTAAAGTTGGGAAAAAACCAATTTGAAATAACTCATATAGATTTCATCATCTTTTCATAATAGATATACTCTTATTTTGTTTTCTCCCATTTGTCTAATTCTTACAACAAAACAAGACTCAAAACTTCAAATTAAAGTATAAAATCTTACAAAGTTTCAATATCAAAATTTCACCTCCCTTTTTAGGTATGTTCATGTGGATTAGGCAAATTGATGTCCGTCAAATTTGCACATCAACAACTTTTATGTCGTCGTGGTCATCATCATCTTTTATTATTTTTTATTCTATCTTTTTTTTAAAAAAAAAACTAAAATAGCTTCACTTTTTTAATACTTAATAAATTATATAATTAAAAAAATCATTTTGTATTTTGATTTCATATAATATAGAAAAATGAACTAAAATATTTACAAATATAGAAAAATTTCACTGTCTATCTGCGATAAACTGCTATAGACTACTATTTGTGTCTATATGTAGTCTATCGCGACACAAATGACAGTCTATCGCGGTCTATTGTAGATAGACAGTGAAATTTTGCTATATTTATAAATATTTTTAGCATTTTGTCATTTAAAATAATTTTTCTATAATTTATACTACTTTCATGTGTTTTCTCATTGTCCTACCATATTTGACTCCCATATAGAAACTCTATTTAATTTTGTATTATGGGTGAAATGCATTTAATCACATCTAACTTCTTAATGTCAAACAATAACAAAATGTCAATATGGAGTTTAAGTATATTATAAGAATTGAAATGCAATAATGTCAAGTTTTGAGATTTTTTTTTCTTTTTAACATTATGATCCTAATTTTTTTTAAAAAAATTGGTTGACTCTTGATTTTGTATAAATTTAAACCAAGAAAGATCTTTTTCTACTATTTGATGTTTGGAAAGGTCAAATATCTCAAAATATATTTTGAATTTTTTATATTTGTTTCCAAGAAGTACATATAAATAAGTCATTATATTGTTTAAATTCATATCAACTTTAGTCCTCCAATGAAGATGGATTATTCCTCAATCTATGAATAAACCCTCTTTTATTGACGTAGTTCAAATTAGAACATTCCACTCTAAATATTGAAAAAATAATTCGAGTTACAATTTTAATTTGATTGACTTTCTTTCTCCTTTTCTGCTTGGTTCTTTTTTAATTTTTAATTTTTATTTTTTCTTCAATAACTTAATTAAGATAGTGACTATCTTTTTAATGATAACTATATCAAAAATAAAGAAATAAAATAATCAAACCCACATCTTAAAAAAATAAAAGCCACTAATATCTAAAACCCATTAAAGAAAAATTAATGCCAACTTTATGCAAATAAATAAAGCCATTATAGAAAAATAATTTCTTATAAACATTTATGCATTTTCTGCCTATTATTCTTTTGATAATAAATAAGAACTTAATTAAATTTATCTAGCACATCTCATTAGGATATGGGAATTCGGTCTAAGTTTTTTTTTTTTTTGGACAAAACAAACAAAACACAACAAACAGACAAACTACAAATTAAAATTACATCAAGATACACAAGTACTGAAAACCACTCAAAATAAGGAGTAGAAAGAAGGAAAGACTGTTGCTCCTCCAATGCCTTTGGTAACATTGTTCAAAGGTTGGTCTCGGTTGTATTTTTAGGGTAGTAAAATCTTTCCACCAACTCTGCTACCAACATCCTTTCAATATTAGTTTGTAGCATTACACACACACATGATATATTCTTTACCAAATCTGAGTTTTGGACGATTTTTTCCTTCTTTAAACAAAGAAAGTATCCGTACCAATTTTGGGCCATTTTCATATCCGATTTTCTTAACCAAATTTGAGAAGTTTTCATTCTTTTCCCTTTCTAGATGTTTGTGCTCTCCAAATTTGATTCTGAGGAAAATTGAGAATTTTTTTCTTTCTTATGAGCCCTTGTCAACCTTGGAAAAATCTATTTAACGTCTCTTGGTTCTAAGCCTTTTTCCTCCCCTTTGACATTTGTCTTTTGGCTCCAAAGTAATTTCATAAATCCTTTTTATTCTCATGTCGAACAACCTGGCCTCCAATCTCGTTAGTACTGATAGCTCCTCAGATTATGACCTTGAAATTTCTAACAATGGACTAACCCGTCGAAATACTAAGAGAACTTTGAACAACAACCTAGTCCCCCTTCGGCCATACATTCTCAAAACCTTTGAATCTTTGGAGGGGTTGAGGGCATTGTACAATATCCCTCACTCTATCCCAATGAAGTCTCATTCTACGCTGCTGCATTCAAATTTGGAATTCGACTTCCACTCATTCCCTTTTTGCAAGAATTTTTGGCTTATGCAAACCTGGCTCTTGCCCAAATTGTTCCTAATAGGTGGAGCTCTATCATTGGGTGTTATATTTTATGGGCTGAGTTTATCAAGTCCAAACCAATGACTGTTGAAGATTTTATGTCTTTACACTTATTTAAGAGGCACCCGGATGTCAACCAAACCTTCTACATCAGTCCTCATAATCTAAGCCCATTGTGAAGACCTACTCCTTAGGAAAAGATTGGAATCTTGATTGGTTCTTTGTTAGTGGTGACTGGCTTGCTCATTGTGAATGAGATTTTGTCTCCTCAATTCTAACTGAGTTCCAAAATTGGGGTACGTTTTCCTTTCTCTCTAAATGATCTTTGCTTGCGGTAGACTTTAAACTATTCTTCATACTTTTTAGATAGAAAGAGATCGGTATCCCCTATTGCCGCTGACTTCCATGCTTTAGTAATGTTACTTCTCGATGATTATCGACATGACTCTTCACTTATAACACAGAAAATGTTGGTCACCAATAAGCTTCTCCCAGGTTGGTAATCCTTATTCTAACGAATCATTTAGCGTCGTTATTTCTCTTTGCAGCTTAAATCATACACTATCAGCATGCATAGGAATACCTCCCAGTCATCGTATCACCCATCTTCAACGGGAGCGAGAATTCTAAGCTCAGCAGTCGGCTAAACTGCCAGCTCCAACACCCATCATTGTAGACCCGTCCTCTTCCTCTAAAGGAGATTGAGGTCCGACCCTTTTACAAGTTAACTCTATGGACTCGAATGTCGACGTCTCCAATGCTAGAGACATTGCTTTGGAGGAGGATTGCTCTTCTCGACGCCAATGTCTCCGTGCTTCTCCTCCTTACCTGAAATCGACAACACCCATCTCAGCAGTAGAGAGAGAGGATCCCAACCAAACGTGGTAAATTTGCATACATTTAGTGGACCCTTTGAAGCTCCCAGTGACCCCACCGCTGCCTTAATTGCAACGTTTGTCTCCTGGAGAAGTATTCCTGGCTAGCCTTCCCTCAAGGGGTGGAATGACCCCCGACAAGGCATGATAGACAACTTCCTTCATTTTCGATAGGTAAATTTACTTTTCTACCTTTGTTGTGCTTTTGTATTCATTTTTCTAACCATTGTCTGCATAGGGATACATGAGCTTAATATTGGCTGCTTAGGGGATGACTTCTAAACTCATCCATCTTCGTGCAAACATTGTGCCATTGAAGGAACATGAGCAACTGCGAAATCATTGCACCAGGTCTGATGAATTGCTGCTTCGTGCAACAAAACTGACTTCCTCCCTTCAATCCAATTTGGAGGAATCACAAAGCAGCCTGGTCGTGGCTCAATCCAAAATAAGGAATCTTCAGAAAGAACTAGCTATCGCTAAGTCCAAGCTGGATGACCCTACCTTCCTTTCCTCAAAGTACAAGAAGACTTTGGAGTACTTCGATTTGAAAGACTCAGCTATGGAGACTGGTGTTGCCTGGTCTGCCTGAACAGCCAAGACTCGCTACCCAAACATGGATTTCAACTTTTTGAGTGTTGAATACCAAGATCTTTGTAATGCTTCTAAGCATTGTGATTTTCCTAATGTGAAAGTCGACTTAGGCAATGACATCAACATGGAGGGCTTCTTCGAAGATGTTCCTGATGATATTCCTGATGACTCTACCATTCTGCCTTGACTTAGTTGTTTTTTTTATTTCTTTTTTGAACCTTTTTCCTTTTTTGTCGTCTTTGCGCATTGATAAGCTTTTTGTACTACTACTTTAAATGATAATGGTAATAGATTTCTCTCTTTTTTTTTTTAAATCAAGTCTGTTTACTTATACTTCTACTTACTTGCCTCCATACTCAAACAAATTTGATTAAAATTGGTCAATAAAAGTAAACTTTGTATTGACTATTCCAATAGGAGCAAGTCAAACAGTGTAGAAAGAAAAAGACGTTCAATAAATAACCAAAGAAAATATCCGATTGGTAATAATACTTGAGGTGCTCTGCATTCCATGGATGAGGCAACGCTTTCCCGCCTAGGGTAGCTAACCTGTACGTACCAGACCGAACCACTTTAGTGACTTGATATGGTCCTTTCCAGGATGGTCCCAAGGTACCACTGTTAGGGTCTCTGGTATTAGGCATAACTCGCCTTAAGACTAAGTCACACTCCTTGAAGCGGCGTATTCACACCCTTGAGTTGTAATATCAAGCTACCTGATTCTTGTGCTTGACCATTTGGAGATTTTTAGTTTCACGGTGTTCCTCTAGTAAGTCAAGAGTTACCCTAATAGCTTGTTCATTCTCATCCCAAAAGAATTGTTCAACCCTTAGTGAAGACAATCCAATCTCAACTGGAACCACAACTTCAGCCCCGAATGCCAATGAGAATGGGGTCTCTCCAGTCGAGATCCGAGGGGTCGTTCGATACGCCCAAAGGACTTTGGTAGCTCCTCTGCCCATGATCCTTTTAGATCCTCTAGCTTGGTCTTCAGATTTCATTTAATTATTTTATTGACTGCCTCAACCTGACTGTTAGCTTGCGGATGCGTTGGGGAAGAGAAAAAATGTTTGATGTTTAACTTATCATAGCATTTTTGAAAAGCCATGTTATCGAATTGTCACCCATTGTCCATAGTCAGAAGATGGGGAACACTAAATCGACACACTAGGCTCTTCCAAACAAAGTCGGTAATCTTCTTCTCGATTCTCGATAATCTTTTAAAAGAGTTTTGATAATAAAAGATTTAAAAACTTAGAGAAACGTTAGCTAGAAATTAAAATTATTTTAAATGTGAATATTAAATAAGCAAATATAATTTAAGAAACATAATATAAATTAAATAACATAAAAGGGCATATTGAAAATTTAATAAAAACATATTAGAGATCGATCTCGGACTCCCAAAGAATCGACTCCTCACCTCAAGAATTCTAGAAAATCGGACTCCTAAATTTCCTAGATTCCATCCTCGGTTTATTTTGAAAAAAATGAATTTATTTTCCCTCAACATTTCTCTTTTATTTTCCCTCCTCTTCTTCTCTTGCCCTTTATTCTTCTCTCTCTCTCTTTTTTTTTTTTTTAACAAAACTTCTTCTTTTTTTTTTTTTTTTTTCTTTGAAAATAAACTCCCCAACTTCACACTAAAAAAATAAAATAAATAAGGGCTACAAATCTCTCAAGACTACCAAGAAATGAAGTTCTCTGTCTTTGAGGTAAGTTTCTTTTTTTTTTCTTCTTTTTTTTTTTTACACTTTACCTTCTTTAAAAATAAAATAAAACAATAATGAAGAGATAAACATGGAAGAGGAAGAAGATGAACAAAAAAAAAATAATAATAAAAGAACAACAATAGTAGATCTAATAGAAATGTAAATAGAAATGGGTAAATATCACGTTATAATAAAAATAAAAATAAAACGGGAAGAAATAATAACAATAAATTTTTTTCTTTATAACCCTTTCTTTCTCCCTATTTTTTTTTTCAGATCTGCAAGAGGAAAGAAGAAGATTGAAGGTTAGGTCCGGAACAAGAAGTCGCTCGTTGTATGAGGTGCGGATCCTTGGACAAAAAGCCCTACCAACAACCTCCAACTAAAACTTGGACTTCTCTTGGTTCGAAATTTCGAAAATGTTGGGAGGATGTTAGAAACTCTCTGATTGTTTTTTATGTCTAGGGTTTTCTCTATTTTTTCTTTGTAAAAAAAAAATCCTAGGGTTTCTTTGTGTGTGTTCTTTTTGTCCCTCTAGGTTTTTTTTTCTCTGTATTCTCCCGTTGAAGTTGAAGAAGAAGATGGCTTTAAAGCCAACAAAACTTCCTTATTTGCCATAAAAAAATGGGCTAAATTTTAAAATTTGAAAATAAATGTCAAATGTAGTTCACACCCAAAATGGAAAACAAAAATTGGAAAAATAAAACCTAATAAAAAACTTATTTTTTTTTGCAAATTTCCTAACTAACTTAGTTACTTTAACTAACTAATTTGGTTACTCTAACCAAACAGTAAAACAAGTCATTTTTTTTCAAATAAAAGATGGATAAATACAAAATTAAAATTAACAAAATTAAGACAAAATTAATTTAATAATCAAATATTTTAAGTAAGCCTGGACAAAAATAGGTGGCTATACCCGAAACTTAAATCGCAGGGCAGACTTGAATTGCTGTCCTTCTGGTGGCACTAGCAATGGTCAAACCCTGCACCCTTTTTGGTTAGATGACCGATCTACATAAAGTGTCCATGAAGGGTCATTGCAAGATATAGTCAGAGGTACTGTTAAGCACACCTCGGTCGTTTCAAGTTGCCCCAAGGGGTCATTTCAGCCACAAAATTTGCCATAGCTTGCCCCTTGATGGGGGAAAATGAATGTGAGGGAAAATGTATGTCGTATTCGCTTAGCTCTATGGCCCACTTCATCAACCGCCTTGAAGCCTCTGGTTAGCACAATCACTTTGTGTGCTTGAAAGTACGAGCGTAATCTTCGAGCGGAAGTTACCAGAGCTAGGGCTAATTTCTCTAGTTGAGGATACCTTACCTCAACTCCAACCATAGCCTTACTTGTATAGTACAATGGCTTCTGGTGGCCCTCAACTTCCTTGATCAAAACCAAACTCACTGCTATATTAGATATCGCTAGGTATAGGAAAAGATCTTCTCTCGGGACAGGTTTGGAGAGAAGCAAGACTGAACTTAGGTATTGTTTTAGTAGCTTGAATGGCTGCTCACATTCCTCCATCCACTAGAAGTTAGCTTTTTTCTTTAGAAACTTGAAGAATGAGAGATACTTATCTGTTGCCCTGCTTATGAAATGACTTAAAGCTGCAATTTTTCCATCCAAGCTTTGTAGTTGCTTCATTATTCGTGGAGACTTCATCTCCAGTAGTACTAGAATTTTTTCAGGACTTTCCTCGATCCTGTGTTGATTGACCATGAATCCTAGGAACTTTCCCGAAGTTACTCCAAAGGCACATTTAGTAGGATTGAACTTTATCTGATACTTTCGTAATATGTCGAAAGCTTCTACGAGGTCTCGCTTATGCTGATCTGCCTTCTTACTTTTCACTAACATGTCATCCGCGTACACCTCCATATTTCGGCCAATCATTGGAGCAAACATTTTGTTCACCATTCGTTGGTAAGTGGCTCCAGAGTTTTGAGACCAAATGGCATCACAGTGTAACAATAGAGTCATCGACTTGTTATGAACGAAGTTTTCTCTTGATCCGGAACATGCATCCAAATTTGGTTATACCCGAAATAAGCATCCATGAAATTAAGCATCTCACAGCCCGCTATGGCATCTATCAACTGGTCTATCCTGGGCAGTGGGTTTTATCTCCTAAAACTCTAGTTTATAAACACTTAATGGTTTCTTAATCAATAAAGTTGTTATCGAGGTTCTTTAGTAAACTTGTTATTGAATATGTGAATTGTTGTTAATATAACCCTAAATCCAATAAACTAAAGAACCCATGACTATAGTATGAATAATTGAACTATATGTTGAGACATAAAAGTGGATCAAGTTCGAGTAAAATAGCCTAAATGGTCTGTAGTGTAGGGATTAGGCTGGGTACCTTATCCTGAAGACACTTTTGAATGCGACCCACTTTGTATTTGATACAAACGATGTGATCCTAAATCGTTCATGTGGAGACATGTGTGTGAGGGTATTCTATGTAATGATTTTGCATAAGACTGGACCACGAAATAGTCACTATTACTTTATAACGTCATTTACTATTAACACTGACTATTTCAACTAGATGACCTAGGTAACTCGTTCTCAATCCTGAGCTAACTATGAACTCCTGCTTATTTGAAATTATCCTTAGATATGCATGGGTGAGAGTGGCCCGAGTTTTCCGACTTAATAAGCCTCCCATATCAAGGGTAAGACCGAGTAGATAGTTAGAGACGTAGTCCTGCGAGACGTAATCCACGCTTACCCGACTTAGGGTTACTTTGTTCCCTTAAGTACTGACTCTGGATCTTAAACAAGGGGCTCCACCCTCCCATTGGCCTAAGAAGAAATCGGCTTAGTGATAGGATCACAAACCAATTGTTCATTAGAGGATCAGTGGGACTTAAGGAACAAGATGTATTCACAGGGGTAAAATGGTAATTTTGACCTAGCTGTGATTACGAACAATTGATGAAGGATCGACTTACTGATTATGGTTATATCAAGTGGACAGAAATATATCTACAGTGAGGAGAGTGCAGCTACGGACTTCAGTGGAGTGTCCCGTTAGTTAACGAATGTTGATTAACTAGGTTAAAGAATTTGACCGGTTAATCTTGGATCGTTGGAGCTCATGATCTATAGGTCAATTAGGTCCCTCTACTAGCTCACAAACAGATAAAACTTTAGATAGTGTAATGAATGAATTTGAAACGTTCAATTTTGGCTTAGAGAATAAACGTTGGATATATGCAATATGTGTAAGCGTATCGATGTTTAATTACGAATTAAACGAACAAAGAGAATTGAGAATAATATTTAAATATGATTTAAATATTAAAAATATGAATAGGAATTAATATTCGAAAAATTGATTTTTCGAAAAAAAACAAGATTGGTGTAAAATAATATTATTTTAATATTAGATATTAAATTAATATTATTTATTTAAAATTTTATATATATATATATATCATTATTTATTAAATTAATTTTATATTTAAAAATTGATTTTTAAATTGATTTTAGAAAATCAATTTTTAAATAGGAAAATGAAAATCTTGGTTTTTTCCACTAGCATGGGAGAGCATGGTGTGTTCTCATTTTTTAGCCACAAATCCCACTAAACTTTTACAAAAATTGTTGTCATTTTGGTGTTAATTCTAATTGCATGTTAACACTCTATAAATGATGTTTTATTGTTGAGAAATGGTTGGTTTTTAGTGGAATTAATAGTTAATTTTTGTCAAATCTCAAAGAACGTCCACACTCTCCAAAACTTAAATCTCTCTAGAATTTACCACAAATTAAGATCTCACCATCCAGTCTAAGGTCAGAAAATAGTAGAGAAGACTCTTGTGGTGGTCTACAAACTGTTCAGGATCAATTCCATTAAGAATAAAGGGAGAATTTCAAGCTTCAAAGGTTGAAATTCTTACTTTCAGTTTTTCCCTTTTCTTGATGTATGTTTGTCCTTAAAATTGAGCATATTAGAGTGTAATTCGTTCCAATTCGCTTCCGCTGCATGTTTGTATATCTATCAGTGGGAATCTATCTTTGGGACAAACCTTGTTCAGGTCCGTAAAATCTATACACATTTGCCACTTTTTGTTAGCTTTCTTAATGAGCCCAACATTTGAAAGCCACTGCGGGTAGTGTACTTCTTGGATGAACTTCATTTTGAATAGCTCGTCCACTTGCTGGGCTATCACTTCATTCCTTTCATGATTGAACGCTCTACGCTTCTGGCTAACCGGCTTAAACTCTAGATCAACATTGAGTCCGTGCACCATCACTTGTGGGTCAACTCCCAACATATCATCTGCCGACCATGCAAACACGTCAGCATTATTCTGTAGGAAAGCTATGAGACGTTTTCTTCGCTGGGCTCAAGTCTCGCACCGATGCTTATCATTTGCATTTCAGATAGCTTTGCATTTCAGATAGATTTGCATTTCAAATAGCAAAGGAACTTATTCTAATGGTTCTGCAGGTTCTCCCCATCTTTTGAGTTTATGTTCGCCATCGCTTCCTCCTTCGTCTCTAATCAAAGCTCTAAGTCATAGGTGTTGATGTCTGAAGATCAACTTCAGCCTCTCCTATACTTCCAGAGGCTTGATCGTGGACAACATTTGTCACATCTCTAGCCAACGAGTCACCCACTACACTCCCTAGATATTAGCTGCTCCCTTCGGATTACTCCCACCCCACTAGGCGTTGGGAATTTCATCACTTGGTGATAAGTCGATGAAACCGCCCTCATCTAGTGAAGAACTAGCCTTCCTAAAATCGCGTTGTATATGGACTTGTCATCCCCCGCTAGGAAATTAACCATGACAGTTACACAAATCATCCCATCACCAAACGTTAATTAAGGCTCCTCAATCAATAAGGAGAACAAATGTCAATTAAATATTATGAATAAGCTTACCCTCAATTTGTATTTGTATACAAGGTATGCTCCACCAGCATAGCCAAACCTATTAAAATAAAATGCATATGTACATAGATATGTATG
The DNA here is from genome assembly GCA_002890555.2 of Lagenaria siceraria. Classification (NCBI taxonomy): domain Eukaryota; kingdom Viridiplantae; phylum Streptophyta; class Magnoliopsida; order Cucurbitales; family Cucurbitaceae; genus Lagenaria; species Lagenaria siceraria. Next base: position 6,976,897 of record CM016486.1, read on the forward strand.
TATATATATGTATGTAGATGTATATATATCTATGTGCATATATATATTTATGGATGTACACACACAAGGTTTAAAATGTAATTTCGATGGAAATATCGATAAAATGTTGATTTCAATGGATATTTCATGACAATTATAAGAACAAAAAATTCAAAAATTAAATTTAAACTAGTAAATAAACATTTAATGATTTTTTTTATGTTTCATGGATTTTTCTATGATATAATGTAATATTGATTCACCCCTCATGTCGATGTCGAACCTATGGAAACATAGAAATATCAACTTGTCGACGAAAATTTGATACTATGTATATATGTATATATATGTACATAGATATACACACATATACATACATACATACAAAAGTTGCAGGAGAAGTATGCTTGTTTCTTCAAATCTAAATCTTTCTTCATTTTTTTAAAAAATCTTTGAATTATAATTTTTGGATTCTATCGAGTAACCATAATTACATGAGTTATTTTAGAGGATTTATGCAGAATCATTTATTTATTATATTTATATTGTTATGTGCTAAAACTTCTTCAATAATCTATTGGCAGGAGGTTGGATAAATCTTTCAATTTTTTTTTTTTTTTTTTTTTTTTTTTTTTTTTTGTAAATTTAGAGAATTTAGAGGAGTTTACGTGTAGTGCCTTTTGTTTATTCTTTTATCTTTCTTCTATCATTAATCTATTTGCATGAGTTTAGACACATCATTTTTTTTTTTAAATTTAGAGAATTTAGGAAAGTTTACATGTAGAACCATTTGTTTATTATGTTCTAAAACTTATTTCTCCTATAATAATCGATTTTTTCATTTTTTTTCTTCCAGGGTTAAAAAATACAAACAGTAATGTTCAACAAAATTATAGAGAATATTGGAAATGATATTTTAAAAAAAATAAAATCTACTTAATTGAAAATAGAAATGTTTTGAACAGTGAATATGCTAATGTAAATGATAAAATTGAAATTACTTTTTCTTCATCTATGGTCATAAAAAAAATTGACAAACCATGTTCTCTCCATAAATTAAAGTACAATATTGTCTAATTTTATGTTATTGAATCGTCTTCGAAGAAAAGAAAAATGATAGGTAACAATTTTATTTACCAATTTTTATATTAAATTAAAATTGCTGGGATTAAAACCCAAAACGCAGCGGAAACGTATCAGAACCGTATCTCAAAATTAATTTTAATAATTTTGAAATACTTTTACATTGGAAAAAAAGACTTAAATTAATCTAGGTTAAGCAAAAAAAAATAGAGAATAAAAACTCTTACGTGTTGTGTCACCACCACTTGGAGACCTTCCTATTCTCTGAATCTTGAGGGAAGGTTTGTGGAACCTTTTTGGCACAGGAAAAAAAATACAGAACTCTTATGAATATTTTTTTTTAGAGAACGCTGAGAATTTTATTTTTTGTTGAGAGAATGGTTCACACCAAACAAAATTCTGTTTTTGCATTATATAAAGAAGCGAGAGAAAAATGGAAAACGTGGGTGTTATCCCACGTCTTAAGTAACTCCCCTACGTGGGAGTTACAACAAACTTAATTAATTAAAATTAAATTAATTAACTAAATCAACAATTAATTAAATTAATAATTAATTAAATTAATAATTAATTAAATCTAATTTAATTAATCAATTCATTTAAATCATATTTAAATGAACATCTCTCACGTAACCTATAGTTTTAATTCAATTAATTTAATTAAATCAAATTTAATTAAATTAGATTAAATTAAATAACTAATTAATTCTCCAATTAATTAATTACCAAATTAAATATCAAATATTTAATTTTAACCTGCATTTGAATCAAATTCAAATACATTTCTCTCATAACCTATAGTTTTAATGTACATCTAATGCGCATTAATTTTAACCTATAGTTTTAATAAAATAATATTCGAACAATTTCAAATATTTAATTCTCTTACAAATTAACTTTGAATCATATCCAAAATTATATTTATACTATAAAGTTTAATTTGTAAAATAAACTTTATATTATAATGTATCATTATACATTATACTTTTCCCTTAGAAAATTTGAACTATTCAAATTTCAACCAATAAGAACCTCAATATTCTTTATGAGCTAGGAAGGGGACCTAATGGACCTACAGATCAGAAGCTCCAACGATATGAGATTAACAGGCTAAACTCATTAACCACATTAATCAATATTCGTTAACTGTGGGTACACTCCACTAAAGACCCACAGTTGCACTCTTCTCACTGTAGATATATTTCTGTGTCCACGGATATAGACCAATGACAGCAAGTTAGTCCTTCACAAGTGTTCGTAACACCAGCTGGGTCAAATTACCGTTATGCCCCTGGGTTACTTCTAAATCTTTAAGTACCAGTGCTCCTCTAATGATCAACCTGTTTATGGTCCAACCATCAAACAGAAACCCCTCTCGGGCCAGTGAGAGGGTAGGGCCCTATGTTCAAGTCCCGGAGACACCACTTAAGGGAACACTTATCTACTTACCCTACAGTCGAGAAGGAGTGAAATCCATCTTGTATAATTATGTTCCCAGCTCCCCACTCAGTCTTGTCCCCAAAATGGTAGGCATATCGAGTCGACAAACGGGCCACTCTCACCCATACAAATCAAAGGACAATCCCTCGTGAACAGGAGTTCACAATATACTCAAGATTAAGACTGAGTTGCCTAGGTCAACCTATTGAAATAGAAACCTAACCAGTCAATGGAATTACATCTAGTGATTACTATTTCGTGGTCCAGTCTTATGCAAACTCATTGCATAGGATACCCCCACTCGCATGTCTCCTACATGAACGCGTTGGATCATTGCGTTTGTATCAAATACAAAGTGGGCCGTATCCATAGTGTTACCAGGATAAGGTACCCAACCCTATCTTTATACTATAGACCCTTTAGGTTGTAACTTGAACATTGATCTCTATATGTCTCTACATATTGTTCAAGACTCATAAAATAACCTAGGATGTTAGTTTATTGGATTTTAGGGTTATTAAAACAAGATAAAATAATCAATAACATTTATTGAATAATAATGAATAATCATTTATTAATGACGGTCAAAATACAACATTTACTATCTACGAGTTTTAGGGCATCAAACCCAACAAAAATATTATTCACATTTTTTTGTTAATTAATTACTTCATTTTCAAAATTTTATTGGGGTTGTGCTCTCTGTAAGATCAATGGTTGATATTAAAATGAAAATGCAAACAATAAAATAATGATCAAGAGAGAGATAGTTTTGAAAGTGTTGGATATTTATAGTGAAAGTGAGATTTTGGTGAATATTTGAAACATAAAAATTAGATTTAATTGTATAGATTAAATTCATTGGTTAGAAACTTTCAAATTAAAATGACGTTTCATGTGTAAATTTAACATGTATGAGAATTAAATTTGTAGTTTTTTCAATTTGAATGAGTTATTTGTGATTTTTGTTAAGTAACAACTAAATTAAGTTTGACAAATGTTTCAAGTTTTCTATTTATTTGATTCTATTTTGTATTTTGGAGAGTTACGTACTAAGTTGCTAGCCTATAAGTAACAACTTGTTTCTTCATTTGTAACATCCCACTTCAAATTGAAGAATTCTCTCCTTTCTTTCTTTCTTTCTTTTGGTCTTGAGTTGAGTTGAGAGCAAGTATCCAAGAGTTCTGCCAAATTTAAATAGTTCGAGGTTGCAGTTCTACCATAGTTAGTTGTTGTATCCTGTTAAGACGATGACTATAGTCTGCTTGCATCTGGTGCAGAGTGAATAATTGTCTTCAAGAGAACGCTTATCAAGAAGCTTACCTCGACTATATTTTGAATCTCCAAAAGTTTTGAGGTTTTAGTTATTTCAATTCATAAGCCTTGTTACACCATCTTGCTGGTTGAATATTATACATTAAAAGTACTACTTTAAGTTGAGGTGCAATCAGTTTGCTAGTGTATTCAGTTCATACATACCATTTCCCCCAACAATCTGAAGAAAATTAGTAATATTTGAACTGATGGCTACAAACTCTTCCACCAATTTTGCTACTTCTTCTATGATGGGATCGCCCATTGTCAAACCAAATGCTGAAAACTCGGAGAAGTTCAAGGGAGACAACTTCAAGAGATGACAACAAAAGATGAGTTTCTACCTCTCCACGTTGATATGTTAATAATGGGCACAAATAGAAGTGTCATTGATTCCACTAAAAAGATGTTGAAATCCAACTTTGATATGAAAGACCTTGGTTTTGCTGATGTTATCCTTGGAATTCGAATAACAAGAAATTCAAGTGGATACATACTTTCTCAGTCTCACTATATAGGGAAAGTGCTGAGAAAATTTGATCATTTTGAGAGTAAGTCGGCTGTTACTCCATTTGATCCAAATTGTAAGTTGAAGAAAAACAATGATGAAGGCGTGTCTTCTCTAGAATATTTTAGAGTTATTGGTAGTTTAATGTACATAATAAATTGTACAGGACCTAATATTGCCTATTCAGTGGAAGGTTAGCAAGATACATCATCAATCTAGTGCATGATCATTGGAATGCTTTAGTTAGAGTTCTAAAGTACTTGAAGTACACTCTAGACTATGGATTGCATTATATAAGGTATCTACATGTATTGGAAGGATTTAGTGATGCTAATTGGATTTCTGATAGCATAGAGACTAAATCAACTAGTGGGTATATTTTTACCTTAGGTGGAGCAGCTGTATCATGGAAATCTTCAAAACAAACGTATATAAAATGTTATACTATGGAATCAAACTTTATATCTCTTGATAAAGTAGGAGAAGAAGTTGAATGGTTTCGAAGTTTTTTTTGAAGATATTCCATTGTGGCCAAAGCCTGTATGTGCAATATGTATTTATTGTGACAATTTAGCGGCTTCTATGAGAGCCAAAAATAATGTCTATAATGGAAAGTCACGACATATTAGACACAGATATAATACGATAAGGCAACTGCTCTCTAATGAAATAATTTCCATTGATTATGTGAAATCAAAAGAGAATATTGCAGATCCTTTGATGAAAGGATTGTCAATAGAGCAAGTAGCATATACATCGAGGGAAATGGGGCTAAAGCCAATGAAATGAGTTATCTGGTGGTAACCTAACCTAGTTGATTGGAGATCCCAAGATCTAGGTTCAATAGGCAAACTAGCTGGATAATTCATAGTTGACACACTAAGAAACTTATAGTTTCTTCCCATTTTTATGATGTTGTAGAGTGTGTGGTCTGTTGATGTTAAGGTCATATTGATATCTTATTTTACTAGAAGAGTAATGACATAATACTCTTAATCAATATTACCTATGTGAGAGTAGAAGTGGGGTCGCTTCTATGAGAACAAGTGGGGTCGCTTCTATGAGAACTTTTCAAATGGCTTATGTTCTCTAAAGCTCTCATAAATTCTAGATTTTGTCCAGGACCAAAATGGACACAAACATATAGAACTCAAAGATACAAGATGAGTTGTTTGTGATATATATTGTCTCAATTCACCAATGAGAAGGATAGTTCTAGAGCATGGTCTCACTATTTCTTCAGTAAATTCGATGGATATTTACTAAGGAAGGTTCAAGTTCAGAAGACACATGTCTTGATGCATAGCTTGTCTGTTTGCTCTCAACGGTTTTGATTGATTTTTCTCACTTTCTTTCATGTGGGGGATTGTTGGATATTTATAGTGAAAGAAAGTGATATTTTGGTGAATATTTGAAACATAAAAATTGGATTTAATTGTGTGGATTAATTTCATTAGTTAGAAACTTTCAAATTGGAATGAAACATCAAATTAAAATGATGTTTCATGTGCAAATTTAACATGTATGAAAGTTAAATTTGTAGTTTCATCAATTTGAATGAGTTATATGTGATTTTTGTCAAGTAACAACTAAATTAAGTTAAGTTTGACAAATGTTTCAATTTTTGTATTTATTTGATTCTATTTTGTATTTTGGAGAATTACTAAGTTGCTTGCCTATAAATAGAAACTTGTTTCTTTATTTGTAGCATCCCACTTCAAATTGAAGAATTCTCTCATTTCTTTTTTTTGGTCTCGAGTTGAGTTGAGAGCAAGTATCCAAGAGTTCTGCCAGATCCGAGTAGTTTGAGGTTGCAGTTCTACTGGAGTTAGACTTTATATCCTGTTGAGACGATTGCTATAGTTTGCTTGCATCCAGTGTAGAGCGAATAATTGTCTTCAGGACAATGCTTATCAAGACTTATTTTGAATCTCCAAAGGTTGAGGTTTTAGTTATTTCAATTCATAAGCCTTGTTACACCATCTTGCTGGTTGAATATTATACATTGAAAGTACTACTTTAAGTTGAGATCAATTTGCTAGTGTATTTAGTTCAGAGGTAAACAAGATTCAACAGATGACTGAGATTTTTTTTAATCTTTTTGTTAATTATTCATTATTCATTTTATAGGGGCAAACTAATTAAATTGACATTATAGAATGATTTGGTAATCAATGAATACTCTTAATTAGAAAATCTAATTACTCACAATCCAATCATCTTAGCATTCAATGTTAAGATAGATATATATGAAGATAATTTTTGAAAACCCAAACATAACACTATGGTAAAGGAGAAAAATAATTTTAAGTTTAACATTTTCTTTCCTTCTATTTGTTAGAAGAATTGAGCATGGCTACAACAACAACACACATCTGAATTTATTTAGTTTACGCATAATTAATTATGATTATAATCTGATTAATTAGACTCTTATTTTTTTTTTCTCATGTTTAAATTTAAAATATTTTAAAAAAATTAACCTTAAAATCGTTGTTTAAATATTTGTAACTTTCTCAAACCACACAAATAAAATTTCGCATGCTCTTTAAGTAGTTACATTCACAAACATAAGTTAAGTAATCATGTTTTGAAACTAACGTCGTGGGGATTTTTTTTTTCTTGGTGTTTAATTTCTAACTTTTGTTTTTCAAATTCATAACTATTCTTTTTACTAATCAAGTTTTATATCTTTCTCCCTCCAATATGATTAGTTTTGATTTTTGAACAGCCAAACAGGATCAACTCTTTCTTTCTACAAAAAAAAAAAAAATAAATAAATAAAATAATAAATAAATAAAAAATCTTATGTCTTACTATTTACCTGTAAACTTTTTTAATAAAAAATTTTCAAATTGATTTAGTATGGTTATCATTCTCTCTTCTATATAAGTATTGATATGCTGTCATTTATTTCTTTATGTAGAAGAAAAATCTTTTTGAATAACATAAATATGTTCACTTTTCTTCCTCCCTCTAAAAAAACAGAAAAAAAAAAAAAATCAGTAAGCATCAAAGAAGTTATGCATAGGATATTTGATGATTTATATTGTTATGTAATTGTCTCAATTGTCGAGATAGTTAACAAGGATAACTCATGGTTTGATAAATGCAAAATTTGCAACCAAGGAGATGTATCCCAACAGAAGTTAGAAAGCGACTCATTGTAACAATTGCAATGATTATATACAATTCAATAGAAAATATATGCTAAAAACTTATCATTTCTGATGGCCAAATAACTTCGTTTGAAGCTACCGAGGTGATAATTGGATGTAGTGTTTAAACAACAAAGATTAACGATCAATATAGTTAGCTTTAAACAACAAATATATAGTTTTAAGCACTATTGGATCACACGTGTCAAACATTTATTTATTATAAAGGAGAGAATTAGAAAGTAGAGAGAAAATTAAATTCAATTGTGGTGTGTCTTACAAAGACACAATACATCTAACGCCCCAGGCCTAGGATTATTCGGAATCTAGATTCGGCAACTGATGACCCCGACATTCCCCTGCGTCCCCTACGACCCGGGTACATCATCCTTGACTGTCTTGAATGCTTCTAAGAGTGAACATTGTCCCCACAAACCAACACGGGTCCTTTTAGCATGTTTAGCAATTCCCAAGAGGCCACCCAACATAAGATTGCTCTAAGCTAAGCACGCTTAACTATGAAGTTCTTATGATTGAGCCACCGAAAAGGAAGGTGCACCTTGTTGGTATAGGTAGTAACTTTCATTTCTTTTAAGCAGGATCCCTCTCATTCGGATGTGAACTCGGTTCATTCATGTCCCCCTCCTGAGCTCGGGTCGTTATAATACACCACTATTTATGGGACATGAGATGGTGTATGTTACAATGTAGAATTCAATGGAGGGTGTATGTTACAACATGAAATTCAATGGGAGATTTATGATATTTGGTAACCTATATAGGTTATGGATATCTACATTTGTAATAAAAACCACCTTTTTAGTCTTTGAGTTTTAAAAAATATGTGTGCTTGGTCATGAGTTTTCAAAACATACATTTTTAGTCTTCTAGTTTTTTTAGAATAAGTGTATTTGGTCATTGTATTTTAAAATGTATATTTTTAGTCCTCAAGCTTTCAAGAATAGATTTAAAATGTTACTGAAGTATTTTTTTTATTTAAATAATTATATGCCATTTTGAATTTTAAAAAATTTTGGAGAGAAAATATATATATATATATATATATATATTTTTAAAAATAGTTTTCTAACTCAAAATAATAATACAAATTTTTGTAGAGACCTTCTAAACATATTTTAAAAATTTAGGAGTAAGACCTACATTTTGAAATCTCAGAAATCAAATACACATATTTTTCAAAATTCGAGGACTAAAAAGATAATTTTCACAAAAATAATTTTAAGATAATTGTATATATAGCAATTTAAAATAAAATAGTAGTAAATGTAACACACAATTTAAAACTATTTGTAAATATAATAAAATTTTAACTTCTCATTACCCATCACTAATTAAGACCTATATATCAAGACCTATATATCAATGATTGGTATCTATAATTAATTGTTGACATGGTCATTTGTTATTATGTTTGTTATTGGTATATCATATTAATATAATACAAATATGGTACGATATATAAGAATCATATTATTTTTACTTAACTTGCTACTCGAGGGTTTCTTTTAGGTTTATTAAAGATATATGTTATCAATAAAATAGAAAAATTATATCAATCAAATGTTTAACTTTTATATTTTTTCTATCTTTCATTATTTGCATGTTCATTTATTTATTAAGCCTATCATTAATATACCAAATCAATAGAATTAAAAATGATATACATATCAATTATATCTGAAATTGTTTTCTATCTACATGATTGTTTGATGCCCGTGTATTATGAGGTCAATAATTGATTTATTTAATAAATAAATTAGGAAAATAAATTTGTGGTATTTAACTTTTGTTTTATATCAGTAATAATTATTTGCTACTCATTTCTTATTAGATTTATTGTTGATATCATACCAATGAATACAAAAATATTAGTAATGTTTATATTTTTTTATTTATCAATAATAATTTACATATTCCTTTATTCTTAACTATATCATTGATAATTATCAATAGAATAAAAATATATATAGGTAATATTTCATCTAGTTTTCTACCAATGGTTGTTTGTTTGCCATAGATCTTTATTACTTATATATCTTATCGATGGGAACAAAATGATATATTAATGACATTTAACTTTCGTTAATTACAATTTCTTATAGTTAACATGTCGATATACCATATCTATAAAATCAAAAGGGTATATCGATTATATTTGACAATTTTTTCTTTCTTTTAATAGTTTTTATGCACGTTTTTTTTAGTACATCATCGACATAATATATAAAAGTATTATAAATAGTAAATCAGTGATAATTTAATATAAATAATAAAATAATTGATAACAAGTAACAATAAATTATTAATTACAATGCATCACTAATATAACATTTATGCCATAAATAAATAAATAGTATATATATATATATATGTCAATGATAGAATTTTGTTGGGAATGACTTTGGGCTTTTGGCCCATAGCAAAAGAAAAAAAAATGATTTTTTAATAGTTTTGTAACCGTTTATTTAAATTAATTTCAAGAATTAATTAGTAAGAATTAATTAGTAAAAATTAATTCTAAAACGGTTTTTTATTTAATTCTTCAATTAATTCTAAAAAACGCTTTTTATTATTTAAATTATTTTTCCTTTATAGGTTCTTAATTTTTTGGAAAAAGAGAAGAAAAAAGAAGGTTTATATTCTTCTTCCTATTTTTCTCTCTAGATACTTATTTTCCTGAGCATATTTTTCATTGATTCCATTCCGTTCTTCGACGAGTGCGCGTCAGCGATCGGGAGTTGTGTTAACCTTGGGGAGCAACCGACTTTGGCGATTCAGCACCGAGGTCGCGCCGATTTTGCTTTAGAGGCAGTGGATTTTCCACGACACAACAACAATCGATATTTGATTCCAACAATTTGAAAGCAAAATCAAATTTCTATCAAATTCGTAAATATTGAACATCGCACTGAGAGAGAAAGAAAACATGTTGTAGTGCACAAACACTGCCGCACTTCGTCCTTGTTCATGGCATAAGTGGAGGAGGATGGTGCTAGTACAAAATCAGGCGTTTAATGGAGAATTTTTGCCGTCAAAGCTCCCACAGCCAAGTCTCAATCAAGATTTCGAATACAATCCCAATTGCAATCACAGAGAATCTAATTTCTGAAGTTTCCTGACCTTGATCACTTGGGATCCCAAATTTTCCCTCTCAAAGCATGGATGTGGGTGACCTTAACAAAGTTCGCGAAATTAAAGCCTTGAAGAAGGGAAAGAAAGAAGCAAAGGAGATTATGAAGAGAATTGCCAAAAAAGTCCAACCCATTATGCGTAGACATAATTCAAGCAGCAACTTTGACTACAGTGCCTGGAAATTTTATCTTGGAGATGAATAATATGAAGAATCAAGCCATTCTGCTACTCTCAAATTTATGGGTGCTATTACAAATGTGTTCGTGATTGATCATGGTACATAGATCAGGTATGAGAGAAGGTAATTTTGAGATATTTTATATTTTGATTCTCTATTTTGAGTTTACTAATGGATGATCTAAAATTAGGAGTAATTCTCATTCCCAATTGAAAAGTAAGATTTAATTAAATTAAAGTAGATATTGGGTAGAATAAATTAATAATGACCCAATTTAATTATCTTAGTTGATTGTGATGAAATTCTCTTGATTTGATTCAGATATATTGAATGTGCTTATATATAACCATGGAAGAAAATTGGTGGACTTAAGGATAAAACTACTTAAGGCAAAAATTAAAATATAGAAGAAAAGAGATTTAATTCTTTGTGGTGGTTTTCCTTATAGTTAATTGCATATTATGGAAATCATTCATTTAGTTATTGGTGAATGTGAATAAGAAAACACATGAAGTCTTATTCATTCTTGCGGTCATATTGTACCAATTAGTTGTTGCTTGATCTTAACTTGATGTATTATTTCTTTATTAAAAAAAATTCATAAGCAATTTTCATAAGGAAGCAAGCATGATGTTTCAATTTTGGAGTAAAATAAATTTTGAATATATTCTATACTTATTTTTAAAATGATTTGTTGGCATGATTTGAAAAAGTTGGAGAGACAACTCAACATACTGAGTTATAACTTTTTGATTGGTGGATTGATTTATGTTAATTGTCATATGTGCATGTGATAAATAGTTTGTGCAGTGGGTATTGTGGTTATTGATCATCAAATATAATGACTTTTAAGTGAAGATGTTTTGATGATTTGTTCCACAAATGCCTCCAACTTTTAAAATTTTAAACTATTGTCAATTTGAATGATGACGACAAAGATTTTCTTGATGTGATTCAAATCTTGATAGAAATCAAAGTTCAAATCTATTGAATATATTTTGATTGATAATTTTTTTTGAATATCTCAAATGAGATGCTATTGTGATCAATTTAAGCAAGTTTAAGTATCACATTAACATGGTTGGAAATAATGTTACATGTGTTGTACTTGACATAGTTTATGTATGATTCATATCATAAATTGTCATGTTTGGCCATTAAATTTCATGAAGTTGAAAAAGTACTATTAGGACTTTTAAGTTGAGTTTGACCCTATAACATTATTTTGACTACAATCTAGCTTGTTTGTAGTATAAAAATATGTAAATTCCATCATATTTATGTGAAAGCTGTATAGAATTGATGGTAATTTGAGATGTTGTCTAAGCTATAAAACATGTGGATATTTTATAAGGACTTTTCATGAATATATAAGTTAGAACAACTATCTCCATTCGTATGAGACTTTTTAGGGTCAAAAGTAAAGCCATGAGGGCTTATATGTCCAAAGTAGATACAATATCATACTATTGTGAAGATGTAGTGTCCTTCGTTTAGCCATGTTGATATAATCCTTAGGTGTTGAACAAAGATGTAGTAGAACCTCAAAAGTAGTCGTGGTGTAATCCATGGTTGAACTCTATCGGATAGGCAGTATGCTCTGATGAAAAAGGGTTAACCTAGATAAGAGTCAGATGAATGGATGATTACTTTAGGAGAGGCTCAGTTGGTCTTTTGTTCGAGGGGAGGATTGTTGAGAATAGGACCAAAGTCCCATATTGGTTAGATAAGATCATGGATACATAGGTGTACATATATATAATTTCAATTGATTGAAAGTATAAAGCCTTTACTTTATTGAGCATGTCTAGCATCATGAAAATAGAAAATGTTGATTAGCTATTGAGTAGCTTATGAAGAGATATATTGAAATAAATCAATTAGGTGTATGTAAATAAGACATCAAATATTATGAGGCATACTCTCGTATGACTAAAATAGCTACCATAGAGTCTTGATAGTATTTGCAGCAATACGTGACCGTCTAGTACATTAGATGGATGCAAAGATAGCATTCCTCCATAGTGACTTGGAAGAGGAAATGTATATGTGACACCACCTGAAGGTACGTAAATTCACACAATCTCTATACGATTTTGAAGTAAAATGTTGTGATACATGTGTTTACTCAAAGTTGTTTCGAGCTGATTGTGTGATTATTTATTTGTATATTGACGATATACTGATTTTTTATACAAACATAGATGTAAGTAACAATACTAAGTTATTTATGTCCTCACATTTTGAAATGAAAGATTTAGATGAGGATAATGTGATACTTGGTGTTAAGATAAGAAAAACTAAAAATGGAAATCAATCACACATTGAAAATTGCTAAAGAGATTTGATTGTCTTGATGATGCTCCTGTAAGAACACCTTATGATGCTAGTATGAGTCTTAAGAAAAATAAGGAAAATGGTGTTTCTCGATCTCAATATGCAAATATTATAGGAAGTGTTATGTTTTTATGAACTATACTAGACCTATGATTGCATATGTTGTGAGGAGATTGAGTAGATATACACATAATCCTGATAAAGATCATTTGATTGTCATTCGTTATTTATTAAGGTATCTTAAAGGTACAATATTTTATTATTTGCATTTTAATATTTTTCTGCCATAGTAGAAGGATAGTGTATGCAAACTGGGTAACTTAGAATGACGAAGTAAACTTTGCTAGTGGATGTGTTCTTGTTGGGTAGAGGAGTTATTTCATGGAAGTCTGCAAAACAGACTCATATAACAAGGTCCACCATTGAATCTGAATTTATTGATCTAGAATTAGCAGGAGAGGTTGAGTGGCTTAAAAGCCTACTGGGAGATGCATCATTGTGGGGGGGGGGGGGGGGGGGGGGAGGGGGCATCAATATGAGTGGCTTAAAAGCCTATTGAGAGAAGTACCATTGTAAGGGGCATTAGTACCAGTCTCTTTACGCTGTGATTCACAGGCTGCCATAGGAATTGACAAGAATAGTGTGTATGATGGCAAGAAGAGGCATATACGCCTCAGACATGAAGTTGTGAAACAGTTACTGAAAAAAGGATTATTTCATTGTAAGATTTGAGAGGAATTTAGCAGATCCTCTCACTAAACCATTATAGTGGTCCATAGTCCTTTATCTGGGTGGTCTATTGTGATAGACTTGATGGTCCATAGCCTTTCATTTGGGTGGTCCTAGTACGAACTTGATGGACATAACTAAAATCTTTAAAAATTCAATAGCCTTCTTTTGGGTGGTCTTGGTATGGACTTGATGGATAATTATAAAATCTTCATAGCTCAATTTTGAGTGGTTTGTCTTTGACAGACTTGATGAAGTTGGTCTTGGTATGGACTAGATGTGAAGTCTTCGTAGCTCAGTTTTTGAGTGGTCTATTGCAATAGACTTGATGAAGCAATTAACGTGATTGTGAAGGTGTGGCCGCCTTCTATGAAAAAGTTTAAAGTTTTTTTTTCTAGTGCTTTCACATTGACCCGAGGTTCTATGTGCATGGCCTTAAATAGCACGCTTTTTATCGCGGAATCAATGGAAATTTAAGGAGTAAAACGTGTTGTGGGGTCTCAACCATAGTTATTGAAAGTTCAAGAGGTAACTCACTCTCTTTAACAAAGTTGTTGCCTCACTTCACTATGCATCAATTCAAATCGTTAAGATATTCATGTTTAAGTTTTTTCTCCTATCTTTGCTCAGAAAATAGGCTTTATAAAATGTCAGTTTGTTCTATTTGCTATATAGTCATTCGTGGGTGATTGTTGGGAATGACTTTGGGCTTTTGGCCCATAGCAAAAGAAAAAAATGATTTTTTAATAGTTTTGTAACCGTTTATTTAAATTAATTTCAAGAATTAATTATTAAGAATTAATTAGTAAAAATTAATTCTAAAATGGTTTTTATTTAATTCTTCAATTAATTCTAAAAAATGATTTTTATTATTTAAATTATTTTTCTTTTATAGGTTCCTAATTTTTTGGAAAAAGAGAAGAAAAAAGATTTTTTTTTATTCTTCTTCCTATTTTTCTCTCTAGATACTTATTTTCCTGAGCATATTTTTCATTGATTCCATTCCGTTCTCCGATGAGTGCGCGTCAGCGATCGGGAGTTGTGTTAACCTTGGGGAGCAACCGGCTTTGGCGATTCAGCACCGAGGTCGCGTCGATTTTGCTTTCAAGGCAGTGAATTTTCCACGGCACAACAGCAATCGATATTTGATTCCAACAAATTTTTCATTGATAAAGATAGAAATGGTAAAATACATAAAAAAATGCTTGGTAAGTGATAGACATCTATCCGTAATAGATGTAGAAATAGTCTATCAATTTGATAGACAAAAAAAAAAAAAAAAAAGGACAGAAAGAAATTGTTTGTTAGCAATAGACTATTAAAATGGTTTATTGAGGATAGAAATCATTGGTAGATTATGTGAATGACATAAGTAATAGATCCAAAAATTATAAAATTTGTCATATTTACAAATTATTTATTTGCACAACATATTTGTAAATACAACAATCAATTTTGTTATTCATTATAATTATTGTCCAATCATACATTAGTATGACCCAGAAAACTCTATTTTCTTAAATCTTATTATTATTATTATTATTGTGCCTCTAAATTTTCTATCATGCATAATTTGATACCATTTTTATCAAATTCTTTTATTTTTAGACTATAGCTCAAGATTGGTGTAGATTCGGGCTTACAATTTTTTGAGAAAGTTATTAATGTCATAACTACGTGAATTAGGCCTAACTCAATAACTATGATATTCGTTATGTAGCCGAATAATCAATAATAACTATCATTTTAACACATGTCTATGTTTGTACGATATTTCCAGAGAAATTTAGTTCGTATGGGGTTGAATTTGAGTTTATGTAAATTTATGCGGGCATAGTTTGATCTCTAACATTTGATCATCTGATTCTCTCTCTTAGATGTGGCGTACGCTTCACTCGAAAGATGTGTCATTTAATTTTTAGGACCTCAGGGAGTTTTAATGGTTCTTGAATTCTCTCCATATTCCCTATGGACCTTTAAATATCTAAAAATCCAAAATTTTTGCATATTTTCAAAGATGAATTAATGATAGAAGATAGATTTTGCATATTTTCGAAAGGGTATTTATATCGGTAAAGAGATTTTCACTGCTACAAAAATCACATTACTTGATGCTTGATACTTTTAGGTACTTGACTTTTTTTTATAAAAACGTCGAGTAACATGTAAATTTGATGAAAAACGTCAAGAATAATGAAAAAAAGGCAGAGGTTCACATTTTTTTTGGATTACTTTCACGCTAACATAAGACTTGGCGTTTTTAAAATGTCAAATTTGTTATGTATTATTTTAAAGTATAATATTAATTTTTAAATTATATTTTTATTTCCCACAAACCCTAATTACTTAAACTTTTTCTCCTTCTCACAACAAAAGCTTTATCTCTTCATCTGCCCCTTTGTAACCGTTCAATGCATCTCCTTCTCTCCATTCTTCACCATCTCCGTTCGCTAGTTGTCGTGGATCTCCATTGACCGTCGAGCGTTCGTTCATGCATCCATCTCCGTTCGAGCATACGTTCATTTCTTCACCGTGGATCTCTGTTCCAGCGTTTGTTCCAGCTTCATCGATCATCGAGCTCCGTCGGCCTTCGTCAACAGCTCCATCAAGTGTTCGCTCTCTGATTCTAGATCTGAGTTCTGTCAAGCGTTCGTCAACCGTTCCAACTCCGTTCCAGTTCTATCAATCTTCGTGTGCACTGATTTTCTTTGAAAAGTAGCTTTCAAGATGGTTGAGCGTTTGTGTATATTAACTATCATTCAAAGAGGTTTGAGTTTAATCCTTTGTAATTTATTATCACATTTTGAACTGATTCTATCTTAGATTTTAAACAAATTTTGTCTTTATTTCTCTGAGTTATTTTTGTTTGAGATTCTAATGTTCATCTTGTAAGGGCACAATCTCACATCCTTTTATGGTTTTAATGGGTGAAAGAAGATATATTTATTCTCAATAATATTTTTTCATTCAACATTGTGTAGTGGAACCATTTATTTGTAGTTGAGTTGCTAATATTTTTATCCGTTTTAGAGTCGGTGATTTTTTTTTTTTTTCATTTTTCTTACTTTGAGGCAATGTTCAAATGGGACACATAGTTGAACCTTGTTTTGGAATTAAATGCAACATAGTACATTATTGAAGATCAAGTTTTTTAAAAAAAAGAACAAGTTATTATATCCTTTTGTATGTGATATTATCTTAGTTTCAATTACTTAGCTGCTTTGAATGTTATAAACTTCCCATGTTATTAAAGGCTTTTAGTTGTTTTGATGAGATGAATTGTTGTTTTTTAGGACCATGCCTTGGTGTTGTGCATAGGCCGGGTTGATGTTAAAATCATCTTTTTGCCACACCAACTGTGCTTTGTTAATTAAATTTAATGGCAATATATTAAATTTGAGTTCATATTTAAAGATTCTAAATTGGTCAGCGTGTTATTATGATAATTTATTATAATTTTTTTTCCATATTTTCTCTTCCATTTTTACGGTGAAGTATTCTCTATTCCATCTTCATGATTATTTTTAAATATACCTTAGAACATCGGTGTGAAAATATGCTAACCAATATATGAAATATACTAAGATTTGTTATTAAATGAAATATATTATAAAATAACGTATTAAGATGTTTTTTTTTGCATTGCAGTAGTTACGTTCGAAAGTATATATTTGAAATGTACTCAGGTAGATAGTTATACCATTTGAAAGTTTCGATATAACAAAACAATATATTGATTAAGTGTATATATTGTTTAACCAAATTCCTTTATTAGTTATACCACAATATATAAATCACAAATTGACTCAATATTCAACATAAAACACATATAAGCTATATATCATAAAATAGGAAGTCTAAATAAAAAAAATACCCATCTCACACCTCATTTATATCAAATAAACGAATACATATATCACAGTACATATCGAAAATCGAAAATCCTATAAAAGCTCCAAAAAAAATAAAAGAAGAAATACATATATCTCTGTATATATCGAAAATACTACAATAGCTCCAAAAAATCGAAGAAGAAGAAGTACATGTATCACAATATATATCGAAAAACCTACAAAAGCTCCAAAATATCGAGGAAGAAGAAGTACATATGTAAAAAAACTTATAAAAGCTTCAAAATATCGAAACATCATACGTCATCTCTCTCACATCCAACACTTATGGCGTTCTCAATCTCATCATTGATAAAAAAATTAGAGGAGTTTCACCGGGATGGATAGTTTCGCCGAAAAATAAGAAACGCACCGAAAGTTTCACTGAGAAAGAAAGTGAATCACTACTGTTTCTCTTTGTTCTCACGCGCGTCTGAGAAGAAAGATAAAAAAGATTGTGGGTTTGGAGAAGATCTAAGAAGAAAGATAGAGATGTTGGAACGGCTACCCTCGATGGACAGAATATGACAACAATGGATGACACAATGTTTACCTCCTCCATCTAGTCCTGCTTTCGAGCTTCCTTCCAATCCTCAAATAGGTGATTAGACTTTCTAAAGAAAACTCATTGGTCTTGTGCCTTAAAGTATTCTTAAAGTCCTTCCACAAAGGGGGCAACTTGTCAATAATGACAGCAACTTGAAATTGTTCATTCAAGGACATATCTTCACTTATAATTTCGTGAGCTATCTTCTGTAGTTCATGGGAATGGGCCTCCATTGACTTGTCATCTATCATCTGGAACTTCAGGTAACAGATGATGGCATATTTTTTCAAATTGGCTTCCTTGATGTCATACTTTTTCTATAGGGCATCCCATACTTCTTTTGCTGACTTCATCATGTTGTAGTAACCATAGAGATCATCAGCCAAACCATTTAAAATAAAAAATTTCCTCCCAATCAGCAACATCCTTGATTTGTTGTTTGATTGGATCTTCTTTTGGGACAACTGACTTTTTTGCGGTACAAGAGTCAACGACCTTCTTGACAGTAAGGAAGAACAACATCTTTTGCTTCCATCGTTTGAAATTTGTCCCTTCGAAATGGAAAGGACGATTGAGATCAGAGGACATGACATCGATTTGGGTGGAAAGAACCATCAAAATAGTGGTAGATGGAAACGTCTTAAAATTGTTGGAACGGCTACCCCCAATGGACAGAATATGACAGCAACGGATGGCGAACAACAGTTGTCAGCAATAGAACCTGCAAAACAGAAACTCGTGAAAGGCAGAGTCGCGGAGCTCGCTTTCTTTAAGACATTTTGTGGCTCTGCCCAAGGTGCAAGCAATTCAAAAAGAAAATGTCACGTTGTCCCTAGGATAAAACAACCTAGAAAACCACTCTGTCTCGATCAAAATTGCACTGGTAAAACCACCTACACTTTCACTTGCTTGAAAAATGTAAAAAAGAAAAAAAACGATAAGGGAAAAGTTTGCATGAGAGAAGAGAAGAATGGAAGAATTGGAATCAAGTTTTGTTCTTGAACTGTTGAAATCGCCATCCTTATAAAGGCCTCGAAAGCCAACAGAAATGGGCATAAAGGGTGCTCAGCCATAGAACGTGCGCCGTGAGATGGGCCCTCGGCACGTGGAATAGAAGAAGTAGAAATGGAATGCTGACCGGCTAATCGAGGGCAAAACGGTAATAGATGAAGTAATTATTTCATTTAAAAAATAATAAAATAAAATAATTAAAAGATAATAATTATTTTAATTAAAAAATAATAAAAGAAAATAATAATTGTTTTATTTAAACCTTGCCTCGTCTGACCGGACTGTGGTGTGCGTGTGAGGAGAAACCACCAAGCTCACAATTGCCCATCTCCTCATCTCCTCTAAAACATGGGTATCCCTTGGGCCCAAACCCAAAGGTGAAGGGAGAGTAAATAAGGAGAGATCCCATTGCCAACATAAACAATGTGTGATTCTCACATTTCCCAAACTTCTTTTTTTTTCTTTTAAAACACAACTTCTATTTGCATCAACATTTTTCACCAACAAGATCCTGGGATGAGAACAAGAATTGCTTGTTGGAGATTTAAAGAGAGAGATAGAGAAGCTTACTTGAGATTGACAGATGGCAGCGGCGACAAGAGTGAGAGAGGGAGATTGTGGGTTTGGAGAAAATTTGAGAAGATCGTGAGATTTGATTTTTGGTTTAATTGAAATATTTGAAAAATGATAATTTTTATTAAAAATTGCGCGTGAATCAAAGGACCTTTGAGTTTTCATTTTTAAAATACATGTAACTGTAGGTTAGGGGTAAAAAGGTAATTGAGCTCTAATATTTGTGTAATTAAAAAGTCTACTTGGACATTCTTGTAGATAATGGAAAAATGGAACATAAAGGTAATATATGACCTTTATTAGGGTCTTATGTGTTGTTAACCCTTATTTTTTTTCTCAATCACTTGTTGGGTCTTCTACATATTTCAAGCCCACAAGTGAGAAGTATTAGATAACATAATATTACATTTATCTTCACCCATCAATTTAATCGTTTGGGTCAATCGATGTTTTAGCTATTTTCATACTGTGAAGTGTTTTCACTCCATCAGAAATTACAATAAACTTAAATTTTTATTTTTATTTTTATTTTGAGCCTAAGAGTCAAACTTCATATTGATTACATGAAATATGCATTGCATCATATGGGACCATTACTTGATTGCACAAAGTATTGAATAATTAATTCAATACTCTCTTATGATTTTTGCATAAATAATTGAGTATTCTATCTATATTGTGACAACATAATAGAACCATGAATGAAATATACTAATTGAAAGTGGATGAAACAAATTCCAAGTTGGGACCTTTTTTTTTTTTTTTTTTTTGAAAAAGGGACCTGTTTGGGGGTCTATTTTTAAAATGATTATATATATTTTTTGAGCAACTAAATAGTGAAAAAAAAAAAACTTGTTTGAACAATTTTCTTTAAAAGCTATTTTCACTTACCTTTTTATTTTTATTTTTTAGTTTTTAAAACTTATTAATGATTTTATCGTAACTAGTAAGGCATCTTTTTTTTTTTTCCTTTTGTTTCAATGACAATGTATGTATCTTCAATGTTTTTTTTTTTTTTTTTTTTGTTTAAATGTAAAATGACTAGTTGTTATGGTTGATATATAATGTAAAATGAATAATGTATCTTCACTTTTGTTTTAATACTTTAAATATGCAAATATGTGATATGTTGGTATATTTCAAAAAATGATATTATTCCAAAAAAAAAAATGATATTTCGAAAAATGTTTACCTACTGAATTGGACGTTATTTTATTAATTAATAAATAACTTTCAACGACATTTTATAGAACATCAACAAATTGTAAATCATAATTAAAAAAAGTAACTTGATATTTATAGTGGCACACAATATAAATTTTACCGATACTTACTTATGTCTCAAAAGACGTTTGCAATAACCCATAATCCATATCTAGCAACAAGTTTTCATGTTGCTGAGAATACACTTTTATATTTTGTTGCTTAAAGACAAACGTTTGCAATGTTGCCGCAACAAACAAATAGAGACATAATAAGTGCTATTCAAACTACAATTTCAAAAATACATGAGCACGGTGAAAGTTAAGTTTTAACGGCGCGTAGTGAATCCGTCATTGAAACTTTTTACTATGCGACTATGTAATCTTTAATCGCATTTTATGGCTTTCAACAACGCGTTTTTACTCGTTAATAAATGTGGCTCTTCTTGTAGTGCGTAAATACTCAAAATTAATTCTCAGATGCTAATTGGAATTATAGATGTCCTACATTATATTCTAGATAATTGTATTTGTTTTTTAAGGAATAAGTTATAAAAAAATGTATAGAAATATTTAGATAACTATGCTTGTTTTGTAAAATAATTTGTGTACGAAAATATATCTTAAGATTATGTGTTACTCCAATAATGACTCGCTCACTCAATACAAAAGTATTTGGCAACTATATATATATGTAAAAAGTAAAATAAAATGAATGTAAAATAAATATTGTTAACTAAATATGACCATTTATCAGTGCATAAAATACATTTATTTATGTTAAAATAAAAATGTAAAATAGACACAAATGTTCTGAGATAAATATATAAAAGAAAAATAAAGGGAAAAATTTCATTAGACTCGAGAATCTTAAAAAGTCAGGATTAAAAAAGGCATTTGAAATTGATTCGAGATTGATTGATTCCGTCTGTATGAACATCTTAAGATATCTAAGCATCTCAAAATACTTAAATATCCTACGTTTCTACAAAATAAATGTGATAATTTAAATGTTTGTCCCGTTAGAAATTTGGATACCATCCTATCAAACAAACGACTCGGTAAAAATACTTTTAAAAACAATATTAATATTTTTAAATCAAAGCTCCAAAAAACGAGTATAGTTAAAGGATAGTTGATATTAGGAGTGCAACAAAAAATAAAAAAACCGAAAAAATCAAACCAAACCGAACCAAACCATTGATTTAGTTTGGTTTTTTTTTTGTATAAATTAAAATTGAACACCTTTGTTTGTTTTTGAAGAAAACCAAGAATTATTGGTTTAGATCGATTTCTGATTGAAAAAACCAATAAAAACCAAATTAAATCGATGGCATACCCTTAAAAATAAACTATAACGCTAGATACCTTTTTAGTATTTTAATTATTAAGATGCATCATTTCTTTGTTGTTTAGAAAAAAAGACAAACTATTATGGTGCAGGTATAATTATTACGGTATGTGTATGTTTTTTAGTTAGAAAAATGCTAAGAAAATATCAAATTTCAATCCATCAGAAAAGAAATAGGCCCAATATTAGTTTAAAAATAGCAAAAAGACCCCTTCAACAAAAACGAAAAAAAAAAAAACAAAATCATTGGAAGAAAAAAAAATTAACTAAGAGCCAATAACCAAATCAATAATAAACCGAACTACATAAAAACCAATCTATTGGTTTTATTTTTCATTTAGACATTAGTTTATATCACTTCTTTATAAAATTGATCGGTTTGCTTTGATATTTTGTTGGCTCCAAAATCGACAAAACTGAACCGACTATCACTCCTAGTTGATATATACTTCTTTCTTAAGAGCAGGTAGAGTTTTAAATCTTCATACATCACTTCTCGTACTTAAAAAAATCCGAGATTAATATAACTTTTTTTATGGGAAAATAGTACCTAAATTTCCCATTGTCTCTATCACTAACAAAGTGGAGAGCACACCATATTACATATATGTCTAATTGTCTATACTAAAAGAGTCCCTCACCTCTCTACTTATTTTTTTTATTATAAAGTTAGTGAATACTTAAATAAATTAATTAAAGAAATCCTAACTCAAAATCAATACGTAAGCCATGTTTTAATGTTTAATTATGTTTAAGCGTGTGGTAGTGTTATATATAAAATTAAAAGGAACAATAAAAATATATTTTGAGAAGGCAAAAAAATCTATAAAACAGAATGATCTCATCAACAAATAGATCAAGAATAAATGCAATCGTTTTTTTTAATAAATAAGATCGATCTTAAGTATGTGAATATAAAAACAGATCGTGTTATGTTAAATTATGAAGAACTGTTTTTTAAATTTGGGGAAAATAATTTAATTATAAAATGGCATTATCTGTGTGTTTTGTACTTTGGATTTCAAACCTTACACACAGCTAGCAAAATTAAGTCATCAAATAATACATGCAAAATATTTATATTATTTATGATCTTAAAATTAATATAAGCTTAATAATGTAACCAACTCATTTATTACTAAATAAAAATTTTAGACTTAGTATCCTATTATTAATGTTGTTATTATTAAGAAAAAATACACTTTTAATTTCCTGAGGTTCTATTTAGATCCTTGAATTTTTAGACTCAATAATTTTACTTATAAAGTTTGCTTTTTGTGTAGCACACTTGGTTCCTTTGTTAGGTTTTATTCTTTTGTTCTCTGTTTTTTCCAGCTTACAAAAGAGAACGAACCAAAGAAGAAGGAAAAGAA
The DNA here is from genome assembly GCA_002890555.2 of Lagenaria siceraria. NCBI lineage: Eukaryota > Viridiplantae > Streptophyta > Magnoliopsida > Cucurbitales > Cucurbitaceae > Lagenaria > Lagenaria siceraria. Next base: position 7,000,723 of record CM016486.1, read on the forward strand.
TTTAGTCATCGGCGACGGCCGGTGCGGCAGTTCGTGGCAGCGACAACCATAAGAGCAAGAAGGTTGGAGGGAGGGAGGGAGAAAGGAGGAGATTAGAGAAAAGAAAGAAAGAAAACTATTTTTTTATTTAATAATAATAAATTAGGAAAAATACTTTTTTTAATAACAAAAATAGAAAATTACCTTTTTAGTCCCAAAGTTTTAAAAAATATGTAGGTTTGGCATTTAAATTTTTAAAATGTACATTTTTAGTCCTCAAATTTTTAAGAATATGTAACTTTTAGTCTCAAGTTTACAAAATGTATCTTTTTAGCCCTCAAATTCTTAAATACAAGTTTTAAAGGTCCCTCAAATTGTTATTTTATTATTATTTAAAATAATTATATAACATTCCAAATTAGAAAGATTATCTTAAAGATGGTTTCTTCTCTCTAATTTTTTTTTCTAATTTTAAATATCATATAATTATTTAAAATAATTAAAAATTATTTTAAGGACCTTTTAAATTTATTTTTAAAAATTCAGAGACTAAAAGGTGCATTTTGAAAACATATAGACCAAATGTAACTATTCTAAATAATTCAATGACTAAGGAAATATATTTTTAAAATTCAGGGACCTAACGCATATTATTTATTTATTTTTATTGTGGACAAGGTAAAAAAAACAGAGTAATCAGTAAAGAGGGGCAGAAAAGGGAAGGAGAAATTTAAAAAAATTTAAAAAAAATTAAAAAAAAAAGGCAAAAGAAGAGGGGAAAAAAGGAGAAATAAGAGATAAGAATATATATATATATATATATATATATATATATATTTGTATAAATTTTAATTAAAAATAGAAAAAATTAAAAAATATTTTTTATTAAAAGAAATTTGGCATCCACTTTTTATTGGTAATTTTTTTTTATTTTTTTGAGAAAAAAATGCAAGTACAACCTAACCTAAAATTTAGAAATGAAAAATATGTTTTTTTTATTATGTATTTATATATTTATTTAAACAAAGTTTAAATGATTTAGGATTAATGACTTTCTAAGGAATTAAAAACATTGAGAATTGTCCACATTACAACATTGCCTCTTGAAGAGATGTAATGGCTTCAATTTGGAGAGAAGATGTGTAGTCATTTAAAGAGACAAACTCCATCTACATATTTAAAACAATAATGTTTAAATAAGTAGTTTCAAAACTAATATATTTTAATAAAAAGTTTTAAATAATACAATATTCTTATTTATTTAAAAAATTTTCCTAACTACCATATATAACATAACATAAGATTTGTATATATTATAAAATAAAATTTCAAAAAATTATTAATATATTGCCAAAAAAAAAAAAACTCATCAATCATTCATCATTACTCTCATTTCAATTTAAAATAAAGAAATGATAGTAAAATATAGTTTTGATCATCGAGATTTGAGTTTGATATCTATTTAGTTACAAACATTTCAAAAGGAACACTTTATACCTTCATAGTTGAAAAAGAATCTAAATTATGTTCCTAATCTCTATTTCATTCCACAATAAATTGACCTAATGGAATGTTAACATGGCGATTAAGATGTTGAGATTAATCATTGATGATGTGATAATTTTAAAATTAAGTATCAAAATTATATTAATTTTATAGTCTTTTTTTTTTTGTTGATTAATGGAATAGGGATGTTGCCTTCTCTCTTCCTTTCTCTATTTTGCTTTATCATCTATCCTTTCTACTATAGCATACCTTGTAGTCATTGTCGCTCCTATCCAACGATTGTTATCGTTAACTCGAAGTTCCAAATTTGGAATGAAAGTTCATTTGTTCTTTTAAATTAAATGAGAAACAAATAAGTCTAATTCATCTAGGATCTAGAACTTCGAGATGATGGTGACAATAAAGTTTGCTAGAGAAGAAGGGAATGTGAGATAAAGGGAAGGGGAATTGTTAAAATATTGAGAGAGGTGAATAAGATGACAATTTAAAATCATTTTTCAAAAGTGTTAAACTTCAAAATTCACACAAGTTGTTGATGCCAAAATTTGGATAGGGGAAACATTTTTGACCTTCATATGACACCAGCATTAAATTTATTTGAAAGAGATGAAAGAATGTGACATGTAAAAGAGAAAACTTGCACACCAGGGTTGTGCTTGCCACATCCACTCTGATGCTTTAAGTCAGAGAGTGAAAGAGTGTGGAAGTTAGGAAGTTTGAGAGTAGGATTCGAGTTACCTCATATTGAGCTATAATGATGTATTTGTAGAGGTGATTGACCTAGGTTGTTTCAATAAGGTTTTAGAGTTGAGGATAATCATATAATTTACTGGGCCAAGGGGCGTGCTCTATTTCGCGTTTGGGTAGGGTTAGTCTCGAACTTAGTCGAGACCGAGCATCTTCCTTAGGCCCATTTTGGTTCTAGGGTGATGCTTTGGGTCGAGGCATTTGGGACATATTCCATTAGCTATTTAACTAGGCTCGATCTCGGCTTTGGCCAAGGTCGAGCAAGCTAATTTGGGCTTTGATACAAACTAATTTCTCTTCTAATGGGCCTAGGGTGCTATCTTTGGCCCAAACGTTGTTATTTCTTGGGCTTATTACTTCTCTTCTTAGGTTGATTATACCACTCGGTCCAAAATTTCCCAAAACACATATAAACACTAACAACTCAAATCTCAAAGTCCCCAATGTTTATATATTGCTAAAACATTTATTTTTGTGAGTTTGTAACCATCTAAATCAATGAACTAAATACTCTTCATTACTTTAGCTTATTTCATTTAATATTTAGATCCATTGCCAATCGTTATAAACAACCAAATTATAAATTATATAAATTAAGAAGAAAAAGAATCAATTATTCCCCTAATTAAACGTTGAATTAATTAAAATTTTAAATTAATATGGTATCCTAATTAAATCTTCAACTTTAAAAGTTAGACATGTATGTAAGACAAAAATATAGGAACTAACCTAATATTAGCGAGAAATGTTGAAATCGGGTGGGTAATAGCAATTTTCATTAATGTGAATATTTTTTAATCATTTCTCTCTTATTCCTTTATTTTTCTATGACCAAATCAACATTTAGCTAAGCTCACTTTAGCGGATAATTTTTCTAGTTACTTCCTTAGAATTTTGAATTGATTTAAATGGAATTGAGTATAATAATAAAATAAATTACTAGCATATGGTCTAAATTTGATTCATTAACAAAAGTTTAGGGTTTAATTTGATATAAATATTAGTTTAGGTTTTTAACTGCTACACATCTTAATGGTATACGTAATTAATTTTTTTTTCCATAAATAAGTGAGACAATAAATATTCCTTTTACAATTACTTGGACAACCATAAGTTTCATTAAGTACTATTTCTACCCATTAAATAAAAAGTTGAATCACATTCTTGGAGGATTTTTTTATTTTTTATTTTTTTATTTAGGGAAAGGGCTGAATTTTTGCTAAACAACTTGATAACAATAAATCATTTAACCATTCAATAAAAAAAAACAAATCATAATAAAAGAACCAACAAAGAGTTTAATTCGAGTTAGCCAAAAACTAAAATAATATTGCGTTGACCAGTCAAACACACACTTTATATATATGGTTTATATTGTTTATATAATATGTATATACATCATACATTGACAATAAATTTTTTTTCTTTTCAGCCAACATAACTCAATTAACATATAGTATGTGTCAGCGATCAAGAGGTATATGGTCCGAATATTTCACGTGTACTTTAAAAAAAAAAACTTTTTGTTTTTCAAAGTGTGATCTAATGTGTCCTTTAATGTGTTTATAAATCCTCATAACTATATTCTAATTAAAGGTTGTCACTTGATCACTAGCCAAACTATATGGGCATTTTGTATAATATAAGGGTTGCAAAGAAAGAAAAATATAAAAAGAAAATTGTTGTTTATGGAAGGACCTTGGGCTTTGTTAACTAAACAAGAAAATGTACTTACTTTTCAATCTCAATAGCATTGTTCAAACCATTTGTCCATTGTGATGTCAATTCAAATTTGATTAATTAGGGTTGAGTTTTATGGCCAATCTACTAAATGATAAATGATGTAAAATAATCTTTTGAACACCTATCACCAAGAACTAATAGAATATCAAAAACAAGATGGATCATGGAAAGAAATGCCTAATTTTATAATGTAGATGAACATTTTAATCCTTTTTTGTTATGTGCATATAGTTTATACTTTTTCTTCTTTGCCAACTTTAATTAGATACTATTATAAATTTATATGATTGATATATAGAAAATCATACGTATCTTCGACGTGTAATGCATATCAGGAGTAAATTTCTTTTTAAATCTCTAATCAATTTGCATTTTTATACATATAGTTTAAATCTTATGATGTGATAGATGATGCGACTTTAAAATTTTTTAGGGCAAAGAATGTCATCTCCCAACTAACTTATAGAAATTTTTTTAATGCGGGTAAATTACCATATTGAAACATTATACAATTACTCAACTTGCCATCAATGTAGCTTTTTTATTTTTCTTTTTTTCCTTTTTTAAGTGATACTTGTTAATTAGTATTTTTCATGAGAATTGAATTATTGTTGAAGGGATTTTTTTGGTTTCCTTTTTAAAACCTTACAAGCTTGAAATAGTTTATCAAAATATTATTTGTGCAAGTAGTGTTATTTAAAAGGAATATTTTCACATATAGAAAAAATGTCAAACTATTTACAGAAAATAGTAAAAATAACACTGATAAATATCAGCATCTATTAGTGATAGATTTCTATCATTTCTATCACTGATAGACCCTGATAGACCTCTATTAGACCTCTATCACAACTATCTAAAAATTTTGCTATTTTATGTAAATAGTTTCTCTTATTTTTCTATTTTTAAAAATTTTTCTATTTAAAATGTGATTAATTAATATATATGCATATATTTTTAAAAAAATCATATAATTAAATTATTCATAACACAAAATCTTTTAAAATTTTCAAATGTATTGATAAATATATGATGAGCTTGAAATTTATCTAATAGAAATTACAATTCAAATCGAAAGTCATAGGATATACCAAGTGGGTTAATTCGTAGAAACAAGAGTTATTGGAGATGGACAATTTTTTATTTTTTTTTTAATTTTATTGTAAGGTTGATTTTGGAAGGGTCTAGTGGAGACATTTATTCAAAGGAATCATTACAATGTAACTAATAGCTTCTCGATGTTAGATATATAAAAGAGAAAGTCCAATAATATCTTGAATTTTACCCTAATGATGCAGCTTAAAAATTTACTTGTCTCTAATAACCATTAAATACAAATTTGAAACAATCTATCGTTTTTCTCTCAGATATTCAATAATATAAAATTACCAATTACATTTATAGCAATCTCATTGAATAATTTTTCAGATTTTCATAGAGTTGGGATCTACCAACTCATCATAATGAGAGAGAACTTGTCTTCTCTTTTGTTTTTTTTAATTGAAATTTAGTAGATATTTAATAAAGTTTCTAAGTTCAAAACCCAATATTGTAACCCTCAAGAATAGTTTGACATTTTGACATAATAAGCACATAGTATCATAATGATTGTTTCTTTTTTCCTTAAAAAATTAAAAAATAAAAATAAAAATAATTCTGATAACATTAATAATAAGAGTAAATGGAATAGTTGGCCTTCATTAAATGCAACATAAAGAAAAACATGCACTTTGAGTTGGAAGTTGAGAACTATCTATTTCAATAAGAAATTATTAGAGATTGTTTCATAAAATAGAACTAGTAGTAGTATCTAAAATAATTTAATTTAATAAAATGAAAGGTTCATTTTTTATTTTCTATTTCCAATTTTCTTTTTATATTATCTTATTGTATTGATGTGTTTATTTTTTTTCTCCCTTATGTGAATACATTGTTAAAATCATAAAAATGAATAATTATTTTAAATAATTTTTCTCGTTTATGAAAAAGAAAAATTATTATAAATAGAAAAAATATCAAACTATTTACAAGTATAGAAAAATTTCACTGTTTATCAGTGATAGACCGCGATAGACTTCTATCACTGACCGATACAAGTTTATCGCAGTCTATCACCTAGTGATAGAAGTCTATCGCAGTCTATCGCTGATAGACAGTGAAATTTTTCTATATTTGTAAATATTTTCTCTCATTTTTCTATATTTGAAAACAATTCCAAAAAATGATTTTGTATATCTTAATTTATGATCATGTGGGATAAAAAAAAAGAATTAAAAACAATATTTGAAATCTTACCAAATCTAGGAGTTGTAAACTAGACTTTTTAACTTAAATAAATATTTGAAACACTTTTTAATTATTAACATTTTTCAAAAAAAAAAATAACCTTAATGTTGGTGAAAAATATTTATGAAAATAGAAGTTTTGTTTTAAAGAAAAAAAAAAAACAGAAATTTGGGAAAGGTGAGAATCCCACGTTAGCTAAGTTGACAATGAGATCTCTCCTTATTTACTTTCCTTCACCTTTGGGTTTGGGCCCAAGGGGTACCCATGTTTTAGAGGGAGTGAGGAGATAGGCAAATGCGAGCTCGGTGGTATCTCCTCACGAGCGCCTCCGTTTGTCCGATCGGGCAAGGCGAGGCTTAAATAAAATAATTTTTATTTGAAAAAAATATTGTTTTATTTATTTTTTTAAAAGATATAAAGTTCCATGTCTTCTATTTTTACCGTTCAAACCCGGTCCTCCAGTTTGTCGTTCAGCGCACGTTCGCCCGCTCCATCAGTTGTGCTTAACGCACTCGTCCGTCCACCCTGCGCGTTGTGCGCCTGTTGTTGGTTGTGAGGCCAATAAAAGCCTTCGACTTCTTCATTTAAAGGGAAGATAATGCAATTACATTCTACTTCTACTCTTTTTCCATTCCCTTCTATTCTCTCAGTTTTTTACTTCGTTTCCAGTTTTTCGAGCAAGAGAAAGGATGTTAGTATTTTCTATCATCTCTAGTGCAATTTTGATCGAGACAGAACGTATTTCCGATCATCTCCATTTTTTTGTGGCCATTTAAAAACTGCTTGCACATAAGAGCAGAGCCGCGAAATGTCTTAAAGAGAGCTAGCTCTACGACTCAACCTGTAACAGTTTTTTTTCAGGTAGCCGACCGTCAGTATCGTTTGTGCTGCCAGCTTCCAGACTAACGTTGTCCGTTATTTCCAATGTGCTAGGGCATCAAGTTATAATAATTTCAAGACGTTCTCATCTGTCATTGTTGTGATGGCTCTTTCAACCCAAAACGATGTCATGTCTTCTGATCTCAACTGTTCTTTCTGTTTCGAATGAGCGAATTTCAAACGATGGAAGCAGAAGATGTTGTTTTTCCTCACTGTCAAGGTCGCTGACTCTTGCACCACTAAAAAAACTAGTTGTCCTAAGAGAAGATTCAACCGAACAACAAATCAGGCTGCTGCTAATTGGGAGGGAAAATATTTCTTATGTAAAACTTTTATTTTAAATGGTTTGACTGATGATCTCTATGATTACTACAGCAAAATGAAGTTAGCAAAAGAAGTATGGGATGCCCGGTAGAAAAACTACGACACCGAGGAAGCCAGTTCGAAAAAAATATGTCGTCGGTCGTTACCTGAAGTTCTAGATGACGAATGACAAGTCTATAGAGGCCTAGTTCCATGAACTGCAGAATATAGCCCATGAAATAATAAGCGAAGATATGTCCTTGAATGAACAATTTCAAGTTGTTGTCATTATTGACAAGTTGTCCCCTTTGTGGAAGGACTTTAAGAATACCTTAAAGCATAAAGAGTTTTTCTTGGAGAGTTTGATCACTCGTCTGAGGATTGAGGAGGAAGCCCGGAAGCAGGATTAAAGGGAAGAGGTAAACATTGTGCCGAGGAAGCCTCAGCTACTGTGAAACCTGACCAGAAGCAAAAGGGAGCCAAGATGAAAGGTCAAAATAGCGGATCCAACAACCATCAGAATCAAAAGAAATAGAAACCCCCAAGAGAAATGGTACAGTTCCTCTGCTTTAATTGTAATAAACTTGGACATATGGCCAAGAACTGTAAGAACAGGCGTCGTCTTACTGTGCAGGCGAACCTGACAAAAGAGAATTTAGTTGCCATGATCACAGAAGTAAATGTGATTGATGGTTCTGAGGGGTGGTGGATAGACACAGGTAGGGGTGATATTGGTTCAGCTTTCTTTGATTTAGGCTAAACCAAGAACCAAACCAAACCGATCAATTTAGCTAAAATAAGAACCGGACCAATATCCAATAAAGGGTAAAACTATTGGTTCGATTTTTCCTTGATTCGGTTATATGCAGTTTGGTTCTTGGTTTTTTTCTTTTGAAAAAAATATATAGTTTTGTCCATTTTCCTATTTTTGCCCCAAAATTACTTCTGCAAATCATTCAAAGTTTCCATAGCAATGACAAAGGAATTATTCAAGCTACCATATTAGTCAAATAGGTCTCGGCATAATTTCCACACAAATTTGCAACAAACCATAAATATTCAAACAAATTAAATTATTTATTTGCCTTTCATACCTCTCTTGATAGACTAGGCATGGGGTTTGACTTTATATATTAACCCCCTTCATGTCATTATCTCTGGGTTCTTACCTTTTTGTAATTGGTTTTAAATTTTATTTCCATGTAATCTTTCTCTCAAGTCAGATACCTCTTGCATATATATGTTATATTATGTGAGATCAAGGGAGACGAAGAATCGAGGCTGAAAGAATAGAAATATGAGGGATTTTGAGTTTATGTAGGCATATTTATATATCTCGGTTGGGTTTGGTTTTTGGTTGGATTTGTCAAACAAAAACCGAACTGATCCAAAAATTCTTGGTTTCTTCAAATTCAAACCAACATGTCCAACATTTTGCTAAAAAATCGAACCAATCCACTGGATCGATTTGGTTTGGTTTGGTTTTCTTGGTTTTTGGTTATTTGTATCACCCCTAGACAAGGGTGCTATGTGCCATGTCAGTCATGACCATAATCTTTTTAAAATTTATACTGAAGTTGTTGGAATAAAAACATTAGGTTGGGGGATCACCACTCAACGAAAGTTGCTGAAATCGACAAGGTGGAGCTAAAGTTTACCTCCAGAAAGACACTTATTTTGAAGGAAGTCCTGCACACTCCAGAGATAAGGAAGAATCTGGTCTCGGGCTATCTCCTCAACAAGGCCGGCTTTACTCAGACATTAGGGGCAAACTTTTATACCCTTACTAAGAATAGTGTATTCGTAGGAAAGGGTTATGCAACTGAGGGAATGTTTAAAGTAAACATTGATATGAATAAAACTAAGTCTTCTGTTTATATGTTGTGTTCATTTAATGTTTGGCATGCTAGACTTTGTCATGTTAATAAACGAATAATTAATAACATGAGTAGGTTGGAAATGATTCCTAAGTATCCATGAATGAACTTGAGAAATGTGAATATCGTAGTCAGGCTAAAATAACTAAAACTTCGCATAAATCTGTACTTAGGGAATACGAGCCTCTAGATTTAATTCATTTGGACTTATGTGAATTTGATGGCATCTTGACTAGGAATAGAAAAAGATACTTTATCACTTTTATTGATGATTATTCTTATTTCACTTTCATATATTTGCTGAAGAATAAAAGTGATGCTTTTGGTACTTTTAAATTGTTTGTGAATGTAATAGAAAATCAATATAACGGAAAAGTTAAGAGATTTCATAGTGACAGAGGAACTGAATATGACTCAGACGGTTTTAACGAATTCTATAACTCACGAGGAATAATACATGGAAAGACTGCATCTTACTCTTCTGAAATGAACGGAGAAGTTGAAAGGAAAAATAGAACTCTAGCCGAGTTAGTAGTTGCTATTCTACTTAATTCAGGAGTTGTGTCTTATTGGTGGGGTGAAATTATCCTTACCTTGTCTTATGTCCTAAATAGGATGCCAAAATCTAAAAACACAACTTCTCCCTACGAAGTCCTTAAGAATAAAATATCAAACTTGTCTTACTTTAAAAATTTGGGGTGTCTAGCCTTTGTAAGAATTCTAGATCCTAAAAGGAGAAAGCTTGTCAGTAGAGCCTATGAGTGTGTCTTTATAGGTTATGCCATAAAAAGTAAAGCCTATAGGTTCTACGATCTTACAAATAGTGGTCATTGAGTCAAATGACGTTGACTTCTTTGTGAAGGAATTGAATTCCTAGCGGAAGCGATTTATCGCATTGTGGTTTCAATTACTCAATTATGAAACTTAAAGAAACAGAGAAAAAAGAATAAAATAGGATAAATTAGTATGCAATTTAAAGAAGAGAAAACTTAAAGGAAGAAGAAGTTGCTTACCCTTGATGAATCTTCTTCACAAAATTCTTCTACAAATGGATAAGGACACTACCACCAAGGAGCACTCAAAAGTGACAAGGTTATCAAAAATCCATGGAGAGTAGACTCCATTTGTCTATTTACAGGGAGGAAGAAGAAGAGGTTATCTTTTCATTAGAGAGAAATTATGGAGAGAGTTAGTGGGGATGATTTATGGAGAAAAAAAAACTTCACACCATGTTCATAATAACTCCCAAATGGGAGTTATTATTTTCTTTAATTTAATTTAAATAAATTAATAATATAAATTAAATTAAATTATATATATATTAAATCTCATTTAATATATAATAATAATTAGTTACTAATTAACCAATTTCTCTCACATAACCTATAGTTTAATATGAATAATATTCACATTATTTTTAACCTATAGTTTTATATAAATCTCATTCATATAATATTTAATATTTGAATCTTATTCAAATATTTCTCTCATGTATATTATAAACATCAATTTATACATTTCATATAAATATCAATTTTATATTATAATGTATCAAGATACATTATTTAATTGAATCTCATACAATTAATTCTCTTAACTTAATTTGAGCAATTCAAATTAAACAAGATAACTGACTGACATCTTAACCTATATGAGCTAGCAAGTGGACCTAATGGACCTATCAGTTTGAAGCTCCAATGGTACGAGATTAATTAAATTAATCAACATTCATTAACTGTCGGTCATTCCACTAAAGATCGACAGCTGCACTTTTCTTACTGTAGATATATTTCTATGTCCACAGATATAATCAATCAACAGCGAGTTGACCCTTCACAAATTGCTCGTAACAACCGATGGGTCAAATTATCATTTTACCCATGTGTTACCTCTAACTCCTTAAGTACCACTGATCCCTCTAATGAACAATTTAGTCCTAGTCCAACTATGAGCTAGACCCCTCTTTGGCCAGTGAGAAGGCGAGGCGCCTCATTATTCAAGAGGCGACATCAGCTCTTAAGGGAGCAATTAATAAGACATGAATTCCTTCTTGTACAGTTGAGTTCCCAACTGCCTGCTCGGACAACTCCTCAAAGTGGTAGGCATATTGAGTCGGCGAACCTGGCCACTCTCACCCATACAAATCAAAGGATTGCCCTCACAAGCAGGAGTTCACAAGTGACTCAAGATTAAGGTCGAGTCACCTATGATCATCCTAGTGAAATGTAAGTCTCATTAAGTTACGGTGTTAATACGAAAAACTAATCATTTCGCAATCCGGTCTTATATATGTCTCACATATATAGGATACCCCCACTCACATGTCTCGGATCTAAACGTTTATGACACTGTACAACACTTGTAACAATCACAAAGTGGGTCATATCTGTAGTGCTACCAGGATAAGGTTATCACTTAAACATGATCCATTTGTATGTCTCTACATACGTGTTTAAGTTACTACTAATAACCTAGGATCTTAGTTTATTGGTTTTTAGGTTAGTGCAACTAAATGTCAAAGAAAATAACAATTATTTTATTAAATAAATAATTTGGTTTGTATAGTACAAGTTTACAAAATAGAAGACCACGAGATTTAGGGCATCAACCCTAACACTTTGAGGATAGATTTCCCTTTAGATCTAAGAATAATGGGGGCACGAGCTCCAACAGTATACCACTAGCTAGAAATCCTACCTCAACTGAGGAAGTTGACTCTGAGCCTAGAAGGAGCAAAAGGACTAGATCTAAAGGAGACTTTCCTCTGTAGATGCCAACTTATGGAAAGAAGCTATAAATGATGACATAGGGTGCAAATATGGTGCAAATGGGTCCTAAAGAAGAAACTCAAACCTGATGGAACAGTTGACAAGTTTAAAGCTAGGTTACTGGCAAAGGGCTTTAGACAAAGAAAAAATATAGACTTCTTTGACACATTCTCCCCTGTCACTAGAATCACCTCAATCCGTATGTTGTTTTCTCTCCCTGCTTTAAATAAACTTGTAGTACATTAGATGGATGTAAAGACCAGTTTTCTAAACGGTGAACTTGAAGAAGAAATTTATATGGAACAACCTGAAGGCTTCGTAGTCTATGGTTAGGAGAACAAGGTCTGTAAGTTAGATAAATCTCTTTATGGCCTGAAACAAGATCCTAAGCAATGGCATGAGAAATTTGATAACTTAATCTTATCTAAAGGTTTCAAGGTTAATGAAAGTGATAAATGCATCTACTATAAGGTTGAAAACAGTCTTTACACAATCTTATGTTTGTATGTAGATCATTTGTTAATCTTTGGGTCGAACTTGCACGTTATAAATGACGTAAAATCCATGTTGAGTGCAAACTTCGATATGAAAGACTTAGGAGAAGCAAGTGTAATCTTAGGCATAAAAGTTACTAGGTCTGAAAATGAAATTTTCTTGGATCAATCTCACTATATAGAAAAGATTCTTAGGAAATATAATTACGCTGAATGTAAACCAGCATGTACTCCTTATGATCTTAGTGTAAAGTTGTTTAAAAACACTGGTGATAGTGATAATCAATCCGAGTATGCGAGCATCATAGGCAGTCTTAAGTATGCTGCTAATTGCACTTGACCAGTCATAGCCTATGTCATAGGTTTCCTATGTAGGTTTACAAGCAGACCCAGTATAGAGCATTGAAATATTGTAGAAAGGGTTATGAGGTACTTAAAGAAAACCTAGAACCTACGATTACACTATCAAAAGTTTCCCGCTGTTCTAGAAGGATATAGTAATGCTGACTGGAACTCCCTCTCGGATGACTCAAAGGCTACCACTGATTATATCTTCAACATAGTAGGAGGAGTTGTTTCCTCGAAGTCTAAGAAATAGACAATCTTAGCCCAGTCAACGATCGAGTCAGAAATGATAGCACTGACCATGGCTAGTGAAGAAGCAGATTTGCTTAGAAGTCTGCTATCAGAGATTCCCTTATGAAAAAAACTAGTACCAGTCATCTTGATCCATTGCGATAGTACTACAACAATTGCAAAAGTTCAAAAGCGTTATTACAACGGAAAGAGACATTAGAGAGTTCCTCATTACTAGTGCAGTTAGAGTGGATCATATACGGGCTGATAAAAACTTGGCAGATCCTTTGACGAAAGGACTGACCAGAGAGATGGTTATCAAAACCTCAGAAAGGATGTGACTCATGCCTATAAAAAGATGAATCACCTGTGAGGAAAACCCAACCTGTAAACAGGAGATCCTAAGAAACAAGTTCAAAGGGCAATAACTGATTACAGGTGATATGAAGTGAATCATGCAAAAACAGACACGGAGTTCCCTCCATATGACCTAGAGTCTTAGCATGATATCCTGAAGCATATGAAAGATTGAACATAGTTCTTAATGAAATCTATACTTGATGTCAAGTGGAGTACCTAGGTACAAGAGTACCCCTGATAGACTCACCTATGTGAATGTGGAAGTGAGGGTCACTTCCTATGAAATTCTAGGCAAATTCTCTAGAGCGTTCATTAAACTGGGATACACGTGTCAGGCCTTAAAGCACGGGCTTTTGAACTACACCCTAATAATGTTGTGTGTGATATGTTGTTAGAGATAGAATTTAAAACCAAGAGTTACTCTAGTATAATCTGAATCATCTTCACTACATAAACGTTCAAGTCATAAGACATCTTTGCTTAGTTATACATACTGATATTGCTAAATGAAAAAAATGTTTTCCTGTTTTCTAAACTTTTTCAAGTAGGTGATTGTTGGTAAAAAATGTTTATGAAAATAGAAGTTTTGTTTTAAAGAAAAAAAAAAGAAATTTGGAAAAGGTGAGAATCCCACATTACTTAGGTTGGCAATGGGATCTCTCCTTATTTACTCCCCTTTCACTTTTGAGTTTGGGCCCTAAGGGGGACCCATGTTTTAGAGGGGGTGAGGAGATAGGCAAATGTGGGCTTGATGGTTTCTTCTATCGCACCGTCGTTCGTTTGGTCAGGCAAGGCGAGGCTTAAATAAAATAATTTTTATTTGAAAATATATTACTTTATATATTTTTTATATTTATTTTTTTAGAAAAATATAACGTTCCAAGTCTTTCGCTTTTCCCGTTCAAAGCCGATCTTCTGGTTTGTCGTTCAGCGCACATTCGCCCGCTCCATCAGTTGTGTTTAACACGTTTGTCCGTCCACCCCGCGCGTTTTGTGCATTCGTTGTTGGTCGTGAGGCCTATAAAAGTCTTCAACTTTTGATAAGCAAATAATTAGCAATAATAAGAGCTAGAGCTGAAGGTCTTCTTGAAGCATTAAATGTTTACTTCCAACTGCAGGGGCGGATCTATGAAGGGGCCAGGGGGGCATGTGTCCCCCTCAAAGGGTGACGTTTTATATTTGTATATATTGTTTTTCATTAAAAATAAAAAAATGTATTTATTTATATATTAAATAAAATGTTTGCCGAAATGTATCAAAATAATTTTGATGTTGCAGCGGTTGAGGGGCACGTTTACATCCATCAGACCAGGGTTTGAACCTTGTATTTGCTAAATTTATTTAATTATTTTCCTTTGAATACATATAATGTTAATTTTTTTTCCTTTTAATACATATACTCAAACTTAATTCTATTTTAATTTTTCTTATATATATAAAATATACACATATTTTTAGATATTTATAAAATTATTTTACAAAAATTGATTGAATGATTTTTTTCTTATGAATCTGGTGAATAATTCTATGAAGGTCAATTTTATAATAATTTTATAATTAGTGTTTTTTTAATAAAAATAGTATATAAACAATCAATTTAAAATTACATTTATATAAAGATTAAATTATAAGTTTAGTCTATAAAATTTGAAAATTGTGACTAATAAATTCATAAACTTTCAATTTTGAATCTACGTCTCTTGAAAATGTCTAATAAAAAATCTATAAATTACGCGCAATTTATTTCTAATAGATTTCATAAATACTAAAAAGGTTTAAAAAGTAACTGTTTTACAAGACAATAAAATTGTGTCTATTTGAACCTTAAATTTAAATTTTTTTATAGCTAATTAATACAATAATTTTAAAAAGATGTCTAATCATACCTATTAAGCACAAATTAAATGTAATATCTAATATAACATTTATTTTTTTTAACAATATAACATGTAAGAGATGTATTAGATGCGAAATTAATATTTTAAAAATCTATTAAACACCAAAAATGGAAATTAAGAAATTTGTCAGACAATTTGTAAGTTTATGGATTATATATAAACACAAGACTATAAATTAACGAGCTAAACGGTTAAACATTATATACATTTGTGCCCCCTCTCACTTGAATATCTGGATCCGCCACTGCTTCCAAGTTAAGTTTCCAAGATATGATGAAGAGTTGCAACCTTTCAAGCTTCAAGGTCATCCAAGAGACTTCATGAATTTAGAAATTCAAATTCATCCACATATTTAATACTAAATGTATCAATTTATTGTAATGTACTTTATATTCATGATGGCTCATGCATGAAATTGAAGAGTTTTGTTTGAACCTAGACAAATAGATGAAAGGTTGTGACCTTCTATTGACCTTTCAAATAGTTTAAATATTGATGTAATTTTGTCATTTGAAGGGAAGAGATGGAAATGTAGAATTTGGATTTTAAACCTCGAAAGTTTTTAAGCTTTGTTTCTTGTGTGTTCTTGAGATAGAATGCATGAATATTTGGAGCATTCAAGTGAGGAGTGATATATCTTGCTTGTGGAGTGCTTTGAAGATCAAGGGTTGATGGGAGTTTTTAACTTTGTCCGATCCTTGGTTTATAAGATCATCTAAGTAATCTGTTTTCTAGCCTATCTTAGGAGTTAAGATCAAAATTGGTTTTGGAGTCTTTTGCGGTTGTGTTCTTTGGGTCATGTTCTTCAACATGGTTCATAAATCCGGCAAACAAAGGGTTCCTTAACATTTTGGTCACTCAAAGGGAAGATAATGCAACTACATTCTGCTTCTACTCTTCTTCCATTCCCTTCTATTCTCTCCCTTTTTTTTTTTACTTTGTTTCCAGTTTTCCGAGCAAGAGAAAGGATGTTAGTATTTTCGATTGTCTCCAGTGCAGTTTTGATCGAGACAAAATGTATTTTTCCTAGGTTGTTTTATCCTGGGAACGACGTGGTCATTTACGAACTGCTTGCACATAAGGGCCGAGCTGCAAAACATCTTAAAGAGAGCGAGCTTCGCGACTCAGCCTATAACAATTTCTTTTTTTTTTTAGTAGCCGACTGTCAGTACTGTTTGTGCTGCCAGCTTCTAGACTAACGTTGTCCGTTACTTCCAACGTTCAAGGACATCAAGTTCCAACACTTGATCTATAGGAATTGTTACAATCACATATTCGAATTTTTAATTTGATAAACCAGCTAGCAGTCTAAAGTTACGAAATTATTGTATTAAACCTTATAGATTGCAAATTATATAACCATTACAAGTATTGTTCCTAAAATTGTTACAATCAAATGAATTCTTTTTTCTTAAATTGATGACAAGTTAAACATAGTATATTTGAAAAGAAATTTTTTAATAAATAATATTATAGTTTTCAAATTTGATAAAATTAAAAAAGTAAAATATAGGTTAAATTGTAATAATAGTATAATTCGATAGCTTGGTTATAACAATCATTATAGTTTAGGAGTAGTTTATTCATTTTTCAACATTTAAGAGATTAATTGTAAACTTTTATAAGTTCAAGAGAGATGGATCAAATTATCACTTTCGTGTTCTCGTTTTAGTAGTAATATCAAAATAGACTTATAAATTTTATTTAAGGGATTTTACATCAATAGAAATAAACAGATTTAGATAATGTATTGTTTGATGATTGACTTTGATATTATCTGAGAGCCAATAAATTATATTATAAAAAATAATTAGCGTTAATTAGTAAATAAAATCAGTATATATGGTGAATTCGACATACTTCTAGTTAAGCTCTTTTCTCTAAAACACTTAAAAAAAAAGTTCAATATTCATCATTGTTACATTTTTATTTACTTTGCATAAAAGTGATTCTCTACTATTTTCTTTGAAGAATTTTGATCAATTAACTAAAGTCACATTTTAAACAATCTTCTCTTAAGTATTGCTTAAAGAGAGTTTTTAAATTAATATAATTCGTTAAAAACAAATACTTTTTATTTATGATCAAACATTGTAGATTTTTTTAAATACTTTTATTAATCTAAAATTGCTTAACAAGTTAAACATGTTTCAAAAATTTTATTTAAAGACATTTTTTTCTTTTTCAATAGTCATTCAAACTAAACACACCTTTAAATATATAAATTAATCAATATATAATCAAATGTAATTAAATAATTATATTATGACAATCATTTAAAGTTTTTTTTTAAAAGTACTAAAGAGTTCAATTCACGTGTTTAGTTATTTTTTATCCATGTGTACAATTTTTCTAATCAATGTCATCTTGATGTTATTTTATTCCAGATTAATGAATAATCATTGATAATTTAGTTTTATAAATTAATCATAAGTAATACTTTATTTTTTTTTTAAAGGATTATAAGTCATACTTAACTTGTAATTAAAATTTTATCTTGACCATTAGTACAATTACAACTGGAGTAGGGTGACCTGAATTAAATAAAATAAACTTTTTTTAGAAACAATATAAGAAAAATTAAAATAACTAAACCATTTCGATTAAATTATCTCCAATGAAATTTTTATTATTTAAATTTTAAAATTATTTATTTGAAAATTTTGCATATTTATATAATAAAAATATATTTTTCAATTTTCTTTACATGGATATTGATTTTAATTTTTGAATGACAAATATTGTTAAATTAATTCTTGTTAAACATTATTTTATCATCAAAATAACTACTGACTATTTTTTTTATGATATATTTCTTGACTGTGATTTGGTTAATAAAAATTAAAAACAATTATGTATACTTAATAATTTCATTAATTTCATAAATCAAGTTTTTTAATACATGAATTATGAAAATGTGGACCTCTAATTCTAAAGACAACTTAATTGGTTAGGACATATATATTCTCTCGTATCTCGTATGTCGTTAAACTCTAAAGAGAAGATAAAAAAAAAAAAAAAGAGGGATTTATACACATATACATGTATGTACATACTCTAATTATATTTTTAAGTGAGATTATGAAACTATTATGCAATCAAATTTTCTAAACTGTTTTTTTGTCTCCTCTAAAAGCTCTATCCTTTTCATCTTCACAGTCATAAACATGAAATGCAATCTTGTTGGTCAATTAAAATTCAAATTGTATCTAATTAAAATCTTTAGTTTTCCATAGAACAAAAATTTTTAGAGTCAATTTGATAAGCAACTTGAATTTTATGTTTCCATATTCAATGAGTTCAGGAAATGTATGTTTGATAGACAATCTGAATTTTGTTTTTGAAAATTATTTTCAGATTATAGAATTCAAATAGTGCCAATTCTAAAAAAATATTTTTATGTTTTTATTGTATTTAGATTTTGAATTTGAAATTTTAAAACTCATAATTATATTTTTAAGAAAATAAAAACAATACCAAATTTGCTACATATGTCATTTGTTGCTACATATGTCATTTGAAATATGTATTAAATATAAATTTAAAACAACAACGAAAATAGATATTTATGTGTAAAGTATAAGAATCAAATTTTAATTTGAAATTATAAACATCAAAATAAAATAAAAATAAAAATTCAAGAAACAAAATAATATGCTTTTACCTAACATCGTATTATTTTAAGAATATAAGATAACTTATTGCAAACATGCCATTATTAAAGTGCAAAATTAAAGAATTAGTAGATCCAATCTCAAAATTACAAAAATTGAAAAATTGAAATCTCATTAGCATTAGATAATCTAGTGAATAAATTATTGGCATTCAGATCATATTTTAAAAATTCAAATTTTTAAAAGCATTCATTAATTATAATCTAGGTTGACCAGAGAAATAACAAATTTTAACGTAAGAAATAGAGATATTCAATAAATAGTTAACAAATAATTAAAATGTATACCCGTAAGACACAAATAACTAATATATCTCAAAATCATAGACGTTTAAATCATAACAAACAAAATTTTAATAGTATTTAAAATACATTTTATCTAAACAAAAAATTTCGAATTAGGAAAAAAATCTTCTATTCTAATCTTGAAAGCACAGGTAAAACTTGCTAAAATTCAAACATGGAAATACAAAGTACGATATATATCTAGGCTTTCTTTCAAGAAGCTTGGAATAAGAATTACTTACATAAAAATGACTAACACACTAAAAGAGCGTAAAATTCATTAGATGGAAAAGACCTAATTAATAAATAATGATTTAATTACGGTTGTTTGCAGATTATTGTAGTTTTTATAAGGTACTATACATCATAGACACATTTGAAGTTGGAAGTTGTGTGATGTGTAGTATTTAATTGCATACACTTTAACTATAATTATAGGATATGAACAATCACATATTTCAAGATTTCATTGGCGTCTATAAACACTGTATTTGCAGAAGTTAGAGAACCAAATGAAACATGGTCACCCACAACACACAATTCGTTATTAGGGAGTCCAAAATAACAACATTAATCATAATGTATATATTTGTCTTCAAAAATTCTAATGATGTTTTATTTGTTCATCATAGTGGAATTCGAAAAAATAGCGAAATATAGTGGAATACAAAAAAATAGGATAGTGTTAATGATTCAAATTTTGGAAGAGAGGAAAAATTTAGGATAAATCTATTTTTGGGATTTAAATCTAGCCAGAGGAAAATTTATGGTTACACGTGCAAAAGTGAGTGTTTGCTATAAATATGATGAATTTTGATTTTTTTATCATTCTTCTACAATTTTAAAAGTTGTTATACAATCTAATTTTTCTATAAATTTCTTCAAGAACAAATTAAATTTTTTTGTCAACATGAGCATAGTTCAACTGACATAAGTTTGTACTATCAACTTCGAAATTTAAAGTTCGGTCCCATATATTATATTAAAAAAAATGAAACTTTCCTCGAAGAACAAACATACCAAAGGGATTGGTCAAAGTCTATTAGGCCTAGTTTGTGGACTTTTAGCAATGAAAGGGTAAGAAGGTCATGTTAGTTTTTTCATAGAGTCGAAATTTGAAGGCAACATAACTCAACTACTTAACTTGACAATGATTAAATAATTTTTCACATTGATATCTATTTTTTTCTTATATAAAAGATTATAAGATAATTATTTAAAAATTTTGTATGATTTTAATTGCAAATTATTTTGTTTCCTTAAATTATTCGATGTAGGATGGAAAACATACTTGAAACAAAATATTTTTAGAAAAATGCATTTACCTGGAGGTCTCCTCATCCTCAAAATAGTGCTTTTTTATATAGTATATTACATTAACATAACATTTCATGTTAAAATCAATTAACTATGAAAGAAGGATCGTATATCTTTATAAAAATTATGAGTCTCCTATACTTTTCAAATGTGAGATATGTTGAGTTCTAGCAAAATAAAATAAAATTAATTATCTTACATTAGAAAAGTTGAAAGAAATGATGAGTTCCAAGTACTAAAGAATCTATGTTTTTTTGTTTCAAATCGTCCTAGTTAGAAACAAGTTTAGATGTAGGAGTGTTAAAAACATCTGATGACCCGAAAAAACTGATCAATCCAACCCAATTCATGCGGTTTGGGTTGGGTTATCAACTCATTTTGGTTGAGTTGGATTCAAATAAATGAAAATTTTATAGGTTGGGTTGGTTCATGAGTTCACCTAAAATAACTCAAACCAATCCGAACTTATTATTAACTTTAAAATATTTTTTTTTTACTTATAATAAAATTATATATACATATATTTATTTTCATTTTATTTAATTTCATTATTTCTCTTTAAATAATTTATTATGCAACAACTCCTAAAAATAGTTTTTTAGCACTTTGGAAAGAAAATTTTCATTATAAAATTGAGGTTGAGTTGTCAATCTTAATTCAATATTTCAAAATTATAATTATATCGAATTTTAACATATATTAACATTTTACTTCTTTTAGAATAAAAATTTAAATAAATGACCGGAGTAACTCGAACTAACCAACCCAAATCTTTCATAATTGGGTTGAGTTGGGTTTATTTTTCAATATATAAGGGTTATTTAGGTTAAAGAAACTTACAACCCAATTAATTGGGTTGGGTCTCAAAAAGTCCTTCAACCTAACCCAACCCACGAAACGCCCCTATTTAGATGTGCTAAATCTAGTTAAATTCCTTTTATGTACTCTAATCTGAGAGTGGAGAGTGCTCTTTTAATTGGGATCAAGAGAGAGAACTATTTCTGTGTGATTAAAAAAATTGATTTACGTAGTGGAATTTTTTCTAGTCTTGGTTTGGAGTTTTTCCACGTTAATTCTTGTGTTTTTAATTTTATTGTTTTTTTTCTTTCTTTTTTTTATTTTTATTATTTTTCTGCATATTCAAACGATAGTAGGAGGTTGCCAACAAAATTCGATAGATTATCATGAGGACAAAAGGAAAGGATGAGGAGGAAGAAGTTTGAACTTTTGAAATGAATGGATATGGATCAACAAGTCGTGGGAAAGGAGGAGGCAATAATAGAGATATTGAATAGTTTAGTAATTTCTCATGCAAATAAGAGAATCAAATCCACTCTATTTGCAAATGGAATGTTCAATTATTATTTTATATTTACATTTTGGTCTACCAAGATTTTATTCCCTCTCTCTTTTTTTTCTTTATTACATATTTTTTTAATGTGTTTTATTATCCCTTGCTACCTCATCTTTTAAACCAATCACATTAGAGTTATGTAGCCTATATCTCCAACATTTATAAGTAAAGATAAAAAGTTTATAGTTCATGGTTTTGTGTAGGTTTATTGAGCTTGAGTTTGTAACATATCAAGAATTGTTAAGCTTGAGTTTATTATATACTTAGAAAGTAGAATAGATATATGAATTTGTATAACTCGTGCATTGATTTGTTAAAGACGTCATTTTTTTTAGTTCAACAATCATGAGGTGTAGTGAATTGAACTATCGACATTTGAAATGATCTAGCTCAGATTGATTGAGACATATGAATGTATTAAACTTATTGGTTGGGCATGGAATTTATAATTATATATAGGTGAAAGAAACTTTTTTGGTCCCTAAACTTTCATAAAAGTAACAATTTATTCTAAAAACCTTAGTTTGTAACGAATTAGTCTTTTCTATTTTCATGAAAATAATAATTTAGTTCTTGAAATATAGTAGGTAACAATTTAGTCTCTATACTTTTAAATTTTAAAAATTTAATTTCTACACTAAACTTTTCATCAAAACTAAATGTCAATTTTTATTATTTAACGATTTAGATTTTATAGCTCATAAACATATTAAACCTTTAATTAGTTTATTGATTTACACATATTCATAAAATCTCAATAAATCTTAACATTAATTTTTATGATAGAGACTAAATCGTTATAATTCTAAAATACATGGACTATATTGTTACATATACTAAAGTTCATTGATTAAATTGCCATAAAATTGAAAGAACAAGGACCAAATTATCGTTACAAACTAAAGTTCATGTTTTAAATTGTTATTTTTATGAAAGTTTAGACGTCTAAAATAGTTTTTATATTATTAAAAAATAATAAAACTTTTTAAAAACATTATTGAAACAAATTTTTTTGGAGGGCTATTCTCTAAAATTAATATTTAAATATTCCTATAAATTTATTGTTTCTATAATTATTTTTAATTTTTACCAACGATGACTTTTGTAGAACTCCTTTTAAATCTTGATAATTATAAGTAGAGGGAAAAAAAACGAATCTAATCAAACCGATCCGAACCGACTGGTTAGGTTTTTTTTTTTTTTTTTTTCCCTTCTTCTTCTCACCTAAAAATGGACATGTTGATTTCAAAATTTATAGTGCTCTACAATTCTTGACTACCATGGAATTTATAATCAAGAAAAATTTCCTCAATATAATATATATTATTAATGATTTATGATTTTAACTATATTTAGTTTCTTATTTATGGTTAAGTTTTATAATTATATTATTAACACTCTCCTAAAATAATATATGTGTTATGAGAAAAAGAAATAAATAAGAGAAATTAGATTTTATGCATAGAGGACATATGTAAGTTCAAATGTACCCCTCGTGTACAAGGTTCAAATGAATAACAAACTATCTAGACATATTTTATTAACAAAATAAAAGTGTTATGAATATAAAATTCCGTGACAATAAAAATGTGTCGTGATAGAACATTTGTTGATATAAAGAATTTGTCATGGTTCAGATATTCTTGACAATCAAGTGTCATGAGAATTTGTCATGGTTCAGATATTCTTGACAATCAAGTGTCATGGTTCATATATTCTTGACAAGAAAAAAATGTCACTATATATTCTTTTTTGACATTTTATAATTTTCGTCAATACTCATAACGCTACAGCAATAGCCAATTTTGAGTTCATTAATGACAATGATAACTTGTCATAGTAAATTTGACAGTGATAGTTTGTAACTATTAGTAAATGTTGATTGTTGACAATTATTTATTGTCATTAAAAGTCCAATTACGACATTTTTTTAAACTGTCATTAATATTCATATCTTGACAGGCTATATAAGGACACAAAATAAGTGTCACGGATATTGTTTGTGACAGTTTTTAAATGTCATGAAATCACAGTTATGTTATAGTGTGTAAATATTGCAAAAATATCACATGAATAAAATGATTATGAGCATAGCAAAATCATATCAATCCACATATAAATTTTTTAGTGGAATTAATTTATAATTTTTGTATTTTTTTAAGTGTACAACAACGGTTGGGTGGAAAGATTGAACCCTTGATCTCTAGAAATGGAGTACATGCTAATACTACTAAACTACGCTTATTTTGACATCTTTTTATAATTATATGTAATTTTTAACCTGACATATTTTTACAATTTTTGTAGTACAATAAACATAGAGTGATGACATATTTACAATTTTGTAGTACAATAAATCTATGAATGAGGATATTTCTACCTAACCCTAAATTATATAATAATGTGGGCAACATATATAATATTAATTTTGGAAAAAAAAAATATATTTCCTTCTTTTTTCTTTTTTCTTTTCCCTCCAAATGCTACCAAAGAAAAAGTTTTCATATATGTAAAACACAATTTTTTTTCCTTCTCTCTCTATATATGTTTGGTTGGGGAGTGAAGCTCGCCGGAATCAAAGGTGTAGGGTTGGACTTTTCCTCTACCTACGTGCATGTTTATTTTCTTAATACTCTTTTTTTATTATTATTATTATTAATCATGTTTATATTTTATTCATCAAGAATAACTCCACCTTTTAAAATAATCTTTCTTAAAAAAATAAAAAAGTTATTTTACATATTTATTAATATTTTGAAATTTGTTTGTATTTGAAAACTTTTACAATCATTTCGATTTTACTTGTATATATATATAGGTTCGGTCACTGTCATTCGGTTTTGTGTGATATATTTCATTGATAGAAATCTTACGTGGTACTAAAGTAGACATGGTGTAATGTTTATGTTATATGTATTAGTTATGATATTTGATTTGGAAATGAATGGTTTGAAATTAATGTTAAGTAGAAAGTAGGTTGGAAACATGAACTATGCGTTCAACGCAAGGTGGTCAACGCAAGGTTTGGATGCCTACTATGCGATGAACTTCGTATTGAACGCCTGCTATGCGATGAACCTGCAAAATAAAAAACTCGTGAAGGCTGAGTCGCGGAGCTCGCTCTCTTTAAGATGTTTCGCGGCTCTGCCCAAGATGCTTACAGTTCTGAATAATTGTCACGTCGTCTCCAGGATAAAACAGCCCAGACAAATACTGTCTCGATCGAAACTCGCACAAGAATCGATCGGAATGCTCACACTCTTTCTATATTGCTCGGTATCCAGGAATTTGTGAAAGTAAAATTTTCGTTCTCTCTTTCAAATGAAGATGGCAACCTTTTTATACATCACGAGGTACAACCATCACATGCTGAACTAAGAGGAAAGGTCAGAATCGCGGACCCAGCAACCAACAAAACTAGAAGAGATATTAATCTAAGGACCTTTTTAACCTATTTTTAAAAATTAAGGGAATAATTAGGTAAATTTTGAAAATCCAGGTACCAAACACACCTATTCTTAAAAACTCGGAAACTAAAAAGTTACATTTTAAAAACTCAAAGACCAAACACATCTATTCTTCAAAATTCAAGACTAAAAAGGTAATTTTTCTGATTCTCTATAATTGTAATGTTATGATTGTGTTGGCTAGTGCTTATAAAAAGTCATATATAATGTCTTTCATTTTGGTAGTGTATTATTTTATTTATGCGTTCATCTTTTCGTCTAAAATTTACTATAAGACGATCTTTATCTATGCAGGTTGGCATCAACAATCACTTCTTGCATATCAATGATCCAAAGTTAAACATCGGTATTAAAATTTAGAGACCAAAATTAAAATCTAAAAAAAAAAAACAAAAACAAAACAAAAAAAAGTTTTGTTACTTACCATTGATCTTGATCATCACTCCCATTCATCTGCGTCCTTTTTTCTTTTGTGCCGTCATTGTTTTGTTGTCTTTTCACATTTATTTTAACTTAAAAGGGGACAAACAACACACACGAGGGAATCTATGTCGGAATGTCTTGTTCTAGAAAAAAGTATATTAAAATTAGAGAATTGTAGAAAAAGGACAAAACCCTAAAACATCTAAAATAGATATAAAGAAAAAAGTATAAGAGAGCCACCATTTATTACCAGTTCAAAAATAATAATAATTGAGGGAGGAATGTTATAATATATTGTTTTTAGGGTGTAGGATTCTTATTATAAATAGCTAAATGTGTTAAACATTTTTATTTCATATTTGGCTATTTATATAATTAATACAATTATTAGGCTAGTTTCAAAATATAATTCGATTAAAGTATTTATCAAGGATATTAAAAATCTTTCTATCTCACCAAGATTTTTGTCACCCAAATTTATCTAATTTAGAGTTTGTCAAAGAACAAAAAAAATAATAAAAATAAACCATGAAAGCATGTTATTTATTTTATGATTTATATTAATCATATTTGATAATCAATTGTTTTTATAATTTTTTAATTATATATATATATTTTTAAAAACAGTCATTATCAAAAATCCAGCTAACTAAAAATACATTAGTTTATTAGGTTGTAAGACTTTAAGGTTGAATTTAAATTTTGTACAACTCGTAAATATGTTCACCTAATTTGTTAATTTTCTTCACCAAAGTTGCAGCTATCAGGACCTTATTTATTTTTCTTTCTTCTTCTTCTTTTTTATTTTTTTTATTTTTTTCTCTCCGTAAGAAAAGTAAATTACACTCCTGGCTCTAGTTTGGTTAAGTTCCATTTAGCCTCGATTTTAAAAGTAATACTTTAGTCTGGTAGGGTTTATAGCAAAACCTCGGAGGAGTATCTAAAACACGTAGAGACTGCTCTAAAAGTTCCATGCGTTGCATTACCATAACAAAAATCAAAATGAATTAAAGAAAAAAAAAGAGAACTCTCATTTATGTCGTGACAAAGACTCAGATTTGTAGATGTCTAAAAGGTAGTTCTAAATTATGGTCCCCAATTAAAGTGCCTAAAAGAAAATGATGAAGCTCCGACCTCAAAGGACATAGCGCATTTTTATTGATATATGCCCCACTTTAAATACTTTGGATGTTGATATTAA